>JAJJWW010004940.1:0-17291 GCA_023531295.1 Papaver armeniacum
CGGAAAATGGCCGGAAAAGTCGCCGGAAAACATCCCAGGTGACCGGCAAAGTCCGCCCGATCACCGGTCAACCGGGTCAAAACGGTCGGGTCAACTCTGAGTCGGATCGGGTCAGCTCTGAGTCGGATCGGGTCAGGTCCAGTCAGGTCTGAGTTAGACCCAAGTCAGACCTGGATCAGCTGAGTGAGCTGAATGGCATTGGCTTGACCAGTTGCATTGGCCTGGACTCTGTAGCACCATCATTGTGCTTCAGCCATCATGTTCAGCCAAGATGGCTATACACCCAATCAAAACAAAACTGGCATTCCTCATTTCAATCACAGCTGCAATACCACCTGCAATTTCCTACCACCTGCAACACAACTCCACCTGCTACAGAGCTCAAACTTTTAAGCACCAACACCATCTTCATCTCAGGCATAGTACCAGCTCACCCTGCAATCAAACTATCCACCAGAATTACCTAGCCATTTTCTCAGCTCAGCATCACCACTAACTCATCTAAGTTGCAACCTCAGTGCCATGAGCCTCTGCCACTCCTTGTAATTTTAATCCACCACCAGTTCTAGCTTGCACACACCAGCAGAACACACTGCACCTGCACAGCTTCCATCAATCAATCCTGTGCATTGCTATCAGGCCACAACCACCACACACACCACAAGCACCTGCTCTCACACAGCAGCACAGGCCACAGACCCATTCAGCACATTTCATCATAACCAGCTCTTCTTCCTTGCCACTGCAGCACCACCAGCACCAATCCATTTGAGCTGTAACAAGTTACAAACAAGGCCATCACAGAGCCTAACCTCCAATCCATTCATCCTCAGATTCTCAAATTTCTTCTCTCAGCCTCAAATCACCAACAAACCCTAACCTGAGCTCTATTTCCACTCTCCGTCTCAACCACCTGCCATTTCCATGAGCCTGCCATTCCATCTCAGCTGTGATGCACCACCAGCAGAACCAAGACCTGCAATCTAGTTCCAGTAGCTTCAATTGAGCTGCATCCACCAGCACCAGCCAAAGTCACACTCCACCAGTTCCATCTTTTGCCAGCTTCCATCTTTATGTTCATTCCTCTTTATCATCTGAGTTGCACCCACTAGCTATTTCTGTCATTAGCAGCAACAACTCATCCAACTCCATACAAGCCATAACAGCAGCTCAAACCATCCCCGTATGCTCATAAGCCAGCACCAATTGAACCACTGTGTCTCCACAGGCAAACCACCACAAAACCAGACTGCAGCGCAACCTTGCCTGCAATGCTCTGCACTCAGCTGCAATAAAGCTTAGCTCCAGCTTCTCAGCAATATAGCCAAGCTCAGTCTCAATCTGAGCCCTGCAACACAATCATTGCAGCTGCACTTCAAGGCCAGCAGTACCAATTGCTAGTCTCTGCAAAAGTCATCCTAACATTCGTCTAATAACTGCTCCTCCATCACTGCACAACATCAACTAGTCATTGCCTGAGACTCAGCTCATGACTCCACCAGACCATGGCAGCATCTCACTATCTCAGCCCTAACACCTGTAATTCCATTAGTTAGCCACAGCCATGGCTCCTAGCTGCTCCACCTGTAATGCCATTGCCTGCATTGTTCATCACCAAGACCCATCTGAGCAGCATAAACCAACACCATCTCTGCCAACTACAAAATCTGACTGAATTCCTCCTTGCCAGCACTATAACCATCATATTGTCACAGCACAGCACCTTGTTTCAGCTCCACCAACTTATACCTTCCTGGCAGCAACACACACAATGAAAACACCCATTTCAAATCTCCACCTGTAACATCAGGGCTTCCAATTGAATCACAGCATATTCATCATTCTTCTCTGAAATAATCTGATTCCCCATCTTGAAATCGAGCTCGGCTTCACGTTTTCTGTTTAACCCATCTCAGAAACCCTAACTCAGTGCTTCAATTTCACTCGAATTTCTCCATGAACTCCTCTCTCAACTCAACATGACCCGAACTCGCCCGCACCTCTATTGAATCACCTCATCCTTCACCAAAGAGCCGCTACACAAAACCCCAACTTCAATCGATTTTTCATTCATCCTAACTCACCGATTTCCTCTAATTTCTTGATCTCAATCTTCCATTAATATCTCAAACTGCGCAGACTTGTTCTCAAAGCATCATCGTCTCTCTCGAATCTCAACCTACGGATACAATCCTCTCTCGCATTTCTCTCTTTCTCGATCTCAATTTCTCCATTGAACTCTACATGTAGCAAGTTCTTCTCTAAATTTTGAGAAGATAATGATAATGATTGAGATATCTTGAAATTGGGGCTAGGTAGGAACCAGAATTGATATAGGCACCTTATAAGTTGATATAGGCTACTAAAATGGCAGCCCCTAATTCCTTAGGTTGACTCCGCGCAGCATTCGCCCTTGAAATGACATTTTTGCACATAGAAACGCCCCTAACCGTTGCTGGGCTCCAGATAGTGTTCGCTCATGAAATGACAATTTTGCCCTTTTTGCTCCAAATGGATGTTCTCCTCTCCTTTTGTTCTCGGTGACTCCATTGCACCTATAAAACTCAAAAGCGAACATAAAGTACATAATTCACAAGAAAAATAGCAAAGAAAGCGTAACTACTAGATAGTAAATACGGTGTATTCTACACCTATCACCGTACGAAACACTACATGTGTATTTCGAACCCGTAGAGAACCCTGTATGAATCCCAAAGAAGAATACTGTGTATACGCTTCATATGACTTCGAACCCGCAGGAAATATTGTATATATGATTTTTTCTTCTTGAAAGAAGTACCACGCGCGCAGTTTTTGAACCAATAGAAAAATGCTCCATATATATTTTTGAACCCGAAGAAGGATACTGTAGACACACTTGTGCCCGTATAGAATGCCGCGTATATAGTCTCGAACCCGAAGAAAATACTGCGTATATAGTCTTGAACTCGAATAAAATACGTCCTCCTTCCCCTTTCTCTTTTTTTTTTTTTTTGTTGGGTACGATTATGTGTCAGGGAGATAACTTCGCCTTTCTCCGTTTGTTTTGTGCAGATATCTTATTACCAAATTGTTATGAAGGAATTCGATAAGATGTTACAGAACCAAATTTCACTTCGTTGAAGGATGCTCATAATTCCAAGCCGAACATAGATGATGAATTCTTCACTAGAGCCCCTGCGCCCCTGCTCGGAAGAATCACCCAGGTTTCGTGCCGATTTTGCTAACCGGTGGTGAGGATGACAGAAGACACGTTCGGTTCGCCCCAGAGCACCATTCGGTTCGTCTTCATAAAGGGGTATATTCCTCTTCCAACATTGACTTCAGGATGTGTCAAAGTCCATTGCGTTCTTTTGACAGATGGGTTGAGTTCATGGCGAGCAAGGAGCGTATAAATACCAACTTGACTCAAGCGCAGGTCATTGATGCTGTCAAGACTTCAGTAAATCTCCAGATTAGGAAGGACATCCCAGGCTTGGTTGCTTTCATCTCCAGATGGTGTTCGGACACCCATACAATCATATGTAGATGGGGTGAGATAACTTTCTCCTTGGAGAGTGTGGCTCTCTTCTTTGAATCTTCCCAGAATCGGGAATCTTAGAATCCAATTATCTGAAAGTGAGGTGAAGATGCGGGATGACCTGGCCGCTAAGTTGGGGATTTTGCTTGGAAAGACTGCATTGCGAAGTCGAAGGATTCTGCCCGGAAAGAGGATGAAAGGTGCCCTTACGGTTGGTGGATATCTCAATGGTTTCCGGATGAGTTGGAGCCTGAGCAGAAAAGCAGTGATCTTCATGTCGCAGCATTTTTGGCTCTCTGGTTGTCCAGAGACATTTTTGATGACGGTTCTGGCAAGAAAGGAATAAGACCGGAGTTGTTAGAGATTCTTTGTGAAGTTGGCAAAGGGTGAAGTTCTTCCCATTGGCAAGCTGTTCTTTGGTTCCCTGTATGTGCATCTGGATCACCTAGTTGCGAACATGCAAGTTTCGAATGGTTTTATGAAAGTGGATTCATATGTGCACGTTGCTTTTCTACAAGTCTGGCTATGGGAGCACTTCGAGAAGCATGCTCCGAAACCGCTGCCTTCGCTTCCCGTGAGTTGGGGGGGGTCTCGAATTCTTCGATGGGTGAACAGGCGTCCAAGAGTTGGCGTGAGCTTGGTTAGTTTTCTTGATAAGTTGCATGAAATCAATTTTCTTCCATGGGGGCCGGTCCATAAGTCAGTGACTCAAATGGACACCTTTGCTTCTGCTCCGCTCACGTCTTTGTCTTCGATGACGATTTGAGTGTTGGTGAAAACTGTTCATTAAGAGCTGCTCGCCGGTTATATACGGTCTTTCTTCGTGGGGTCTTTCCAGATACTTTGCTTATAATATTGACCGTCTTTGCTCGTCACATGGGTTTCGATCAAGGGGTGCCTCTTGTTTACCGGCCGGTGATCCCTAAGGATTCATTGCGTGTCGCCCTTGACGCCTGGTGCCCTTGAGACGGGTATCCGTCTTCCCTTCTTTCAAATGGGAAGAGTAACTTCGACGACCTTCGGCTATAATGAGTTTTGGTGCGACGAGTTTATTATGATCCGAGATTTTGTGAATAACGTGGTGGAAAACGTTCGTTGCAAACCTTCCCCAGCAGTTTTGAAGAAGTATCCAATGTTGAGAGATCCCAAGCGAAAGTTTCCTAGCAATTCGGAAAGTCCTCAGGACAAAGAACGGAGAACGAAGAATCGTGCTGGCGGGTTCCGGACGGTTTCATAAGATCCTCCCACGGCTCTTGTGTCTTTCAGTTCTTCCAATAACCAGGTATGTGTCACCTCTTCATTGGTTTGTCTGAAAACACGTGAATTTCGGCTGAGAACATGTGTCTTGTTTCCTTGGGGGCTTCGGTAGTGTTAATGCTTTGCTGCCCTTGCACGTTGCCGGGGAGACGGCAGTTTCTTCAAGGAATTTCCGGCGGCACTGAGCCTACTCATAGCGGTGATGAGTCAGAGAAAGAAGAAAGTTCAACAAGTGAGAGTGATTCCTCTGGCAGCACTGGTTCTTCTTCGGGAAGTGGTTCGGTGAGTTTCGCGCTTCTTTTCTTTCTTCTTCTTTTGTTTCTTCTTTTGAAAGAATGTCTAACTCAAGTTTGCGGGAGGAATCCGGTTCGGAGGACGATTCGGGGTGGAGTCACAAAAACTTTCCTTTGGTGACCGCACGGTGACTTGGAGATGGGAGTTAGCCAATTGCGGGCACGAGGACGTGGTTCAAACGGTGGATGATTCTCGATGGTTGTTGCCGTAGACATGGAAGAAGACCCTTTGCGAGTCGTGGGGGCCACTTGCAGGCGCCATTTTTGATCCCCGTACTTGGTTCCTTATCCAGGTCATGTCTTTGGTTGGCGGCTTTAGCGTGCCGGCTAAGCATGAGGCGTTGTACGAATCTGGGAGAAGCACGGACATATGGCTACAACCAAGAAAGTCACTAGTCGATTTGCTGGTTAAGCGTGTGGAAGAGGCTTTATCTTCCATCGAGGATATGCGTGAGGTGATTTGGTCACACCGTTTCTCGAGGACGTTATTGCCGATCGGGAGCACCATCGCGACGTGTGCGTAGAAAAGGAGTTCAACACTTCGTGGTTTGTCGAAGGCCTTGCTGAGATCCAAAAGTTGAAAAAATGCAGCAATCGAAAGCCTTTCCGTCGAGGAGATTGCCCGACAGGAGATGGAACTCGAAAAGCTTTCCAAGATGTTGACTATGAAGAGAGCGGCTCTTGAAGACGCAAAGTTGACTTTCTCCAAGAAGAGCAAACTTCTGTTGGACGATTTTCCTTGAACGTTTCTCTGTTAAACTTTCATTTAGGTTCTTTTTTTTTTTTTTTTGAAAGACATATTGGATGTCCGGTTCAAAACTTGATCTTTGATAGACAGCTGGTAGCTTTTTAGGGTATTGGATTATTTAGGATGAATGGTTTTGATAATATGACTCGATTATGTTTTGGGAAAAGAATATTGCTTTTATGAAAGTGTGTGCTAGCAATAGGCACAAGACTCGAGAGTATGACGGTTTTACTAAGAACCTAAAAATAGATTGTATATCTTGCCCATCTGAATTTACTCACTTCATAGGTTTTGCGAACACGCCCCCTCTCCATGTCAAAAGGCGGTTTTGATGGCGGTTTTGCTGGTAGCATCGCCAGCAAGTCCCCGATCGCTGGTAGCATCTTCGGCGATTGAGTAATATCATCTTCAACAAGTCCCCAGTTTTCTTGTGTAGTTTTTACAACTAGTAACCGGGTCGTCTGGTAGTTGAGTCGGATTGAGTCGCCTTCCCCTACCATCTTGACATCTCGGGTCGAAGAACGAGATCGACAATCGATATTGTAGCCGATAGATCAATCTCTCACTGTGGTCGCCAATTGTTGATGGGTAAAAATAGTTTCGCCGATTTCGGTAAATTCGGTAGGTGAGTGAGTGGCTGGTTCAAACCCTAAACAAATGTGCTGCACGTGAGCACTTTATAGGTTCGAGAGATCAATCTGTACAAGTCCGGCCTAAACCAAGAAATGGCCGTTCCAGACTTGCTTCGGTCACAAAGTGGAGGAGAAGGGTTGATTTGGGGAGGGAAGCAAAGAAAGGTGTTGAGGAGAGTAGTATCTCGACTTGTATCGGTAAAGTGAAAGCTTAGGAAGCTTGCAAGAGATGAAAGCTTTTTGGGAGAGCTTGCAAAGTTGCCTTTACGAGAGTGTAGTATTTTTCTCCTGACCGAGACTTGTTGTCTGGGTGGAAATAGGTAAGACCTATTTATACAAGTCGAGATTGAAACGTACCCTGGCCTCATGAAGGAAGAGAGTAAAGGGTGAAATAATGGGAGGAGGTGGTAACCGCATGGTTTAATGGTTGAAAACGTTTTTCACCATTATTTCCTCTTTTATTTGACCGCTTTATTCCTTTTCACGCTTTCTTAATGTGAGCGTAGTGTACTGTCATCTTTGTGACAGCCAAACCAAAACCTAAAGAAGCATCCCCAGTTTGTGTTGATGTCTCGAGTGTTGGTTGCATCTTGAGTGCAAGTGGCGCTGCTAGTGGCGCGTGTGGCATGTGCCAATGGCATGTGCGGAATGCCTTGGTGGTAGGTTGCACGGTTTGCAAGTTAGGCTACCAACGTGTGTGTTTGGCATGTGCCAATGGCATGTGCGGAATGCCTTGGTGGTAGGTTGCACGGTTTGCAAGTTAGGTTACCAGCGTGTGTGTTTGGCATGTGCCAATGGCATGTGCGGAATGCCTTGGTGGTAGGTTGCACGGTTTGCAAGTTAGGTTACCAGCGTGTATGTTGGCATGTGCCAATGACACGTACGGCCATGTTGACCTAGTTGCAAGTCTTGCCAGCCTAGGGCGCTATATTTGGCGTGGGCCAATGGCATAGCGGCTTGGAAATAGGGCTTGCGATACGTGTTGGCATGTGCCAATGGCACGTACGGCCGTTGACCTAGTTGCAAGTCTTGCAAGCCTAGGGCGCTATATTTGGCGCGGGCCAAAGGCATAGCGGCTTGGAAATATGGCTCGCGACACGTGTTGGCATGTGCCAATGGCACGTGCGGCCATGTTGACCTAGTTGCAAGTCTTGCAAGCCTAGGGCGCTATACTTGGCGTGGGCCAAAGGCATAGCGGCTTAGAAATATGGCTTGCGACACGTGTCGGCATGTGCCAATGGCACGTGCGTCCATGTTGACCTAGTTGCAAGTCTTGCAAGCCTAGGGCGCTATATTTGGCGTGGGCCAAAGGCATAACGGCTTGGAAATATGGCTTGCAACACGTGTCGGCATGTGCCAATGGCACGTGCGGCCATGTTGACCTAGTTGCAAGTCTTGCAAGCCTAGGGAACTATATTTGGCGTGGGCCAAAGGCATAGCGGCTTGGAAATATGGCTTGCGACACGTGTCGGCATGTGCCAATGGCACGTGCGGCCATGTTGACCTAGTTGCAAGTCTTTCAAGCCTAGGGCGTTATATTTGGCGTGGGCCAAAGGCATAGCGGCTTGGCATTGCTTTCATGGTGCGCAGGGTGCGGCTTGGTTTGGCATTGTTGCCATGGAGCGCAGGGTGCGGCTTGGTTTGGCATTGTTGCCATGGTGCGCAGGGTGCGGCTTGGTTTGGCATTGTTGCCATGGTGCGCAGTATGCGGCTTGGTTTGGCATTGTTGCTATGGTGCGCTGGGTGCGGCTTGGTTTGGCATTGTTGCCATGGTGCGCAGTATGCGGCTTGGTTTGGCATTGCTCTGATGCGCAGGGTGCGGCTTGGTTTGGCATTGTTGCCATGGTGCGTGATATGCGGCTTGGTTTGGCATTCTTTGCCATGATCGCGCGGTGCTGACTTGGTTTTGGAATTAGGGTTCGTATTTGAAAACCCTAATCTGGTATTTTGAAGAAATACCCCTATTAATTATTTACACCTGAGTTAAATACTCTTAGTTAATGTGTTGCGGGTAACACTAGGTCATGGGGTTTTACGATTTTACCCCTTGTCTAAAAACCACCATCAACAATACCTTATACTTATCCCATTTCAATCCAATATGTATCCCCTTTGTATAACTGTTACTCATCCCATTTCCAAATAACACTTTCTACAACAATCTTCTACAAAAATATTCTATTCTCACTATCTAAACTCAATCAATATGCCTTGTCCCAACTTTACTATTGGCGAAGATTCATATCTTTGCATAAACCACGTAAATACTATCCGAAGAATAGTGAAGAAACACATCATGCTGGTTAATTAGGTAGTCATAGTTATGGGTAAGTTCATGAAACCTTCCACAATCACATAGCTAACCCTAAAAATCGGGATCGTGCATCGATACATACTTAGGGGTTGTTTATAGGTGAAAATCGTTTCTGCTGATTTCGGTAATTTCGGTGGGTGAGTGAGAAATTGATTCAAACCCAAAACAAATGTGCTGCACGTGAGCACTTTGTAGATTCGAGAGATCGATCTGTACAAGTCCGGCCTAAACCAAGAAATGGCCGTTTCCGGACTTAGCCGGTCACAAAGTGGAGGAGAAGGGTTGATTTGGGGAGGGAAGCAAAGAAAGGTGTTGAGGAGAGTAGTATTTCGACTTGTATCAGAAAGTGAAAGCTTAGGAAGCTTGCAAGAGATAGAAGCTTTTGGGAGAGCTTGCAAAGTTGCCTTTCTGAGAGTGTAAGTATAGTGTATTTCTCGACCGAGACTTGTTGTGCGGTGGAAATAGGTAAGACCTATTTATACAAGTCGAGATTGAAACGTACCCTTGTCTCATGAAGGAAAAGAGTAAAGGGTGAAATAATGGGAGGAGGTGGTAACCGCATGGTTTAATGGGCGAAACGTTTTTCACCATTATTTCCTCTTTTATTTGACCGCTTTATTCCTTTTCACGCTTTCTTAATGTGAGTGTAGTGTACGCCGCATGCATCTTTGTGACCGCCGACAAAACCAAAACCCTAAAGAAGCATCCCCGATTTTTTTGTCGATGTCTCGAGTGTTGGTTGCATCTTGAGTGCAAGTGGCGCTGCTAGTGGCGCGTGTGGCATGTGCCAATGGCATGTGCGGAATGCATTGGTGGTAGGTTGCACGGTTTGCAAGTTAGGTTACCAGCGTGTGTGTTTGGCATATGCCAACGGCATGTGCGGAATGCCTTGGTAGGTTGCACGGTTTGCAAGTTAGGCTACCAGCGTGTGTGTTTGGCATGTGCCAACGGCATGTGCGGAATGCCTTGGTGGTAGGTTGCACGTCTTGCAAGCTAGGCTACCAGCGTGTGTGTTTGGCATGTGCGGAATGCCTTGGTAGGTTGCACGGTTTGCAAGTTAGGCTACCAGCGTGTGTGTTTGGCATGTGCGGAATGCCTTGGTAGGTTGCACGGTTTGCAAGTTAGGCTACCAGCGTGTGTGTTTGGCATGTGCGGCCGTGTTGACCTAGTTGAAAGTCTTGCAAACCTAGGGCGCTATGTTTGGCGTGGGCCCAAGGCATAGCGGCTCGGAAATATGGTTTGCGGCATGTGTTGGCATGTGCCAATGGCACGTGCGGCCATGTTGACCTAGTTGCAAGTCTTGCAAACCTAGGGCGCTATGTTGGGCGTGGGCCAAAGGCATAGCGGCTTGGAAATATGGCTTACGACACGTGTTGGCATGTGCCAATGGCACGTGCGGCCATGTTGACCTAGTTGCAAGTCTTGCAAACCTAGGGCGCTATGTTTGGCGTGGGCCCAAGGCATAGCGGCTTGGAAATATGGCTTGCGACACGCGTTGGCATGTGCCAATGGCACGTGCGGCCATTTTGACCTAGTTGCAAGTCTTGCAAACCTAGGGAGCTATGTTTGGCGTGGGCCAAAGGCATAGCGGCTCGGAAATACGGCTTGTGGCACGTGTTGGCATGTGCCAATGGCACGTGCGGCCTTGTTGAACTAGTTGCAAGTCTTGCAAACCTAGGGCGCTATGTTTGGCGTGGGCCAAAGGCATAGCGGCTTGGAAATATGGCTTGCGACACGCGTTGGTATGTGCCAATGGCACGTGCGGCCATGTTGACCTTGTTGCAAGTCTTGCAAACCTAGGGCGCTATGTTTGGCGTGGGCCAAAGGCATAGCGGCTTGGAAATATGGCTTGCGACACGGGTTGGCATGTGCCAATGGCACGTGCGGCCATGTTGACCTAGTTGCAAGTCTTGCAAACCTAGGGCGCTACGTTGGCGTGGGCCAAAGGCATAGCGGCTTGGAAATATGGCTTGCGGCACGTGTTGGCATGTGCCAATGGCACGTGCGGCCATGTTGACCTAGTTGCAAGTCTTGCAAACCTAGGGCGCTACGTTGGGCGTGGGCCAAAGGCATAGCGGCTTGGAAATATGGCTTGCGGCACGTGTTGGCACGTGCCATTGGCACGTGCGGCCATGTTGACCTAGTTGCAAGTCTTGCAAACCTAGGGCGCTATGTTTGGCGTGGGCCCAAGGCATAGCGGCTTGGAAATATGGCTTGCGACACGCGTTGGCATGTGCCAATGGCACGTGCGGCCATGTTGACCTAGTTGCAAGTCTTGCAAACCTAGGGCGCTACGTTGGGCGTGGGCCAAAGGCATAGCGGCTTGGAAATATGGCTCGCGGCACGTGTTGGCATGTGCCAATGGCACGTGCGGCCATGTTGACCTAGTTGCAAGTCTTGCAAACCTAGGGCGCTATGTTTGGCGTGGGCCCAAGGCATATCGGCTTGGAATTTGGCGTTGTTGCCATGGTGCACAAGGTACGGCTCGGTTTGGCATGGTTGCCATGGTGCGCAGAGTGCGGCTTAGTTTGGCATGGTTGCCATGGTGCGCAATATGCGGCTTGGTTTGGCATGGTTGCCATGGTGCGCAGAGTGCGGCTTGGTTTGGCATGGTTGCCATGGTGCTGCAGATATGCGGCTTGGTTTGGCATGGTTGCCATGGTGCAGAGTCTTGACTTGGTTTGGCATGGTTGCCATGGTCGTGAGATGCGGCTTGGTTTGGCATGGTTGCCATGGTGCATGAAGATGCGGCTTGGTTTGGCATGGTTTCCATGGTCGCAAAGTGCGGCTTGGTTTTGGAATTAGGGTTACGTATTTGAAAACCCTAATCTGGTATTTTGAAAAAATACCCCTATTAATTATTTACACCGAGTTAAATGCTCTTATTTAATGTGTTGCGGGTAACACTAGGTCATGGGGTTTTACGATTTTACCCCTTGTCTAAAAACCACCATCAACATTAAGTCCCCGCTTAGCTCTAACAGGGGCTTTGTTGCGAGGTAAGCATAAGATGGTGACAAAGCTGTTAACAACAACCCGTAAAGAAAATTGAAGGAGGCTTGTCGACCTTTTATAAATAGGATTTGGAATCCTTGCCTCAGTAGTTTTGCACAAATCGAGGCGGCACAATTGGTGGCCCAGACAGCTTGGGCGACGTTGGGAAGTTGGCGTGAGTTGGAAACTGAGTGTGCTAGCTGGTGGGACATGCGCGAAGTGTAGAAGCCGTTCGTGCTTGCAGGCGTGACTTGGGCGGCATTGGGAGGTCGGGCGCAATTGGTGGGGCCGGTCCAATCTTGAAACCATGCTTGCGGGCGTGACTTGGGCGGCATTAAGAAGTCGCAATTGGTGGGGCCGGTCCAATCTTGGAAACCATGCTTGCAGGCGTGACTTGGGCGGCATTGGGAAATCGCAATTGGTGGGGCCGGTCCAATCTTGGAAACCATGCTTGCAGGCGTGACTTGGGCGGCATTGGGAAGTCGCAATTGGTGGGGCCGATCCAATCTTGGAAACCATGCTTGCAGGCGTGACTTGGGCGGCATTGGGAAGTCGCAATTGGTGGGACCGGTCCAATATTGGAAACCATGCTTGCGGGCGTGACTTGGGCGGCAGGGGAGGTCGCACCCTTTGTGGGCCGTTTCTTACACGCGTGATTTTGGTAAAAGGGAAATCCTTCCCTATTTCAAAGTCTTTCACGCCTATATATATATATATATATAAAGCCCCCTTTTCCCCATTCTGCGCTTTATTCTTTCTTCTTTTCATACTAGCGGCAAAGAGAGACCGGCTTCCAGGTATGTCCTCGAGTACTCTTCTTTCTCTATTTTTTTTTACATAGGTATAAACCTTAAAAGTAGGCGCTTCCACAATCTTTGCATATGATTCCTTGGCGTGCCTCTGAAGAAAATACTGCGTGCGTATTTCGAACCCGTAGAGAACCCTGTATGAATCCCGAAGAAGAATACTGTTTATATGCTTCATATGACTTCGAACCCGCAGGAAATATTGTATATATGATTTTGCTTTTGAAAGAAGTATCACGCGCGTAGTTTTGGACCAATAGAAAAATGCTCCATATATATTTTGAACTAGAAGAAGGACACGTAGACACACTTGTACCCGCATAGAATGCCGTGTATATAGTTTCGAACCAAGTAAAATATGCGTATATAGTCTTGAACCCGAATAAAATACCGTGTATATAGTCTTGAACCCGAATAAAATACGTGTATATAGTCTTGAAACCTGAATTTGTTGGGTACGATTATGTGTCGGGAGAGATAACTTCGTCTTTCTCCATTTGTTTTGTGCAGATATCTTATTACCAAATTGTTATGAAGGAATTTGATAAGATGTTACTCGAACCACATTTCGCTTTGTCGAAGGATGCTCATAATTCCAAACCGAACACAGATGATGAATTATTCACCAGAGCCCTCGCCCCTGCTCGGAAGAATCACCAAGGTTTCGTGCCAATTTTGCTAACCGGTGGTGAGGATGACAGGAAGACACGTTCGGTTCGCCTAGAGAGCACCATTTGGTTTTGTCTTCATAAAGGGGTATATTCCTCTTCCAACATTGACTTTAGGATGTGTCAAAGTCCATTGCGTTCTTTTGACAGATGGGTTGAGTTTATGGTGAGCGAGGAGCGTATAAATACCATCTTGACTCAAGCGCAGGTCATTGATGCTGTCAAGACTTCAGTAAATCTTCAGATTAGGAAGGACATCCCAGGCTTAGTTGCTTTCATCTCCAGATGGTGTTCGGACACCCATACAATCATATGTAGATGGGGTGAGATAACTTTCTCCTTGGAGAGTGTGGCTCTCTTCTTGAATCTTAGAATTGGGAATCTCAGAATCCAATTATCTGAAAGTGAGGCGAAGATGCGGGATGACCTGGCCGCTAAGTTGGGGGATTTCGCTCGGAAAGACTCCATTGCGAAGTCGAAGGACTCTGCCCGGAAAGAGGATGAAAGGTGCCCTTACGGTTGGTGGATATCTCAATGGTTTCCGGACGAGTTGGAGCATGAACAGAAAGCGGTGATCTTCATGTCGCAGCATTTTTGGCTCTCAGTTGTCTAAAGACATTTTTGATGACGGTTCTGGCAAGAAGGGAATAAGACCAGAGTTGTTGGCGATTGCTGTGAAATTGGCAAAGGGTGAAGTTCTTCCCATTGGCAAGTTGTTCCTTGGTTCCCTGTATGTGCATCTGGATCACCTGGTTGCGAACATGCGAGTTTCGAATGGTTTCATGAAAGTGGATTCATATGTGCACGTTGCTTTTCCGCAAGTCCGGCTATGGGAGCACTTTGAGAAGTATGCTCCAAACCGTTGCCTTCGCTTCCGTGAGTTGGGGTGGCTCCCGAATTCTTCGATGGGTGAACGGCGACCAAGAGTTGGCGTGAGCTTGGTTAGTTTTCTTGATAAGTTTCATGAAATCAATTTTCGTCCATGGGGCCAGTCCATAATTGAGTGACTCAAATTGGCACTTTTTTCGCTCCGCTCATGTCTTTGTCTTGATGACGATTTGAGCGTTGGTGAAAACCTCGTTCATTCAAAGCTGCTTGCCGGTTATATGCCGTCTTTCTTCGTGGGGTCTTTCCGGATAGCCGCTTACAATATTGACCGTCTGCTTTCGTCACATGGGTTTCGATCAAGGGGTGCCTCTCGTTTACCGTGACGGTGATCCCTAAGGATTCGTTGCGTGTCGCCCTTGACGCCAGTGATGTCCTTAAGCCGGGTATCCGTCTTTCCTTTTTCAAATGGGAAGAGTAACTTCACGACCTTCGGCTATAATGAGTTTTGGTGCGACGAGTTTACTATGATCCGAGATTTTGTGAATAACGTGGTGGAAAACGTTCGTTGCAAACCTTCTCGATTACGAAGGAGTAGCCAATGTTGAGAGATCCCAGCTTAAAGTTGCCTAGTAATTCTGGAAAGCCCCCGTGCCAAGGAACGGAGAACGAAGAATCGTGGCTTTGGGCGGGTTCCGGACGGTTTCACAAGATCCTCCCACGGCTCTTGTGTCTTTCAGTTCTTCCAATAACCAGGTATGTGTCGCCTCTTCATGGGTTTGTCTCAAAACACACGTAAATTTCGGCTGAGAATATGTGTCTTGTTTCCTTGGTGGCTTCGGTAGTGTTAACGCTTTCGCTTCCCTTGCACGTTGCCAGGAGACGGCAGTTTCTTCAAGGAATTCCGCGGCACTGAGCCTACTCATATCGGTGATGAGTCAGAGAAAGAAGAAAGTTCAACAAGCGAGAGTGGTTCCTCTGGCAACATTGGTTCTTCTTCGGGAAGCGGTTCGGTGAGTTTCGCGCTTCTTTCTTTCTTCTTCTTCTGTTTCTTCTTTGTGAGGCGTTGTTGCCATGGTGCGCAGGGTGCGGCTTGGTTTGGCATGGTTGCCATGGTGCGCAGAGTGCGGCTTGGTTTGGCATGGTTGCCATGGTGCGCAGATATGCGGCTTGGTTTGGCATGGTTGCCATGGTGCGCAGAGTGCGGCTTGGTTTGGCATGGTTGCCATGGTGCGCATGATGCGGCTTGGTTTGGCATGGTTTCCATGGTGCGCAGATGCGGCTTGGTTTGGCATGGTTGCCATGGTGCGCAGATATGCGGCTTGGTTTGGCATGGTTGCCATGGTGCGCAGAGTGCGGCTTGGTTTGGCATGGTTGCCATGGTGCGCAAAGATGCGGCTTGGTTTGGCATGGTTGCCATGGTGCGCAAAGATGCGGCTTGGTTTGGCATGGTTGCCATGGTGCGCAGAGTGCGGCTTGGTTTTGGAATTAGGGTTACGTGTTGAAAACCTAACTGGTATTTTGAAAAAATACCCCTATTAATTATTTACACCTGAGTTAAATGCTCTTATTTAATGTGTTGCGGGTAACACTAGGTCATGGGGTTTTACGATTTTACCCCTTGTCTAAAAACCACCATCAACAGGGGTGAAACCTATTATGAAATTATTGTGTGATCTAAAGAGGCATGGTGAAGATGGAAAACAAATTAATTTGAATACAAAGCTAACTTTCGCATCCTCAAGGGGCGTATCCGAAACGAAAATAGACCAACCCGTATCACCAAACGGTCTTGCAACTCAACCACCTCCGATCGACTTTAAATGGTGTACACCCAAACAACTCTCCGACAGAACATCATCGAAACGAATCAAAAAGATCACAAAATATTTAGTTTCTCCACCGGATGCAGTACGAGAGAATCTCCACAACATTGTTCTTTAACTACACAATATCATACTCAATTGTTTACATCGACAGTGACTATTTAAATTAGGAAAAACTAAAACTCTTAATTTGGTGGTTGTTCTATCGGTAACTAACAAATTAGTATTTTATTTTTCCTTGTCACATGCTTGGTTTGGGATTTATTTGTATATCTTTTTTATACCTTTTGTTGCTCGGTGATCGAGTTAACTTTATTTGGAGTTTAACTCCCGTTGATTTTTTATTTCAGGCATTAATATTATAGGTCATGAATGAGTTTGATCGATTCCAGTTTCGGTGGTATCTAACTGAGGGTGGACATCTGTATTTATTCTATTATTTATTTTCGTTATGTAGTTGTGAGGCAGTGGGGTAATCGAATTTCGGTAGTTTTCATTTTTTTCGTTCATTCAACATTTTTAATAGTGGATCATTTAAGAGCGCTATTAAGAACGCCGTATATATATTAGACATCTTCAATTTATAGTGAGAAATAAAATTCCCTTTTGTACATACAATTGTAATGGAACAGTGTTCCTAGATTTTTGGAGGAAAAGAAAATGCTAGCTTCCAAGATATACATCGACATAAATCGATACAGAAGTTTATTGCAGTTTATGACGATATCTCTTGAGATGTTCACCATATTCAAAGGTCAAATTTTAGGTTCTGCTAATAAAGCATACACGTAACTCTAAAACTTTCTTGGTGTGGGGCTGCTGCAAATAGAGTTGTTCCTACTCTCTCCATGTTATCTAGAAGGGGTATGACAGTAGTAAACATTTGTGCATTTTGTAATACCAGTGAAGAGTCTGTAGAGCATTTGTTCCTTCACTGTTCTTTTATTAGGCAAATATGGGATCATTTTTTACAACAACTGGGGTTTGTTTGAGTTCACCCCACGACAATTATTGAATTCCTTTGGAAGTGGAAGTTGAAGATCTCTACCAAGCCTCTCATTTTCTTGAGATTTTGTCTACCTTTTGCGATATGGTGGTCAATTTGGTTGGAAAGAAATGACATTATAATAGAGAAGAAACAAAGAAGAAAAACTTTGAATTCTTTTTATTTTGGATATCAAGTTGTTGTTACTTAGTTGGGCTGTCAATGTTGATTCTTTTAAGAACATCAAGTTTGATGATTTTGTTTTCGATTGGGTAAGTTTGTTTAAGGAGTAGGTCTTTATAAACTCCCTATTCGCCTCTATTTATATTCCTTTAGAGGGTGCTATCTTGGCACACTTTCATATTTATCTTAATGTTGCCTTTTTCAAAAAAAAATCAATCTAGTAAACTGACGAGAGTTACC
>JAJJWW010004940.1:17314-327212 GCA_023531295.1 Papaver armeniacum
AGCCAAGCTTGCAGTTATCAGTAGCAGCTGTAATAACCTTTCTATCAGTAGCAGTTGTCAGTTCAAGCTTATTATTTTTAGATAAGGTTCCATATACCTGGATAACATAGTCTCAACATGAGAGGGTTCATTACTGAACTCCCCTACAATCCTCCATCAGGACTGACATCAAAAACTTTGGAGGTGTATTGATCCATTCTACAGTTATATGTTCATTAGCTGCTTTCCTAGTCAAAATATCCGCAGCCGCATTACTCTCTCGATGCTTAGGTACAAAGATAACAAGACTCCATATGACTTATCAAATACTTGATATCACCTAAGATATTAGCAAAATACCAAGGACAATTAGCTAAACTATAATATATGTGGAATCACTCTCCACTATGAGCTTTTTCTTGTGCATTCGGTATGCTAGATGGATACCATCCTTAACTGCCCGAAGCTCAGTCATGTTGTTACCATTTCTATAAATGTGCTTTGCATAATCCCAGACAAATTCCCCCGCATCATCTCTTAGAATGCCTCCGATTACTGCAAAACCAAGATGATTAGAAGCACCATGGGTGTTTAGTTTGATGTATCCCATGGGTAGACAATCCCACATTACAGCAATCATCTGCGTAGGGTGAGGTAAACCGGACTTGTGAGGATTATAAGCATTGAACTCATTTGCTTTGTTTACTGCCTTAGTAACAACATGCCGAAAAGCAGAAGAATTCTAGCATTCCATAGTTCCCACAAAATGAAAGGGAAAAGGCACTCTTTAAGATACTGATGACCAGGAGGGAAGATTCCAACATTGTTGAGAATCAAGTCAAGGTTCACATGGTTCCCTAAGACAGAGCATTTCCAATGTTGCTGAGTCCATCGCCAAATCTTTTGCGTCCAAGGACACTGAATAAAAAGATGATCTTGGTCTAAACAGCAAACAGGACATCTATGAGAAGGGATTTCATGTGACTAAGCAGCCACAAAAAAGTGTCTAACATGAGAAGGAATTGGCAAGCGCCATAGTTTCGTCCACTGAACTTGCGTAATTTTCGGGTTTTCAATTCCAAGCTGAAACTGCAGACAGGTGAACCCCACAAAAGCCACCTGTAAAATCACATAAAGCGGGCTTCTTTTAGTGCTGATGTTAAGTCCGGCCCTCCATGTCATTAAATCAGCCCGTACCCCGCTGGATCACATAAAGCGGGCTTCTTTTAGTCCATCTAAACAGTAAATCAAACTTTCTTTCTTATCCCAGCCGCTGCAATAAAACCTAAGAGAAGTTTTTCTAAACCCTAATCTTTGGCCGCCTCTCTCTCTCTCTCTCTGTAATAGCAAATCAAATCTGAAGCAATACCAAGCGATTCAATGAGAGGTGATTTCCGAACTCCATCATTTATTCTGTAAGTGTTTGATTCTGATTTCAATCTAGAGATTTACGATTCATTATCATCTTCTTTGAGTACTAGAAAAATGTTTGAATTAGAAAATCATGAAGTTAAATCAACAGATTTCACATCTGAATCTCTAAGTTGTTCTGTTCATATGTGTGGTTCTTCTTGTAATGGTTGTTGTTATTGGTTTTATAATACAATCAACATGAGGTTTCTTTGATTTTGGAACCCATCCACTAAAGAATACAATCAATAGGCTTAACAAATCAACATGCCCCTGACAAGTCTAAATGCTTTTCGATTCAAACCCAACTGAAGAGACTAGATGATGTATGGAACGAAGATAGGTTGTCAGTAGCTTGTGGCGGAGAAAATTTCGACAAAGTGGCCGGAATATCCACGGAATGGCGTTGAAGATTAATTCGATTTGGGTTATGGTATTTAAAGATATTCAAAACCAGATTGGAAAGTTGTTGGGATGAAAATTCAACAATGAGATGTGTCATTTCGAATTTGGAGAGCATAGTACAGACGAGTGGAAAGGAAAGTTCAATATTGGGATGTGTGAAATTGCATAATTCTGAAAAGATAGACTTTGCAGAATGAAGTTACTCAAAGTGGTGAAACGCAGAGGTAAAAACATTGAAATGCTATTGCTGCATTCTGATCTAGTAGTGAAAACAACTTCTTCTTTTTGTAAGGTAAAAAAAGTAGAAGCTAGAAGAAGTTGTATTCACTATTTGATGAGAATGCATTTGTGGGATGATGAAAGCTAGTTTGGAAGAAGCTGGAGTCTGGTTCAGCAAAAGGTCGTTCAAGAAGCTCTAAGTTGGCATCAAGATATAACTGAGGTTTGCCTAAATTGTCATGAAAAGAATGTTCCATCAAGCTTTCATCAGTATTGGTTGAACTGTTGGTAGCACAAAGACTATGAAAGTGGAAATACAATTCGTTTCAGGTATATGCTGGTTTCCTTTTTAGTTTAGTTCTTTATCAATTGCCTTGATAGATGATAGACTTGTTGTCGTATTATAATCTCATCGACGCAACCTGTAAATTTCCTAATTTCCATTTAGTTTAGTTCCTTTTCGTGATATGTGGCGCTCTTGTTGTGTTATGTATTTGTATAAGTATAATCTCATCGATGCAACCTGTAAATTTGCTAATTTCCCCTTTCGTTTAGTTCCTTTTCGTGATATATGGCGCTCTTGTTGTGTTATGTATTTGTATAAGTATAATCTCATCGATGCAACCTGTAACTGCCATTATATATGACACTCTTCGTGTGGGAACGTTTATTTTTTGTGTTCGTCATTTTAAAACTATTGTCAAGTCCATTTCATTGTTTTCTTTGTTAAATAGTTCATTCAAAAAGGTTTTGTAACTCGTATCTCCTCTGGTTATCATACTAAATCATACTAAGGTAGAAATTTCTCCCGATATTTCAATCTCTGTTTACTGAATATTTCTGCTTTTAGGAATGCTGCAAACTATGCTTCTTTTGCTAATTTTGTCAGTTGCACTATGACTGCAGTATTGGTTGAACTTTTGGTGAAAAGAATGTTCCATCAAGCTTTCATCAGTATTGGTTGAACTGTTGGTAGCACAAAGACTATGAAAGTGGAAATACAATTCATTAGGAAATTGAAATTGACTGTTTTAATGTGGAAGAAGCTCGGAGTCTGGTTCAGCAAAAGGTCGTTCAAGAAGCTCTAAGTTGGCATCAAGCTTTCATCAGTATTGGTTGAACTTTTGGTGACAGAAAGACTATGAAAGTAGCAGCACACAGTTTGTTTCAGGTATAAGCTGGTTTCCCAGTTAGTTTTAGTTCCCTGTCAATTGTCTTGATAGAGTTACTCCTGTTGTGTTTGTATTCGTAGTATGATCTCGTCGATATAACATGTGAATTTCCCAATTTTAGCCCTTTTAGTTTAGTTCTTCGTCATGAATCATGATAAATGTTACTCTTGTTGTGTTCTGTTTTCGTAGTAAGATCTCATCGATGCTACCTGTAAATTTCCAAAGTTTCCCTTTTTAGATTAGTTCTGTGCCATGACAAATGATACTCTTTATATAGGAATGCTTATTTTTTCTGCTCGTCATTTTAAAACTATGCGCAAGTCCATTTCATTGTTTTCTTGGTCAAATAAATCATTCAAAAAGGTTTTGCATCTCTTATCTCCTCTGGTTATCATACTAAGTTACAAATGTCTCTGGATACTCTGATAAACATTTCTCCGTCCATCTCTGTTTGCTGACTATTTTTGCTTTCAGGAATGCTGCAATCTATGCTTCTTTTGCTAATTTGGGCAGTTGCATTGTGATTCCAGTGTTTGGCTTCAGTCAGCTGGTCTTCCTGGAGCAATGGTGCAAATTGCAATGTTGGTTTGTTAAGGAGAAGCTTTTTATCGCGCAAGAAGCTGCCTGTCCTGCTCCAATATGGAACCTCAAGCCTCCAACAGAAATTAGTTTCTCTTTGTCAGAAAAAGTGGGGGAAAATATATCGACCTGTGCAGATTGGCGCTCGCTCTTGAGCGCAAACCACATTTTTTTTCACTGTTCTTTCACAACCAAAACTTGGGTCCAATTACATCCCAAAACTGTGTGGTCAGTGAAAATTTGGAAGCCTTGTGGAACTATGTAAATCCCTGCAACTGGCAATGCACCACGAGTTGTTTAATGGTAAAAGAAACCAACCCAAAAGATGCTGGTTATCCACACGGAAGCTCTCTGTCTTCTGTGGAGTTTACAGTGAGTGCACCTGGAAGCAGTTTTGTAACTACTGAAACCATTAAGTGGTGCATGTTCTGTTTAGCCAGCTAGCAGCATAAATGATATCATTCCTGCAAAACGAGTTATTGATCTATTTGTTGTTATTATGTCTTTGTGGTAGATTTAAGTCTGCTCTTTAATCACAGGAACACTGAGGAATTGTTAAAATGGTTTAATAGGTTTAGATTTGGTCTTATAATCTGTCAAAGGCACACTGACCAAAAACAAACAACTAATTACTTGCATCTCTTGGCCACTTGCTTGTATTTTTGTGCAATTATGCTCGACCCTGGTAAACCAAGGATTCCGATCAAGTTTCACAGTAAGAATTTTCTCAAGTCAAGCAGACCGAATCATTTACTGAGTCACTGACTCACTACTAGTACCCACTACCCAGTAACAAAATGGGTTGACCCATATTCAAATTATTTTAGGTCGAAATATTCCCAAATCCTATCGCATCTTTTCTGAGACGGTAGCAGTAGCACTCTTTTTCTCTGTTTCTATCATAGATTTTGGAAAAATGAGTTTGAATCAAAGATTACTACATTTTACTAATTATTGTTATCATTTTAGTAATTCATTTCTACTTCATCAAAATAGAATTATGTCTGAGAGGAATTATTCTATCATTTCACAGCTGGAGAGTTTTGTGAGGGAGGAGTGCAAGTCTGGAAAGATTAAGAAACTTGAGGATGGTTTGAATTACTTTGATAAGTTGATTTTGGAAAGACCATTACCTCTAACAGTACATTCTGTCATGTATTGGG
This sequence comes from Papaver armeniacum, assembly GCA_023531295.1. Taxonomy (NCBI): domain Eukaryota; kingdom Viridiplantae; phylum Streptophyta; class Magnoliopsida; order Ranunculales; family Papaveraceae; genus Papaver; species Papaver armeniacum. The sequence continues at coordinate 22,242 of JAJJWW010004940.1, forward strand.
TTCTTTAGCCAACATTCATTGTTATTCAGATGTGATTCTGTTGTATAAGAAGATGAGTTTGGTTGGGGTTAAACCCAATATTATTACTTTCACCATTTTGATTAATTGTTGTTGTCAACTGGGAAAAGTTGATCATGGGTTTTGTTTGCTTGGAGAGATGTTAAAGAGAGGTTATCATCCTAATGTTATCACCTTCACAACACTCATACAAGAAAACATTCATTCTGCGTTCGAAGTGTTTGCTAAAATGACTGAGATGGGTATTCAACCTAATGCTTTTACTTGTAATACTCTTATACATGGCTGTGTAAAACTGGTCAAGTGGGTCTTGCTCTTCGGTTAAAAAACAAGATGTTGAAATGGAAGCCGACCAGATGTTATTTCATATACTACGATTATAGATACACTTTGTAAAAGAGGTTTAGTTGATCAAGCTGTGGTTCTCTTCTCCGAAATGCTTAGAGATGTGAATGTTGTACCCCAAGTAGTTGTTTACACTGCTTTGATCCATGGACTTTGCAATTCAGGGCGGTTGAATGAGGCAAAGAGACTCTTCGACAGATGGTTAGTAGAGGAATCTCTGGAGATGTAAGGACATTTACTTGTATGATTCATGGTCATTGCCTTCATGGTCAATGGAAAGAAGCAAGAAGATATTTTGATGAAATGATGCATAGAGGGATTTCACCCAATACAGTAACCTTTAATATCTTAATAGATTCACACTGTAAAGATGGGATGACGGAAGATGCTTGGGGTTGTTTCAACTAATGGACAAGATAAATATACAACCGAATGGGATTACGTATAATTCAATGATGGATGGTCTGTGTTTAGTAGGTCGGCTGCAAGATGCGGTGAAACTGTTTGACTCAATGGTGGATAAGGGCCTTCAACCGGATGATTTTAGTTGGGATATATTAATTGATGGGTACTGCAAGAATCGTAAGGTGGATGGAGCTATGCAGCTATTTAAGAAAATGAAACAAAATGGATTGAAACCCACGACAATTACCTACACTATACTATTAAGGGGATTATACCAAGATGGAAGGATGAAGATTGCAAAGAATTTGTTTAATGAGATGCAAACTTTTGGTCACTCTCCAAATGAAGTTACATAAGGTACCATGTTGGATGGGTACTGCACGAATGGAAAAATAGCGGATGCAATAGAATTGTTTGAATCCATGGAAACTACTGGTATCTTAATTAACATTCGCATGTACAGCATTCTTATTCATGGTTTGTTTCAGGCTGGCAAGTTGGAAGATGCAAGAAAGCTGTTTGATGAAATTCTAAGAAAAGGATTAGTGCCTAATGTAGCAACGTATACCACCATGATCAAAGGCTTCTTTTCGTAGCAAGATGTTAGTAGAGGCTAACTCATTAATCATCGACATGGAAGAGAAGGGTTGTTTACGAGATGCTAGAGCATATGATACCATCATCTATGGTTTTCTTGTAGCAAAGGAGACTGCCAAGGCATTACATTTTCTTGGCTAGATGCTTGAACAAAACTTTGCACCAAGTGATTCTGCTATTTGTTTGTTAGTAAACACCCTCTCGGCAGTTGAGCTCAAAAATCTGTAGTTTTGCCAGACCTTGTCATTATTGAGGTGACATCGAAAATCTAAATCTCATTGTGTGTCTACATATTTGGATGAATTTGTGTCTCTGTTCTTTACCTCTTTTTATACCCTCAAGATTCTAAAATCAGAAAAATCTGTTTCCCTTTTGTGCTACTAAATATAATTAAGTATTGATCTTATTTTCTTGGAGTTTAGCCTTTGTCTCGTTTATAAGCGTTTCTTCCCTAATTATTTCTCTGTCATTACAGTAGTGTTACAGATACAACTTTCTGGAAAAACAACATATATAGGATGAGGTTTAAATTTCTGTTCTTCGTAGGTCATATGCTCTCTTTTTCAGTTGAACTCCATTCATGTATAAAATGTGGTACTTGTTTAGAGAACTCTCAGGTGGCATTCCAAGCTATATATTGCAGCAAGTAGAGTTGTAGCTATTACAGAGTGCGGACTTCTTTCTGATGGCGGGACAACATTTTCATTGTAGCACATAACTTGGTGAATTTTAGCCCATGGACAAAATGGCATGTATCAGTGTGAGTTATTAAATTACTTCCAATATTTTCTATTTCAGTAACTAGAGCATCATGATTGTGGAACTTTCTTGAAAATATGTGTCATTATATCGGTTAATGGATGTATTCATAAAATACCAAAGGCTTGTATTTCCTTATAGATTTCACATCTCAATCTCTAGGTTGTTCTATTCATATGTTTGGCTCTTCTTGTAATGGTTATAATGAGGTTTCTTTGTTTATGGAACCCATCCACTGAAGAATACAATCAACATGCGTGACAGATCAACTGGCTCTTAACAATTCTAAATGCTGTTTGAGTCAAATCCAACTGAACCAAATGTAACATACATGAAATTAGGTTCTGAAAAAGCATGACTTCTATCACAATCTCTTCAAGTTAATTGCTGCAAGCATGAAGAGACTAGATGATGTATGGAACGAAGATAGGATGTCAGTATCTTGTGGCGGGAAAATTTTGACAAAGGGTCAAGGATATACACAGAATGGCTTGAAGATCAATTCAATTTGGACTGTGGTATCTAAAGATATTCAAAACCAGATTGGAAAAATGTTGGGATGTGTTTGTTTAGCCAGAGGTTCCCTTATTCCTCTGATATCTGGAGAAGAAGAAAGTGAGTGCACTAAACTCCAGGGTAAATTAACGGAGATTGAAAATTGAAAGAGTACTGCTGCAAAAGATGTGGATGCAACTGAATATTGGAGGAAGAAGTTTTCCGGTTTGGAGAGTCGAGTTCGAGGATAGAAAATGAAAATTCAACAATGGGATGTGTTGTTTGAATTTTAAGAGCATAGTCCTGAGGAATGGAAAGGAAAGTTCAATACTGGGATGTGTAGAATTGCATATTTCTGAAAAGATGGAATCCAAAGCGCAGGGTTTGCAGAATGAAGTTACTCAAAGTGGTGAAAAGCAAAGAGATAATAAGAATAACATGAGCAAGCCTAATGTTGAAACCAGCAGCCGAAGGAGGATGGATTCTCCTGTGTATGATGTTGGCATCGATAACATCATGAATCGGAGTCTGGAATCCCAAATACTCTGCTGTGAACGTTTCTTCTTGATGTCTACATTTATCAAGTAGGGGTGAATATGTTGAAGAAAGGAAAGGTTGGGGCTGTCGCGGGGGAGAGACGATTTCCAGAGCAATTGGAAATGATTAAGAAGCCTTTTGTAAACTTGGTTTCAGATAATGGTGGTGAAAGTTTTGGTGAATCTTTTCCAGAAGATTCTGATACTTCTACTGATCTTATGGGCATGTTGGCCATGAAATATAGGAATAGGAACGAAGACAAAGAAATTAAATGGAAGTTTGAGGCTGATATGCTTTCTTCATTTGAGGAGGAAAAACATTGAGGTTCTACTGCTTCATTCTGATCTAGTAGTGAATACAACTTCGTCTTTTTTAAGGTAAAAAAAAAGTAAAAGAAGAAGTTGTATTCACTAATCGATGAGAATGCATGTGTGGGATATTGGAAGCTTGTTAGATACTGTTCTAATTTGGAGGAAGCTTGATGTCTGGTTCAGGAAAAGGTCGTTCAAGATACCTAATGTTGCCTAAGAAGTCGTGGAAGAATGTCGCATCAAGCATTTATCAATATTGGTTGAACTGTTGGTATAGTACAAAGACTATGAAAGTAGCAACACACAGTTCGTTTCAGGTATATGCTGATTTCCCCATCTTGTTTAGTTATTTATCAATTGTCTTGATATATGATAGACTTGTTGTTGTAGTATAATCTCATTGATGGAACCTGTAAATATCCTAATTATCCTCTTTTAGTTTAGTTCTTTTTCATGTTAGATGATGTTTTAATTGTGTTATGTATTAGTGGTATTATCAATTATCCTTCTGTAGGAAGGATTATTTTTTGTTGTCGTTTTCAAACTACTATGTCTATTTCATTGTTTTCTGGTCAAATGGTTTTGTAAGTCGTATTTCTTCTAGCTATCATATTAAATCATACCACATATATAGGCGGAGGGACCAATTCTTTTAGATTAAGAAACATTTTTGATTTTATAAATTTTTATATTTATTCCTGTTTTATCCTTAATTCTATTCCCAATGGTAGAGACATATACTCAATTGTGATGATTCCCAAGCAAATAAATAGGGGTAATATAAGTAAAAAATCGTTTTCAAATTTGGACTACGCCTATATAGGGGTAATACATAATAGGTAAGGGAAAATGAAAATCCCGCCTATATAATAGGTACAGAGGATTACTAAGTAGGAATGACTCTGGATATTCTGATAAATAATATTGCTGTCAATCTCTGTTTCCTGACTATTTTTTTTTTTTTTTTTTATGAATGCTGCAAACTATGCTTCTTTTGCTAATTTGTTCAGCTGCACTGTCATTCCGGCGTTTGGCTTCAGTCGGCTGATCTTCCTGAAGCAATGGTTTAGATTCCAATGTTGGTTTCTTAAATAGAAGCTTTTTATGGAGCAAGAAGCTGCTTGTCCTGATCCAATTTTGAACCTCAAGCCTCCAACAGAATTTAGTTTCTCTTTGTCAGAAAAAGTATGTTTTATAGTCTTGGTATAGAGATGGCCTGGGGAAGAGATATTGTGGTTCTTGGACAGCATGACATAAGCAGTTTGGAGCTCGTGAGCGCAAACCACATTTTTTTTTCCACTGTTCTTTCACAACCAAAACCTGGGTCCGAATGTTGAATGCATAGCCATTATGGCGCTGTGGTAGATTACCTTTTCTGTTCAAGTGCTTGGCGCTTTTTATGTTCAGTGAAAATTTTCAAGCCTTGTGGAATTCTGTAAATCCCTGCAACTGGTAATGCACGAGTTGTTTAATGGTGAAAGAAACCAACCAAAAAGATGCTGGTTACCACATGGAAGCTGCACGTGGAAGCAGTTTCGTAACTTCGGAAACCATCAAGTGGTGTTCTGTTTAGCCAGCTATGCAGCATAAATAATATCACTCCTGCAAAACGAGTTATTGATCTATTTGTTATCAAACAAAAGTAATAATCTCCTATTCTCCTGGTTACCGTCTCTTGGCCACATACTTGCATTTTTATTTTTATTTTTATGCTCGACCCTAGTAAACCAAGGATTCTTATGTTTTGTATGTTTCTTTCATCCATTATTATTCTGGATTCCTCCTTTATAATAATAGCTACCAAGATATATAGATCATACATATCAGTATTGCGGGGCGTCGTTGATGCTGTATTAAGCGTATAGCGCCAAGTGAGTCGCCAACGCAGTCGGAAATTCTCGCACCTGCTTTCTCTAGATCGACGAAGGTTTGGGACTTAAAATTAATTAGACTTGTTATGAAGGCAGATATCATCCTGCAGATCTCTACCAGCGCACCTTCCTGGTTATCCTCGTGACATCCAACGAAAAATGACGGAACCGAGGAATGTATTTTATTATTTTTTCCCCTATCCGCTGGTTGCATCTACTCAGATCGATCAATGTGATCTTTCTCTTGGCTAAATAAAAATTTTTTGAGGAAAATAGTGGACATGGATGGCCATGAATTTACGTTTCCTAGTTTCAGGTTGTCATACCAAGTGAATGCCGTATCCGTGAGTGACTTGGGGAATTCTCCTAAACATAACCTTCTTGCATAGTCATGATCGTTCATAGTTGACAGAAACTGGCTGAAATGTTCGTGCGCGTTCCCTTGCCCTTCATGTACTTTGAATTTTGGTGATGTGTAGTCCTTCGGGTATTGGTACTTGAAGACCTCAGAGGGATATGGGATGTTCATAAAATCATAATTATCTTGTTTCACCACATGGTAGTTTGTCTCTAAGTACTTTGCTGTCACTTCTTGCGTCATGGATGTGAGTGCATTCTCCCCAGTCCTATTGTTCCTTGCCACTTCTCTGATGGTGCCTTACTCCGTTGCTGTTGTCTTCTCTATCAATTTTCTCAGTTCCTCTTTTCTTTGGATGTGGCTTTGCAACTCTTTCGGTATGTCTCGTAAAGTTAGAGGTGCAGAGCGTGCATCGTCGGGTGCGTGTTGTTTGTCTTATCCATGTGTCGTTTATATGTTTTCTATCTGAGTTTCTTTTGTGATGGGGTTCATGACTACGCCTCTTGTTGGTGGTTCTTTACCGCTGTCGTTGCGCTCATCTTCTATTGTTACTTCGTCGAAGTTGATTGGTCGATTGTGTAGCTGGTATCCTGACGCGCCTATGCCGACACTTGTTAGGTATGTCATGGTGGACGAGAGACGAGCTTCCGGGTATGGTCTCCAAATGTTGAGAGGTAAAGATGACATAGGTCCTGCACGTCTTAGTCACAACAATGACTACACTTTTTTTCTAAAATAGGATGAGAGAGAGCTTGCTTTCCATTGTCCAATGTCCTTACTTTTATAGGCTTTCCCCGAAATCCCTCCTTTTATGACATTATGCCATGTCATAGACACCTTCTTATTTTCCATTCCTCCTATTCTAACCTTTTACTTCTCTATTGATTTTTTCTTTGTCCTTCATACTCCATGAATATACCCTTTTGGACTTGGGCTTTAGTCCCAAGTCCCCGTGTTAACTAATGGACTTACACTTTCAATAGGGTCAACAACAACTAATATATAAATTGAGGTATGTGCCTGAAAATATCATTCTAAAAATAAATAGATATGCATAACAATCTATACAATCGTATTTTGGTTCAGGCATCCACTAATTTGGTTATGCAACCACTAAAGCGTTGTATATGCCTCAAAAATAACATTCCAACAAAAAATGATGTATATAACACGTTATGCGATCAACGATGTTTCGTTTTTCTTCAGTCGTCCCTCCCCACACTGGCAACTTGTTTTTATAACTCCTTATGTGATGCATAACGATTTATACAGTCGTATTTTGGTTCAGGCATCCACTAATTTGGTTATGCAACCACTAAAGCGATGTATATGCCTCAAAAATAACATTCCAACAAAAAATGATGTATAAAATGCGTTATGCGATCAACGATGTTTCGTTTTTCTTCGGTCGGCCCTCCCCACACTGGCAGCATGTTCTTATAACTCATAATGTGTCTTATTTTTTTCAGGGGTATAATTGTCAAGAAAATAAAATATAACATATCTAAAAATCCGTGCCTTTGAAAACTTTATCTTGTTGGAAATATTTTAAATAGATCTACACAATGGGTACAAACAACAATATCCAATTTATAGTTTTTCCGAAAAATTCGGAAATGTTTATCCTTTTAGGCACAATTTTCGAAAAATTGAACGCATAGCCATTATGCAAACCACATCGGATGCATAACACATTACGCAGTCATATTTTGGTTTATGCATCATAGCCATTATGCAAACCAACACAAATGATGCATAACACATTATACACCCATATTTTGGTTTATGTATAAACTAATTTTCCGTTGCAACTAATAAAACGGTATATGTGCTTAAAAATATCATTCCAACAAAAACAAAAACAGATGCATAACGAAATATGGAGCCACCAAAAGGATGCGTAACAGTTTATAGAGTTGTATTTTAGTTCATGCATCCACTAATTTGGTTATGCAACCACTAAAACGATGTATATGCCTCAAAAATAACATTCCACCAAAAAAGAGGATGTATAACGCGTTATGCTATCAGCGGTGTTTCGCTTTTCTTCTGTCGGTCCTCCCCACCGTTGCAGCGGTGTTCTAGTTATAACGTATCTTATTTTTTCAATGGTATAATTGGCAAGCAAACTAGAATATAACATATCTAAAAATTTATGCCTTGGAATTTAACAAATTTTATCTCGTTAGAAAGATTTTGAAGAGATTTACACAATGAATACAAACAACAATATTAAATTTAGAGTTTGGCACGAAAATTGAATTTCAAACCACCAGGCATTTATCCTTTTGGGCATCATACAATTTTCAAAAATTGATTATGCAACCATATTTTGTTTATGCAAAACCACCAATGAAAGCGGATGCATAACACATTAGACAATCATATTTTGGTTTATGCATCATAGCCATTATGCAAACCACCATAGAGTATGCATAACATATTATGCAACCATATTTTGGTTTATGCATCAACTAATTTTCCGTTACAACTAATGAAACGATGTATGTGTTGGGTTTCTGAACTGAGTTGTGTTGGTGCTGTTGCTATTGAACATGGAAGTTACTGAAACAGGAAAGAAGATGATGCTGTTGTTATGACTGCTCAGTCGAGAAAATGTCTGCATAACATGTTATGCATTCGTGCAAATGGATGCATAACCTGTTATGCATCTACAAAATTTGTTGCATAACTTTTTATGCAGTCCAGAAAACAGTTGCATAACATGTTATGCAACAACTTTTTTGTTACTATTGAAACCAACAAAAACAAAGGTTGTTTCACGTACCTAATTTGTCATACACCTATAATAATATCTGCATAACATATTATGTGGTCGTGAAAATTTATGTCCATAACCTGTTATGCAATCATAGATCTGCTCCAAGTTCAGGTACTTAGTGCAATTCTAGTAGTGGAATATGGTTGAATGCGTTTTGTCAAATTTGTCAGTGCAATTGCCAAAGATAATAACGAAACGATTATATGCCGTATGTGCGGATGGCCTCTGATCAGACTAGTGCGCGCGTGAATAATCATAAATGGATTTTACTAAAAAATGGTGCAATTAAATGCTCCTGCGGATCTTTTGTTCATTACGAAGATTCTCCTGCTCCTGCGGATCTTATCAAGAACATAATTACGATAGATACATACAGCGTATCATGCATGCATATGCATCTTAGCCTGTAATGTATATACAAATTTCTTTTTAAATTGGAGCTCCAGATACCAAAGAGAGTGTGCAAATAAGTTCTTTTCTAAACCCTAATCTTTCCCCGCCGCTGTGATAAAGACTAGCAAATCAAATGAAATCCAATCAAATCAGTAAGATGTGATCTCCAAACTCCGTCTCCGTCATCCATTTCTAAGTGTTTCTGAAGTATGTAGTTTGATTTTAATCATCAATCCAGAGATTTATGATTCATTATCGTCTTCTTTGGTATTATCAGAAATGATTGAATTAGAAAATGAAGAAGTTGAAACACCAGATTTCACATCTGAATCTCTAGGTTGTTCTGTTCATATGTTAAGTTCTTCTTGTAATGGTTACTATTGGTTTTATAATGATGATATTAGGTTTCTTTGTTTATGGAACCCATCCACTAAAGAATACAAAAAACACACAAATTGTCTCTTTAAATCCTTAACCAGTTTCAATGCAGCAAATATTGCGTAGATGATTTGGCATCTGAAAAAGCATTACTTCCGTCACAATCTTTGCAAGTTAAATGCTGGAAGCATGAAGAGACTAATGATTTGTGGAATGAAGATAGGATGTCAGTTCGAGGTCCCTCTTGCGTAATTATATCCACCTCCACAATATTGTTTGTGGTTCTATCCATTCTAACAATAACCTGATGGCTGCCGTAATTGTGCCCCTGTGATCAAAAAAAAGCTGAACGATTCTAGGAAGGAAACAGAATTTTGATCTATCGATCTACAACCCGGTAGAATTGTGATCAAATTCTCTCTTTTTCTCCGGGGAGAGGTGGTCACAAATGGTGAATGTCCCACACAACGCCTCTGGTGTTTTGGCTTTAACGCAATCCGCCACTCCCTGTGTTAACAAGTCCACCAAGCCCTCTCTCTGAAGAAAACTTGCAGCCTTAATCATATAAAACACTATGGGGTTATTACTGAAAAAATTCACAAATTGTTCATCCCAGATCTTTAAGTCTTCATCGCTAGTCTGGGTCGACTCAACCTGTTTGTTCAGGTACTCGATCACCTTCGACAATATATCTCTGGTTATTAGGGTTGAAAAACTGATTACACTCTTCTTATTTTCCTTACCAATCATCTGGGACTCAAGAGAAACAGAAAGCAGTATGTCCGTCCGTAATTTTCATTTGGTTTTCTTTCCCCCATAAAGTGATGACTAAAGAATCTGGCACAAAATGAGTAAGAAGCCTTTTGTAAATTTGGTTTCAGATAATGGTGGTGAATCTTTTGCGGAAGAATCTGATACTTTTTTACTGATTCAAAAACTTCTCTTGGGGACCATGTTGGCCATGAAATATAGGAACAAAGACAAAGTAATGGAAGTTTGAGGCTGATATGCTATCTTCATTTGAAGAGGAAATACATTGAAATTCTGTTGCTGCATTCTGATCTAGTAGTGAATACCTGGTCTTGTAAGATATGTCCACCCTTCTTTTAACCTTGTAAATTGAAATGAGAAGACGGCACCCCTTTTACATACATGCAGTCAAGCACCCTTCCTTTGGTCGAATAAACTCTGGCTTTTATGCTTTCTGGCTCTTTTGGTCTGGTAGAGGTTTAGATGTACAGATTGTAATGTTCTGACATACTCTGGATATCATAATAATTTTGCTTTTCTTTTTTTGGTCTTATACTTTTTAAACTTGCCGGTTTTGCCGGTTTTAGCCACTTACTCTAGCTTTTGTACAGATTGTATTGGTTTACTTTTTAAACCATAATTTTCGATGAGATTTTAAGGAAAAATATCTTCTGGGTGGTGGATCTTCATATTAATATCAAAAGTTAATGATATTACTGTATTAATTAGAACAGACGACATTAACATTTGGATGGCCACCGGAGGAAGAGCCCTGTGTACCAACACATAGATGAACATGAGTGATGCTGAACGGGGAGGGATTTCCGCAAAAGAGTAAAATGCAATGTCCCATACCCAAAGCAAGAAATTGAAACAAACTATTAAAGCAACTTTGAATATAAGATACAAAGAACTAATTCATTCATTCCGTTGCAGAGTTGCACTTACATAGCGTAAGCAAATGGATCAATCCCTTTTATTTAATTCATTTTTACAACGGATGGGATGGTAACATATAGACATTTCTAATTTATTTTAGTGCACTCTTCCCCACAACGAACATTGATACAATCATCCACTTGCTGAGGAGTGGCGGCTTTGTCGGCGCAGTTCAGGATCCCACAACCAAGCTTGCAGTTATCAGTAGCAGATGTAATAACCTTTCTATCAGTAGCAGATGTGATAACGTTACCATCTGAAAACGTCTTACAATCTATCGAGCAGATTATAGCACATGGAATCCATCCAATTGTTTCTTGACAGTTCCTCATACATGTTGTCCAACATGCTGAACTCTGCCCTGCGAACATTCCCAACACAAAGATCACCAGAAAAAAAGACACCTTCAAGTTTGTTATAAACTATTGTTTATTTACTAAGATGCCCTTCGTGTCTAAGTTTAGGTTTTACATATCTTGGACACCAAGTCTTCTATCTATATAAATAGAGGCCTAATCTCTTGTATTCTACACCCATGAATAAGAAATCTCTCTTCTTTTCTCCCTTTACTTTGTATCTTCTTCACCTCTTATTCTATATCACAATACGTCATCAACACGTTCTACACTGAGTTAACGGGTTCAAAAGACGCATATCCGATTTCCGATTTGGAAGGATATATCTATATCTAAACCTTTTTGTTTTTGTTACCCTGTTTGATTCGTTTGATTGGTTCATGAATATATGCGATGTATATATACGATAGATCATGAGTTTTCAACTCTAATGCTTTATTTTGTCTTTATGTAGACTTCCAGAGGAGTTGGATCTTGGGCTTTTCTATCCCAAATTGTAAGAGATATTAATTCAGATGGGACGGAAGGCACAGATGCATATACAAAGCATTACTTGAATCATTAAGTAAAACTTATTGTTTTTTCTTTGTTTCCCGGCATCTTATATCGTTTCACAAGTTTCTTGATTAAATAATTATTTTCTTTTCTCTGGTTGCTTATTATTCGTCCATGATGCCATTTTTTTTTTTTTTACTCATCATGGCATCTTTTTCGGCGGCGGATTTTACTTACTTCATAGCACCGACCACGAGATTACGGGTATGACTATTCTTTATTCTGTATATTTTGGTGCAATTAAAATCCATTTTTTGGTCCTTAAAAGACAGCCGATAGTGCAGGTGATCAACTTCGCCTGAAAAATTTGGTTTTCCCTTTTTCTCAGTTTTGTTACTGTAGAAAAAATAAAATAAAAATCAATCGAAAGATAGTATATGGTTTCTATTCCCTTAATGAAACTGTAATCACCTAAATTGGTGTTACCGTAATTTGATTACCTTTACGGTAATGAATCATATGCATGGTTGAGAAACCTCCGGCTAATTAATATTGGTATCTTTGTTCATTGAGCAATGATCATGTGATTCGTATGTGATTTTTATTTATATACAATAAATCATCCAATGGATTTTTCCTTTACGATGACTAAAAGAACACTATATTTTTATTTTGTCATAAACCAGTTTTTGTTAATTTTCTCCCTCGTTTATGTAAGAGAGAAAATAGCCTGGCAAAATTTCGACAATAATAGTGTGATTTTTCGCCTATTCTAGAAGATTGGCGATGATCGTTTGAAACAAATTTTTACGATCAAATATACACGGTTTTATCTAATAATAAACCATTTGAAGAAACTATTTATCAACCATAACATGGTGTTTTTCCTAGAAAAATAACGATTCACGGTTTCTTTATCTTCTTAAAAAGAAATTTTCTCTCTATCAATCCCAAAAGGGTGGAAATCGTTATTCGTAATATTTACAAATACCAGTGATTAAAAAATTGCTGCATTCTTGAGGGATATCGAGCAATTTTAATTTTTTCCTGTTAATAATCTCCGATTTTTTTTTTTTGGACTGTTCCACTTCTAATTGGAATATGGTAGGACACTAAAGGTCAGTGGGTGCGCACCCGACTTGTTAGCCAATATCATTAGTCCTTGAGCGACTTAATTGATCTTTCTATAAATTTCTTTTGCTAACATAAGTGTCCATAATTTTATTCTCATTTTATTTTTTGGGGAGTACATTTTTTGGGGAATACGCATATTTTATATGCTTTTACACCAACTAATTTTGGTTCCAAACGTAACACATGGTTGATGTTAAATATGTATGTCTATTAAGACTACATTTTTTTATGTCGAAAGATATATTTATAATAAGTATATGTCTCGAATTAATCGGATAATACTTTATAAAACTTATTTTCGTATATGAGATGAAAGTATTTCCGCCACAACCAGGGGGAGACCATACACTACCGGAGGTTGGTGTTCATTAACTCAAAAGTTATATTAATTTCTCTCCCATCACTCAAATCGATTAAGGCTGTCATTATATAATTGGCGTGAAATTTTTCTCATTTTGCTTTTATATAAGCTTTGCGAGGAAATCCAATCACATCTAGCAAATAAGTAGCGTCTATAAAAGGCTACAGGTAGTGCTCCAATTGAGTGTACCAAAATCACATTCTCAAATATAATAATATCTTCTCACATGAAAACGAGGAGATTATAATGCCCGCGGGTGCTGGTACCAGTAAATTTATATTTTTTCAAAGTATGCATACACTGGAAATTTTGTGAGATCGTGATAAGCTAATTTAGTTGTCGAATAACAAAGATAGTGGTTGTTAATCCCTCTGCAGAGGAATATCGACATATGTGATTGGTTGGCATATGATCCAATTAGGTTGGATTAATTTCTCAGTTAACGCAATTTTGGATCCAAAACTTAACACTATAAATGCCGAGCCTATCAATTACAGGCTAGTGTAGTCATAATGCGTTTTACGAGAAATTTTTCGTTGTAAAAACGATTTAAGGGTTCTATTTTTCTCAGACCCTAGGATTGATTCAATAAATATTTGTGTTCTCCATGTATGATTCTTTTGGCGTGGTAGTCTTTGAAGGACTCATATAGCAGTCACACAAGAAATGTGGTCGGAGAACATATTAAATTTGTAATCCTTTAGGCAGCCACCTTATTTTCTTACATAAGGTTTAACAATCCTTTATGTGTTTTTAGAAATTTGGTACAAGACCAAAAATCCGAATTAATTAGTTGGTGATATCAGCTTTATAGGTCTCTTGAGGAGTCCTTAAAAACACCAAAATTCACGCTTTAGCAGCATAAATTCTATTTTCTTTTCTTTCTTAAATCTGCAGTTAGAATTATACTAGCTTAAACTGGTCTTTGAGATAGACTAGAGTTATGATTTTGATGCTCATTTTCTTTAATACTCATATAGTTGAGTTAGCATCCATAATCTTCAAAAGTTGTACTCTTTTCCTTTGTTTCGAGTTTTATCCCATGTGGTTTTCCGACAAGGTTTTAACGAGGCAACATGACATTTTATTTTATTTTATTTCAAAATGTTGATATTTGTGCTCTTTTTCCTTTGTCCAAGTTTTTTTCCCATTGGGTTTTATTGGCAAGGTTTTAGTGAGGCAATTTATTCAACATGGTGGTAATCCAAGGGGGAGTTGTATAATTTTTGTTATATGGTGGATTCCCACCATTAACTAGTTCTTTTTCTTAGGCCAAATCAACATAACAATCTCTTAATAATTTGGATGTCATTCCGATCCACATAAGGTATGACCATAAATTCAGTTTTGTTCACTTATGGTAAGTTATATATTTCTTGGCTCTATGTTGAAGAAACTACATCAACAACTTCTGCAAATCATCTCGGGAAGCTAGCAATCCATGACACAAGTTCTCAATGTGTTGAATAAGAATGTAGACTCGTAAAAGTATTATCGAAGGCATTCTTTGCTTGTGCAACACAAATGAAGACTTCATCAACTATCCGACATCTTCATGAAAGCACAACCTCTTCTCGCATTCAAGAAATTCGTTCTTCAAAATTGGAAAGTCTCGACTCAAAGATTTGCACGCCAAGATTTGATCAAGTATTTATCGGGGAGCGCCATCATCAAACTAAGGTGCATTCACTGGACTTTATCGCGTTGTACTCTTTTTCCTTCGTCAAGGTTTTGTCCCACTGGGTTTTCCTTGTCAAGGTTTTAATGAGGCAACATTTGCGTGTCCAACAATGTTTTGAGTTTTTACATGTTTATGCAATTTCGGGTTTTCTCTTTGAGTTTTCTGGTATGCTTGTAATGACTTAGCCACAGTGGTCATCAGGGGGAGTGTTATAAACTATTGTTTATTTACTAAGATGCCCTTCGTGTCTAAGTTTAGGGTTTACATATCTTGGACACCAAGTCTTCTATCTATATAAATAGAGGCCTAATCTCTTGTATTCTACACCCATGAATAAGAAATTCTCTTCTTTTCTCCCTTTACTTTGTATCTTCTTCACCTCTTATTCTATATCACAATAAAGTTCTTGTTTTTCATTTTTTGTGGTTATCGACTAATTAAACTCTAATTTTAACTTCCTCCTTCCTCCCAACCGATTTTTCGCTTGAAATTTGATTCAAGGAGTTCTACAAAGAGGACTAATTTATAGGATTCAAGCTAATCGACATTGAATATGTGGATCGCAAATCATAATTTCAGGACGAATGTAATAGGAAATATATCTTATGCTTCTTCTGCATTGAAAAATGTAGTCATAATTCGTAGGATATGTTAACATAGCACCGAACATGCCTATTTTGTTCCAAATTGCTTCCCTTTTACCTAGTCGGAATGTGCATAATGAAGTAACAATGTTTCAGACCTTGTATTAACCCTCTCATATGTTACCATTAAAGGGAGTGTTGTCACTATTTCTAAATTTTATTTGTAATCACCATAAACCAAGGGTGATGGACACGGACATGTAATGTATATACCTTGTCCTGTCAGAATCTGTGTCCTGTGTGTGTCACCAATATTGATCTAAACTTATAATCACCTAACAAACATGCCATTGTCCATAAACACAAACTGAACTATGTCTTGCATATAGTCTCATGTCTAAGTGGAACAAGTCAAACGTTTTAGAATCACCCATGTGCTGTGTGAATAACATTTTTGTTTATATAGCTAAGTCATAATAATTTTATAAAGATGGAAGGATCCATGGACACTCTTAAATGGACAAGGTCGGACAAGATTTGCGCCACTTTCTCCGCGAAACTCAAACGACAATGAATTTAAGTCTGATATTTTTTTGATATGTTCCTATTATAAGATTTTACATCCCTACCAAAAATGAATGCAATTCGAGGTAGTAAACCTGACCATCTACCGATCTTAATTTCAACCGTTAATTTTGAACGGCTGATCAAGGGGGTAGATGGTTGTTTTATATATCTCGAATTGTACTCATTTTTTGTAGGAATGTAGAGTCTTATAAGAAGAATATAACATTAAAATATTAAACTTAAATTCACTATTATTTGGGTTTTGCAGAGAGAATGGTGCAACTCTTGTCCGGCCTTGTCCATCTAAGAGTGTACATGGATCCCTAAATGTTAGTTAAGATGTCCGGCCTACCTTGAGATGAAGGAAAGTCTCCTTATCTAAGTTTACAGCATATTTCGACATGGCGTCCGACGAAAAATTAATTTCGCGAGATAACACGCCATGGTAGCTGTCACATGCCCATTTAATCGCCTAAAATTTTCATTGGACATGACCGGAAATGATTGTGGTTCAGTTAATCAACTTCACACAAAATCATTCATCCTTGCATACTTGCATCAAAGTACGCATCTGCCTTCACTCATAAGCCTTTACGCAACGAAAGTCTTTTCTTCTTTCTCTCTAACTCTTCAAGCCCCCATAAGCATAAGAGGTTTTGCCATGTACTTAACCAATTCTCACACAACATCAGCAACATAATGAACACAAAGAATACTGTAACAAACTCATTTTATTGCACTAAAGGAAGATTACAAAACTAGTCCATCACATGGACCAAAAACAGGTCATTCACCCTCTTGGTGAATGCCTAACTCTCCTATGTAAGCCTACTGATTTTTCCCACTCCTTAGGACTATCTATACAGCAAACTCACTAGCCAAAACCGTGCACAACACTTGCACACGCATTGAACAGCCATGTGTCCCATCAGGTAGTTTCAAAAACCGCCAGCTTGCTTTTCCAACTGCCACCTTTTGTGTTGTCAAGCCAACAGATTCCACACCTGTTCTTGGTGGTTATGAACACTCCTCATGGTTATAAACTTCCTTTATAACCGTTTTATCTTGTCTCACTTCATTGGCATGCTCGCAAAGACAATAACCAACTCCTAACCTTCACTTAAGCCGTATTGCACACTTGCTGTGCCATACTGGATTCTGTCTTGCACCAACGTTCAGATCTCTCGGCCCTGCATGTTTATCATTCCAAACTCATGCAAGGACAATCCTTATGCTTCAAACATCGAGTCCAGCTCCTTAATCTCAATCTAGTTACTCATGCGTCATATATGCTTCACTTCGCCAATTAGCTTGACAACAAAATGCAACTCTTGCATTACCAACTTGTTTTCATTGTTCAAGCTTTGGCCAGCCTTGAACTAATGCATAGACTAATCCTTAGTCTACTCTACATGCTTGCATCGTCCTTGAGTTTGGGCCAACTCAATTCCACGGACATGCCAACATGCCAACTCACATGTTGCATGTGTCGACTTTGGCCATGTCTTGCCAAACCTTCAATGAAGCTTCATTGTGTCGGCCAATAAGCTTCATTACTTAGCCAAGTGTCTTTACAGTGTAGCACCACCTTTGCGCTTTACTGGCCCTGCAGGGTTCCACTATCTTAGTGCTTGACGGTCTATACAATATATCAACTTTAGCCATGTCTTGCATTATTCAAGCTTTTGCCAGCCTTGAACTAATGCCATAGACCAACTCCTGGCCTATCCTTCACTCTTGCATCGTCCTTGAGTTTGGGCCAACTCAATTCCATGGATATGCATCGATGCCAACATCTCATGTTGCATCTATCAACTTTGGCCATGTCTTTCCAATCCTTCAATGAAGCTTCATTGTGTATGCCAATAAGCTTCATTACTTAGACAAATGCCTTTACAGTGTAGCGCCACCTTTGCGCTTCACTGGCCCTGCAGGGTGCCACTATCTTATGGCTCCGCATTGCACCATTACGGCGGATCACAGACTTGGCCTGCAACTCTGTAACGTGTAATCATTGTGCGTCACTTGCAGCCATGTCATAGACCTCCCCCACCTAATCCGTTCAACGCCCTCGTTTAACGCAACAACGTATACTTGTTATACTTGTTCTCTGGCCTTGTACGCTTCTGAGCCTATCTCAGAAATCAGCAAACTTGCTTGGCCTTTTTTTTTTTCTTGCCAAAACTTTTATGCCTAGTACCAAATGCGATCACTTAGCTTACTGCTTTGCCATTGATCCTACTGACTTGCACTGTTGTTGTCACGTTGGCCTATGCTCCCACTTCAACTACAATCGCATATAAACACCCAAATGCAACTTGGAAAATCTTATTTCTAATTCCCCGAATTGTGCTTGAACTTCGCATGAATCATTTGTGTCTAAGTGTACACAAGCAATGATTTTTACCAACTGATCACACTGATCATTGCCATTGTCTTATGCCACCATTTTCCGACTTTAGTTGCACCACGCAACATAACAGGACTTATACAATACTTGGCCTCAATTCTTCAATCATATGCGCCTATGCCAAATCATGCCATGCCTTAAGGCATGCACCCTATGACTCAATACCACTCTTGGTATGCGCCACAATCTATAACCTTTGCTGCACTTTGAAAACTTCAGGACTTTCACTAGATTTGGCCTCCAAATTATGTTGCAAACTTCACCTTCTTGGACTTGCATCATTTGTATGCCAAAGAACCTGCACCTTATTGTTCTTTACTTGCATTGTCGCAACATCATGATTGAAATGCATGACTCTAGTATAGTCATGACTTAGGATACCCGTGACATCACACCGTCTCTTTAGACAAGGCATCCTCTTTACGCGCCTTTGAAACTAGCACTTTAAGCATCACTTGCTTTTTCAAAATGCTACACTTTAATGTGGCGGAAAAACAACATCACGTTCTTCCTAACAATGAGTCACTCTTAACTCATATACTTGATGGACTTACTTCTTCATTCTTGTTGTGTTACTCCACGCGAATTAGCTTTACTTTGAACGAAAGAGGCAAGATCTTTCACTTCAAATACCCTCATTAAGTACTACCTTACATAAAGAGACTTCATTCCAACACCAAGGTCCACTTGACCCAAACTGAAAGTACACTCAAACTTGAGCAAATAATTGCGCCAACTGATTGCAACTTATAAGACCTAACAAGCCTTGAAATACTGACTTCGACTTCGCTTCTAAGCAACAAAGGAAGCGAGACAGCACCTATTGTCCCCAATGTAGCAATTCACTTTGCCACATATACTCTTCCAATTATCAACGTTCGTATGCCACTCTCATAACGAAGCACACTATAATTGACAATTAGTTGAATACTCCTTTAGACCGATGCTGTCATTTTGCTTTAGATTTCATGAAGATTTCTTCAATAATGGCCACATGCCATCCTTCTGCATCACCATTACTTTTTCCTTCATCTCCATGCATCTACAATTATCCTAACTTGCATTTCTTCACGCATTATGCATTCTGGCCATCCCCAAATCCCATTTGGCGCATGCTACTATTGCATACCTGCTATGGCAATTAGCACCCAAATCTTGACATAAACTTGTGCACCTTTGCACAACTGGAACGGACTTAACTTGGTGATTCTGAGCATCACCATAGAGCTCAGCAAAGTCATATCACTCAATGACTTCCGCGGATAAACACTTTGGACAGTTGAAAACAAGGGCATAATCCTTGCAAATGAGGCGCCACTGCCTACGTTCCATGAAGCAAGAATGTCGCATTCTTCTTCAAACTTGGAACTCATTTTTACTGCCCATGCACATCTGGTTACTCTTGCCTTTCCCCTTCTCCAAAATGAACTTCAGTAGCAACAATTGTTGATTTGTAGTTGACAAGAACATCCGCTTGTGCTTATGATCAAATGCAGGTCTTTGGACACCCTTGTCCAAGCATAATGATCTCACTCCAAAATCAGGTGCAAACACACTCCTTGTGTGCATCAACGAAAACTCTTTGCAAATGCAAGACCGTGGTGTATCGGTTTCCCGCTAACTTGCGTTAATTTCTTCAGCCTTTCCATTAGCTTTATGCTAGATAAGAATTGGCCATCCAATTCTTCCTTCATGGCATCACATTTCCACAAACATGCTGGTTCGCAACTAGACTTTGCATTACCACCAAGGTACATGCATTCCAGAGAGATAACTATAATCTTCCATCAACTGGCTACGATGAAAACACCTTCAATATATAACATAGACATGTTCTACATCCACTTTGCCACTGCAAAGGCCAACAACATCTTTGCATTCAGGAATTTTCGCAAAATTCCCATTACTACACATGTAATGTACTCGCTACTGATAACACTACGAAATTATGCATTCCTAATGCATCATCTTCGTATACTTGTAAGAAACATGGACTTCAACACCTGACTTGCACCATAGAAGTCATCATTCTCCTTAGTTTTGTCATGCCATCACTTGAAAACCCAGTTTTCAATGAATCTTGCATGCTCGCATAACACTTTGGGATGGAATTCAGGCACCTTTGCCATGAACTTTACTAGCATGTTGCTACTTCAAGCTTCAAGTTCATTCCAATTGATCTTTCAACCCAAGACCAACTTCTTCTAGTCTCCATAATAGTGAAACCCAAACAATTCTTCACTGAATTTGACAAACAAATGACAACTTGAATAAAAAGAGAGAAAAATCATCAACAGTGTCCCCTAACACAGCTCTGATACTAGCTTTCACACGCCCATTTAATCGCTTAAAATTTTCATAGGACATGACCGGAAATGATTGTGGTTCAGTGAATCAACTTCACCCAAAATCATTCAGCCTTGCATACTTGCATAAAAGTACTCATCTGCCTTCACTCATAAGGCATTGCACAACAGAAGTATTTTCTTCTTTCTCTCTAACTCTTCATGCCCCTATAAGCATAAGAGGTTCTGCCATACATCAAACCAATTGACAACTTCACAAGATCATCAACACAAAGAACTAACACAATAAACCCATTTTATTGCATTAAGGAAGATTATACAAAACATCCATCACATGGACCAAACCAGGCCATTCACCCTCTTGGTGAATGCCTAAAACTCTCTCTACATTAGTGGTTATTCTATCAATTGAACAACACTAAACTTATTGATCCCTAAGCTATTTATACAAGCTAATGATCAGGCCAAAACTCTGTGCAACCGCTTGCACCACCAGATCCAGGGATTTCAGAATTCTCTTCCATGACTGATTTAATAAAATCTGTAGAAGAAATTCTATCTAAACCTCCGCCAGTTTAAAATCCCTTGAAGTATTTTCAGGGCTTGAAAAGAAGCTTGAGATATTATCTCTTGAATAACTCTTTGCAAAAGAAAGACCGTGGTGTATCGGTTTCCCCCTAACTTGCGCTTATTTCTTCAGCCTTTCCATAAGATTTATGCTAGATAAGAATTTTCCATCCAATTCTTCCTTCATGGCATCACATTTCCACAAACATGCTGGTTCACAACCAGACTTTGCATTACCACCAAGGTACATGCATTCGAGAGAGATAACTATAATCTTCCATCAACTGGCTACGATGAAAACACCTTCAATCTATCACATAGACATGTTCTACATCCACTTTGCCACTGCAAAGGCCAACAACATCTTTGCATTCAGGAATTTTTGCAAAATTCCTATTACTACACATGTAATGTACTCGCTACTGATAACACTACGAAATTATGCATTCCTAATGCATCATCTTCGTATACTTGTGAGAAACATGGACTTCAACACCTGACTTGTACCATAGAAGTCAGCATTCTCCTTAGTTTTGTCATGCCATCACTTGAAAACCCGGTTTTTCAATGAATCTTACACATTAGCCTAACACTTTGGGATGGAATTTAGGCACCTTTGCCATGAACTTTAGTAGCCTATTATGACTTCAAGCTTCAAGTTCATTCCAATTGATCTTTCCACCCAAGACCAACTTCTTCTAGTCTCCATACTAGTGAAACCCAAACAATTCTTCACTGAATTTGACAAACAAATGACACCAACTTGAGTAAAAGAGAGAAAATCAAGAATCGTGTGTCCCTTAACACGGCTCGATACCATCTTTCACCCGCCCATTTAATCGCCTAAAATTTTCATAGGACATGACCGGAAATGATTGTGGTTCAGTGAATCAACTTCACCCAAAATCATTCAGCCTTGCATACTTGTATCAAAGTACGCATCTTCCTTCACTCATAAGGCATTACACAACAGAAATATTTTCTTCTTTCTCTCTAACCCTTCATGCCCTCATAAGCACAAGAGGTTCTGCCATACATCAAACCAATTAACAACTTCACAAGATCAGCAACATAATGAACACAAAGAACTAACACAATAAACCCGTTTTATTGCATTAAGGAAGATTATACAAAACAGTCCATCACATGGACCAAACTGTGCCATTCACCCTCTTGGTGAATGCTTAAAACTTTCTCTACATTAGTGGTTCTTCTCTCAATTGAACAACACTAAACTTATTGATCCCTAAGCTATTTATACAAGCTAATGATTAGGCCAAAACTCTGTGCAACTGCTTGCACCTGCATGGAACAACCATGTGTCCCATAAGTGGTTTCCATAACCGCCATCTTCAACTGCCACCTTTTGTGTTGTTACGCCAACAGTTGCCACACCTGTTCTTGGTGTTATGAACATTCCACATGGTTATAAACTTCCTTTATAACCGTTCTATCTTGTCTCACTTCATTGGCATGCTCTCAAAGCCAATAACCAACTCCAAACCGCCACTTGAGCCAATCTGTTTGACAATAGTAATGCCACTCTTGCATTACTAGCTTGTTTGCATTGTCCAAGCTTTGGCCAGCTTTGAACTAGTGCCATAGACAAACTCCTGGCCTATATCCTTCACTCTTGCATCGTCCTTGAGTTTGGGCCAACTCAATTCCATGGATATGCATCTATGACAACATCGCATGTTGTATCTGTCAGCTTTGGCCATGTCTTGCCAATCCTTCAATGAAGCTCCATTGTGTCGGCCAATAAACTTCATTACTTAGCCAAATGTCTTTACAGTGTAGCGCCTCCTTTGCGATTCATTGGCCCTGCAGGATGCCACTATCTTAGTGCTTGACGGTCTATACAATATACCCAGGCACGGTATTAGGGGGTGGCTTACCCAGGCTGAAGCCCACCCCAAAATTTCTAAAAAGATGTTTTGTTAGTGTAACTTTTAACATTTGTAAAATTTAGCCAGTGTAAATTTTAATTAGCCCATTAATTGTTAAGATATGATTCTGCATGGAAGAAATCAGAAGATTTTGGAACCCGGTCCCGCATGGATTAATTTTTGAATTGCATCTCAACCGTTCAAAGGCTATAGGGAAAAACAAGTATTCATGATGTTTCTTAAAATCAGGTATTGAATGGGCTCACCTGTTACGTGTCATTTTGATAAAATAAAATTGTGTGTCAAATGGGGATGTCTTGTCCTTAACTAAGCAAGCGTTTGTCCATCTTTAAAAAAAGAAAAAAAAAAGTGCTTGTCCAAAAAATCATTTTTCTTCTATGAAGTGACTACAATTTTATGTATATCTATGTATAATCTAAAAATGCAATATGTCATGACTTATTATGCGTATATGTACAAACTCCAAATATTTTTGCATCCCTGTAATAACCTTTAAAACTAGAAAAAAATTGGGTGCCTTCGGCCGCTAAATAAATCAGGATTATTATTTTCGATACGAAAATTATTCCTCCCTAATATTAGTTACAAGGTGAAAAAAATTGGTTCAAAGCTCTATGCTCCAAGGAAAAAAGATCGTATGGCATACCCATACTCAGCTTTAAGTATATTACCGCAGTTGTCATTCTTGCAGTTGAGAGTTCGAGAAAAAGAAAGATTAGCCCACCCAAACATAAATACAACTATTATGGTTGAGCGTTGCGCTATTATGGCTCCGCATTGCACCATTACGGCGGACCACAAACTTGGCCTGCAACTCTGTAACGCGTAATCATTGTGCGTCACTTGTAGCCATGTCATAGCTATACAATATCCAAAGGAATTTACCAAGAATAATACCCCTTTTGAGAGAAATAAAAAACGGAAATGAATTTTCTGCAATAAATAGTGTCATCATAATTAATGATATCTTACTATATTAGAACTCATGACACATTAAGATTTAATTTCAAAGCCAGGATGGCAACTGGTGGATGAGCAATTAATCACGTGATTATTAGGGAACTCCGTCGTGGTTGTTGAAGAACCGGTGGCCGTGTTTAACACAGCAGATGCATCTCGTACTCCACACACCTCGTTCATACAATATCCGCACAATGACGGGAAGGTGCATTGAAAAATTACCGATTTAGCTACTCGGGATATCTCCTAATCTCGGCCCCTATATAAACTACAATGAATTGGCACTTTATCATGGTGTACCAACCCATGATGTACAAGTGATGCTTTGAACAGGGGAGGAGTTTAGCCAATGGGTAATGTGCAATCTTCCATATCTAATGCAAGAAATCAAATGACACTGTTTAAGCAACTTTGTATATAAAATAAAACTATGCATTGGCACTAACGTTGAGAAAACATATCAATCGATTTTATTTAATTAAAATTGTTACAATGGACAATTACATTTTTAAGAAAAATTTACTTAGTTGATGCACTTTTTCCCACACCGAGCATTGAGACAATCATCCACTTGCCGAGGAGTGGCATCTTTGTTTGCCTTGATTCAGGAAACCACAACCAAGGTTGCAATAATCAGTAGAAGATGTAATAACCATATTATTATCTAAGGAAACCTCATCATGCTTATATAATCTTTAATTTTATAGATACGTGATTAAGGATCGTTGAACTTCATGATAATCACACGATAATTATATACAAGAATAGTTTATACGGAATACCTGGTAGCGTTAATCCATCGTACGTCGATCATCTTTGGGGTAGCGATAATACCTTGTGGAGGTCATGGTTTCTCTCTCTTGACCTTAGGCATAATGAGTGGTAATTCCTTCAACACCGTATTGATGGGTACTGTGTTTCTTTTATAGGTAGAGAGAGGACCAAGTTCCTAGGGTTTTAGTTTTACCTTTAGATCTCGACCGTCCATCAAGGAAGAGATATATTAAGAATCTGACTCCTTATATAAACCAGGTTATAGATATTTAGCAATATCCTAGTTATGACCAAGATTCTCACATGGGCCCGATAAAGATAATTAATCTCATAAGAAATTATCTTACATTCTCCCACTGGTCCATGTGATTATCTAGTAATGGTTAATTAAGGATTCATAAGGCGCGCGTAATTGTTAAATATAATACATTAGTGGTTAACGTAATACCTTGATTAAATAAGCTACTCATGTGAGTCATAGCAGTTGCACGTTGTCTTGTTATCAACATGTTCCCTTCCATGTACCACAACATAAACAACTTACCCAACTAGGCCTTTAAGAGGAGTATCATAATGGTCCAGTTATGTCTTTGAGAAAGACGATTTCTGTTAACATTCATCCATTCACATAAGTGTATACTAAACATGGATACAGAAATAATTCAGAATAACATTAATAAGAGCTCAAAAAGTGTCCAAAAGTAAGCACATAAATTAGCTGAGTTCAATAATCAATTACTCCCACAGATCTGAGATTTTAATCTTTTCTTAAGAGGTCATAAAAGATAATTATTCATTAAGTGCATCTCCGAATGCAATTGTGCTTAAGCAATAAATGAACAACTAGTGTTTCTGAATTTCCTAATTCACGCATATATACTCAAGGTTCATGTGTTTTGTTCCTTTTGTATCATATCGTGCTTTAATGCTGCGAAGTTAAGACAATAAATTTCAGCAATGTAGAGACAAACCTTAAGTCTCTAAATATCGCAGTCGTAAATATTCAAACTCAATTGTGGGACTAGTATTAATGGATTCTTCCTTTATAGAATCCATACATCCACAAAAATTGAAGTCTGAAAACCCAATCAACTCTTGTTGGGTTTGCTAACTAATTATAAGACATAAGTTAAAATAGTATCTCAAAATTCTTGATAGCTTTCCTGTAATTTGTTCTTCGATTCTTTAGGCAATTAGTTAACATATTAACAACTTGTTATAAGTTTCATATCAGAATTAAGACGTAATGAAGATTAAATTTATATCTTCCATCCAACATGAAATAAAATATGTTAAATATGTTATTATCTCAAAATTCCTTGAATATTCGATATATGCCTTATATGAGAGCTTTAGTAATCCATATGATATTACTATCACATGGTAAGCTTCATGATATCGTTTATTTCAAAAAAAATATAGAGATATGGATAAAGTCAAGATCACTACTCATAGGTAGTATGTATTAACATACAAGACCAAGAGTATGAATTTCTCCCACTGATCTTGAGGTATATGCATAAACCTGTAATAATTTCATCCAAAACTTGAAACATTTATAGTTTTGTTGAATTTCATACACCATTATGGGAGGCTTCTTAGATTTCATACTTTGATTTTTAAAATTCGTAGACTAAAATTTATCATTAATAAAGGCTATTTCACATTTAATTAATGCAACTCTTAGGTCATACTGAGTTACTAATAATACTATGATAATTCTGAATAAGTCTTTCTTTGACACGAGAGAAAAACTTATTTATAATCAATGCATCGTTTCAGAGTAAAATCTTTGGCAATAGGTCTTGCTTTATACCGTTTAAAATTTCTATTACAGACGTATTAGGTCAGAAAGACCCACTTTCATACAACTGATTTGTGTCTTTCGAGCAATTAAACAATATCCGGGACTTGACTTTCAACCAATGATTTTTGCTCACATAGCATCAATCCATTAATCAAAATTATTACACATAATATTTGTGAACCGAAAAACGAGTCTTTGCCATTCCATATCAAAATGTAATAAATTCTTGTAAGAAAATCTGAAACAACATGAATAACTTTCTTTCAATCTCTGTTGAGACCTCTTAATCTTTGGTTCATGTTGTTATCAAAAATTTCTTTATTGGTGAGTTTTATTCTCGAGTATTGATCAGTAATTTGTGGTCTTTTATTATCTAACATTCTGATAATGAGAAGATTCACAATATCTATAGAAATCTTAAATAAAGGGATCATTATCATGATTTCTTGAACAAATATATCCACGTACTCCCACTGATTATGCCATCATTAACGAATTTATATTTTCGGTTTCAATAAGTCCCATACTACGGTTAGAACATTAATGAATACCATTTGGATTATTTAGGAAAACCAATGAACCAATAATAGTTTTCAAATCCAATTTTCATTCTTGGGAATGTAAGCCCTCAACTCCAACTGAACAACCATAACTTAAATGTGATTTAAATTAGGTTTCCAGCCTTTCTAGTCCAAAGTGTGTCTTTGAAATCGCTTTGATTGAAATCTATTTAAATTACACAAAATGCGTAAAAGAACAAACATCCACAAATGTATAGCCATTATGCATGGCTCATCATGATTCTAACCATTTTCATAAAAGTATGATTTAGCCTTTTGATATACACTATTATGCCAAGGATAAGTTGGCCTTGTGTATTGATCAACAATTCCAAACTTTTGAAGATATTATGCAAAAGATTTAGGATATTATCCTGTTTTGTCATACCTTTCACAATATTCACCACCTTTGTCAGACTTTATGATTTTCACTTTATCTATAATTGCCTCTCAATTTCAGTAATGAATGTTCGATAAAACATCCATGGATTGAGATTCATAATGCAACCGATAGATTTACACAAGAACGAAAAATCATCGGGTGATAAACAATTTTATCTTCCAAAATCGGACCATTAAAAGTCTACGTAATAATCATAATATACAATTAATAAGAACCAAAGCCTAAATTTATAATAGAGATAAATGACAATTAAGCTTACAATAGTTACATACCTTCAATAAGATTCTCCTGTGGGTAAAACCTTATCAAGGAACAATGTGAGACATGAAAAGTATCTGTGGATATTTTACATTCTCATAATTTAACATTATTATGTCTCACAAATACTATAACTAGAATCACCTGTGGGCAACTCATGTCCTAAAATGTATTAACAAACTCCAATAATTCTAAATATGTTCAACCTAATATAATGTGAGTTGTAGTCACTCGTGGGTGGCTATTATTTCACATGTATATGAAACATTTAGATAACTTTAATGCTTGTTTAAATTTTGAACCAAAACTACTTGTGAGCAGATTGTTCTAATGGTTAAATCAAACTAAGATGACCCAAAATATACAACACTTACTAGATAAGAGCATAGCATCACTGTGGTGATAACTAAACTATCCAGCAAACATGTACAATCGCAAATATCACACTAACTTTTCTTGTGATATTACACAGTCCCACTCAAAGATATGGACATACTTGATCTGATCATAAATTTAGTCGCTTATAAACAATAATGAGTAACCCTAAAACATCAAAAGCATGCCATACATAAATTGTGAAAAAAAAATCAACACCCTATAATCGAAAAATATCCAAACATAATGAACTTTTCTTAAACCAAAATCGAGCATGAAGCAAGTCTATAAATATAATTCAATAATAAAATTTCATTGAAGAAAAATTCTTTTATGCATCGCTCATTTAAATATGATACAAGCTTAAAAATCATGATAAATAACGTATATATGATGAATTAATATGAAAAGTGTTAAATAGTCAATGAATATCATTTTTCAGAAATATGGAGAAATTTATCAAAAATAAAACCTCAATTTCATAGAGGACGCAATAAGTTTTGGACAACATAATAAAAATATTCATGAAAATATGAAAAATTCGTAATAGGTTACTCAACTCGATAATGAGTTAATTTATGTAAATTTTCTTTTATGCACTTTTAAGAAATAACGTAAAATCATGTGATGATTATTTAATTACCATAATGTATGATCGGATATTGTACACTTCAATGTTATCTTAAACATGTGAACTCAAATTACCTCGTGGGTAATTGTTGTTCTAATACATTTAAGAAAAACAATATTATAAGCACTTGACATGATAACGATTATGATTTGGAAAAATTATTTGACATCACCGTGGTGATAGCCAAACAACTCAAAAAATTCCATAATAACTACTAAACCTTGCATTTACGGCTTAGCGTATTCGTGCTTACAATAAAATTATTATTATTGCTAAGATAAAAATTCTAGTATTCTTTGTGGTGATAACTAAAGAATTATGACCTAAGAATCTTAAGCACAATAATTTTATACGTACAATTGAAATTATCATCAACATTGGGAGAAAAGTGAAACATGATGACACAAGACACCTTCAAGATTCAAATCAGTTCATATCCATAATGTATGATCAACAATCATATCAGTCAATGTTTTCTTAAATATGTGAACTCCAATTTCCTGTGGGTAAATTTTGTTCTAATATATTTTGGAAAATCAATATTACAAGCATTTGAAAAAATTGTGATCATGGCCAAAAGTGATTTGACATCACTGTGGTGATAGCCAATAAATAAAATAATGCCATTATCACATGATGTCCATAATCGCAAAACCTACACTTTACGGTTTGCAAATTCATGCTTATAATAACATTATGATTATATTGAGATATAACACTCTAGCATCACTGTGGTGATAACTAAAGAGTCCCATAATAATTTCAAGTATAATCTCATAAAATCAAAAAAGAAAAACAATAATCTGAAGGAAACTATACCCTAACGTACAAGCACACAACCATATCATAATGTACACACAAATTTAATAGTGCATGTCAAACAATGGTTTTGATCATAAAATCGTTTGGCAAGAAAACGGATTTGATTGTGCATTAATGTTTCCGATAAAGCGGAAGCATACTAGCCGCTTGCATTCCCTTGGATAAGACAATTTTATAATCCTTTTGATATTGTCATCATTTATAATTGTGCTGATTATGAAGCTTAATACAATCTATAATATCATGGAACCAAACAAGCGTAATCGAATTCGGTCAAAACCCAATTTGTCCCCGGTTAAAATCCAACCGTTAAAGTCATCGTAAAAGTTAACTAACATAAATAAAACAAGTCCAAGGTGCCGGTGAAGGAAATGAATAATATTGTCCCACCATAAAATTGTCCCACCATAAATTCGGTTATAATGCCAAATTGACTTTACCTTAACGTTTTAATGTGGAGCCCTTTAACATTTTCTCAAACTTTAATATTTCGTGGCCAATTAGATTTGTATGGACCCGTCAATCATTTTAGACTTAACCTCATTGATCCTTATGGCTCTCACCAAGTAAAATGAAAAGATTTTCTTGTTTAAGATTTTTATATCCCATTAATATTTCATGCCAAATAATAATTCACAGTTTATTACCCTTATTAGCCCACATACCTATTACAAACAAAATAAAAAATATTTTCCAACTTAAATGCACAGGCCCACCAAGTGATCTTTTGCCTTCCAAATTTAGGGAAGAGGCAAATTCTAAGCATTAATGCGGGCGCATATTTTTCGGTACGTTTAATTTCGATTTAAGTTTTACTTAATTGATCGATCATGAAAACATCGTCACTATCAAATGGATGTAACTTTGATGTGAGATATATACATGGCGGCAAACAAAAAAATAATACGTAATTGCATTTTATCAATGGACGATCATGAGTTCTAAACACTTGCTCTAGATGCCAACTATAATCTTTAATTTTATAGATACGTGATTAAGGATCGTTGAACTTCATGATAATCACACGATAATTATATACAAGAATAGTTTATACGGAATACCTGGTAGCGTTAATCCATCGTACGTCGATCATCTTTGGGGTAGCGATAATACCTTGTGGAGGTCATGGTTTCTCTCTCTTGACCTTAGGCATAATGAGTGGTAATTCCTTCAACACCGTATTGATGGGTACTTGTGTTTCTTTTATAGGTAGAGAGAGGACCAAGTTCCTAGGGTTTTAGTTTTACCTTTAGATCTCGTAGTCCATCAAGGAAGAGATATATTAAGAATCTGACTCCTTATATAAACCAGGTTATAGATATTTAGCAATATCCTAGTTATGACCAAGATTCTCACATGGGCCCGATAAAGATAATTAATCTCATAAGAAATTATCTTACAGCTTACCCTTACAACTTATCAAACAGACAATAGCACACGGAACCCATCCTACATCACCTTGACATGTCCTCATACATGTCGTCCAACACGCTGAACTCTGCCCTGCGAACATTCCCAACACTAAAATCACCGAGAAAAAAGACATCTTCAAATTCTTGCCTTCCATTTTTTTGTTGGTACTAAACTCTAATTTTTTTTCTTTTTTCTCTCAACCGATTTTTCTCTGGAATCTCTCAATCGATTTTTCTCTGGAAAATTTGATGGAAGGAGTTCTACATGGAGGACTAATTTATAAGATTTGAGCCTAATCAACATTAAATGTGTGGATCACAAATCATAATTAGAGGACGAACTTAATAGGAAATATATCTCATGTTTCTTCTGCATTGAAAATGGTGTCATTGACTCATAATTCATAAGGATATGTTTCTTCTTTTATTCCAAATTGTTTCCATTTTATCTAGTCGTAGATCGGAATGTGCATAATGACTAATGAGTAACAATATTTCATAGCTTGTATAACCCTCTCATATATAATATTACGGGAGAAAATGGATATTCCCTTAAAAACAGTGTTGACAATCTTTCTAATTGGAATCCCCATAAACCAAGGATGTACGGACATGCCAGAACAGGTAACTTGTCTGTCAGAATTGTGTCCTGTCACCAATCTTGATCTAAACTATAATCGCCTAACATACGTGCCGTGCCCTTGTCCATAAAAACAATAGACCGATTCTAACTTGGTCCTCAAACTGAACTATGTCTTGTATATGGTCCAAGTGGTACAAGTAAAATGGTTTAGAATCACCCATGTGATGTGAGGATAACATATTAACATACAATGGCATTATATTTACTTTTGCTCTACCTAGTATAGTTCATGTTCCAAAAAAGGCAACAAGGAAGCACAAGGTAATGCAGGGATCACACTTTTCAGGATGTTAGTTTTTTATGCAAACAAATTCACGATTGGTTCAACTTGAGCATTGCAACTTGGGAGTTTTTGCTACATGACTCCTCCTGGAAATAAATTGCCACTAATTCCAACTGGAATACCAGAAAAAGTTAGATGGGTTCTTACTAGATAAAGAAAATGTACTAGGATATGGAGATTCTTGAGGTTTTAGGTCACATTTGGTTCAGTCATTGCCGGTTCCAGCCCGTTAAACTGTATCCCTTAACAAGTATATGAAGGAGCCTGCTCCGTCAGAAATGGTTCAACTAGGATTTCAAGTTTGAGTATGGCCTGAGAATTTCATCTCTTCTTTTTTTAACTAAAGATTATGACATTCATCCACAGGAGACATAACGAAAATGGAAGCACGAAAATGGAAGCACGAAAAATAGAAAATCATCGGATCACATTCATAAAATAAATTCCAAGCTAAATCGAATAAAGAATCACATTTTAATTTGATATGTAGTAGAAACTTTTTTAATTTGTGCATTTCTTAGTGCAGTAAGAATTAACACAATGTTCAACTTGGTCTCCACGAGGATCCTGAGGACTGCTTTTGCTGATGCAGTTTGCCGTAGCATAACCAAGCTTGCAATAGTGAACACCAAGAGACTCAATCTTGTTAGAAGGAGACCCTCCGGATAAACATTTCTTCAAACAAGTAAATGGGCATTCAAGCATATGTAAGTCAGGATGAGTAACAGCACATGTCGTCAAACATCCTAAAAAGCAGTCCTTGCTAAATGCAGAACTCCTCCCTACGAACATTCCCAACATAACTATCACCATCAAAGAAATCATCTTCATATTTTTGCCGTCCATTGCTGCTACAAACTCTAGTTTGAATTGGCTCTTATCTTTTTTCTCTCTGGTTAATTTTCCTGAAATTTTGATGGAAGGAGTGTTCGTTTGAGAAGCAATTTATAGGGTATGATCTGCCTAACCCATGACACATTATGGCTCATCATGGAAATTTACAATATCTCTACAAAGCTCAAATCATAATTACTAGAGGAATTTCACAAAGAATGATACCCCTTTTGAGAGCCATAAAAATGGAAATGAATCTTTTGCAATAAAAAAAGTGTCATCATAATTTCTATGGATGGCATGGCATAATTATTGGCATTGTCATCATAATTTCTATGGATGGCATGGCATAATTTTTCTCTAAGAGGTAAGACCAATTATTTGTATACACAAATTAGACCGGTAATACTCACCGTTCTGATTTCAAATCCAAGATCAATCTTTTTCTTAGAGCACTGGATATGCTTGGTTGCAAGTGCTTCACTTCTTTCTTGAGTTGATTCTTTATTAATCTATATCATTAGGCCAAGATCCTTACTCGGCATTGTTTAAACTTGTAATGCAGTCCTTGGGAAATACTTAGCTTTCATCACTATTGCCTAAAAGACAGTTAGAATTTTCTAGGCATTTCTGGATAACATGACCACCTTCATATTTAGGGGAGCAAAGGGCATCCCACCCCAAAGGATGAAGTTTTCTATCTTTAATTAGGGTCTAAATTCTCTCCCCACCAGAACTTGCAAAGGTGGGAATCCATTTTTCTACACAAATATTTAGGGATGAGAAAAGCACCCATCTGATACAAAGGGACGGTCTGACAAACATGTTTAACCAAAGCAGTTTCTAGAAGCCTGGGATAAAAGTATGTGAAACCAAGAGGTAATCCAGCATCCACAGCTTGAAGAAACCTATATGGTATGAATTTTAGAGGCCTGGAAAGTTATAGGGGTACCAAGATACTTCTCTCCTAAACCATCATTATGAATGTCCAGAATATTAGATATATGATTCATAAGAGGAACATGCAATTTTCTACTAAACAAGATACCATATTTATCAAAATTTATTTCCTAACCAAAAGCCAAACAGTATTTTTGTAAAAAGTCTTTAATAGTTCTAAAGTCCTTTTCAGTAGCTTTGAAAAACAGAAGGGAATCATCAGCAAATAAGAGGTGATGCACGGGGCATTTATACCTTCCACTAAGCCTTTACTAGTAAGAGAATCAATATAAGCAGATAAAGCTTCATAGCAAATAATATAAAGATAGGGAGATAAGGGGTTTCCTTATCTCAAACCTCTTTCAGATTTGATTAAGACAGTGGGACTACCATTTAACAAAACCGATGTTCAGACAACCCATTTTACTTAATATATTATCAAGAAAGGACCTCCCAATTTTATCATAGGCTTTGGACATATCCAACTGTATTGCAGCAATACCTTCTTTCTTTTTATGGTGATTGACTGCATACACAAAAAAAAACTGAGAAAGAATATTATCATGAATGCTTCTTTTAGGAACAAAAGCACTCTGATTTTAAGCCTATTAGTCATAATTTTGGATAAAATTTTGTAAATGAAACTACAGAGGCCTATGGATCTATACTGAGAAACAAGTTCAGCCAGAGGGACCTTAGGAATAAGGGAAATGTTGGTAGTATTAAAAACTTTTTCTATATGCCCATTTCGAAAACACGTTTTTGTCATATCAATCACTGCTTCCCCAACAATATCCCAGTTCTTCTAGTAAAAAAGACTTGTGAAACCATTAGGTCCGTGGGATTTTTTTTCCTCTTATTTGGAAGACATTAAGGGGTAGGTTTTAGTTGAAAATTATTCTCAGTAGAGAATTTGACAGGGAGGTTTTCCAAAATCTCATCTTGATACTGCTGAGGATGAGAATAATAAATAGATTTAAAATGATCCTCAAAGGAGGTACATATACTTTCTCTATCAGTTAAAACAGTTCCAGAAGAATTGTTAATCCAGCTAATAGAATTTATTTTTCTCCTAAAGAGGATAACTCTATGAAAATAGGGAGAATTTATGTCTCCTTCCAAGATCCAAACCTCGTTAGATTTGTCCTTCCTGTATAGTTCCTCAAGATTATACAAATATTCTGATTTGGCTCTTCGTCTAAAAATAGAATATGAGTCAACTGGATTAGAAGTTTGAATATCAACAAGTTCCTCTCTTTTAGTTTTAATGTAGGTTTGAACATTACCAAAAGAAGATTTATTACATTCCCTAAGGCCTTTTTTAGTGTTAAGAAGTTTAGCTTTAAGTTTATAAGCATGAAGGCCTTTTTTAGTGTTAAGAAGTTTAGCTTTAAGTTTATAAGCATGAGAGCCTATAACATTAACAGACCAAGAATTGGCTATAATATCTCTGCGGGTAGGATCTTCAATCCACATAGCCATGAAATGAAAAAGTTTAGGCATGCAATTCTCTTCAAAATTAAAACCAATATGCATGGGACAGTGCTTTGAAGAGTCTTTAGGAAGATTAATAACGCAGAATTTAGGTTACAGTAGTTTAGCGATTTATAAGACATCTATCTAATCTTTAGAAAATAAGTTTAGGGCCTTGTTGCATAGACCAAGTGAATCTAGGGACAGAGAAACCAGGATCATGCAAATCAAACACATTACAAAAGTTTTTAAGATTAAAAAAATCGGAATCATAAACTTCTGACCCCTCCCCATTTTAATCTTCAGGACCTAATAGAGCATTAAAGTCTCCAACAAAGAAAGTTGGTTCATCTAAGGGTATAGGTTGCATAAGACATTGGATTTCCCAAAAATCCTGTCTTAAGGAACTATTTAGCTCACCTTATTTTTTTTTTAATACGAAAGATAAATTTTATTGAAAAGAAAATGGTTACATATTCAT
The DNA here is from genome assembly GCA_023531295.1 of Papaver armeniacum. Classification (NCBI taxonomy): domain Eukaryota; kingdom Viridiplantae; phylum Streptophyta; class Magnoliopsida; order Ranunculales; family Papaveraceae; genus Papaver; species Papaver armeniacum. The sequence goes on from JAJJWW010004940.1 coordinate 58,206, forward strand.
ATCTTCCTGGAGACACAGTGTTATCCAGGAAGGAAAGTTACTTAACCACTCTTCCTCACTACTAAGATTTCTTACATATTTTGCTAGAGAAATTGCTACATGATTAATATCACGGTGCACATAAGTGCAAATTCAATCTTCAAAAAAAACTAATAAAATTAAACAGTCAAAAATAATGTTTTTGTTAGTCCATTATATTGAACTCAAACTACCATTCAAGGCTCTTATCACATTCGAACAGTCTCCTTGAAGATGCAACTTCCTAATGCCCTTCCTTCTTGCTCATAGTATTGCCTCCATGAGAGCCTTAGCTTCAGCTTGTTCTGGATCTAGAGCTTTTGCGTGCCATCATCTACCTCCATGACAGTTACCTGAAAAATTTCTCGTTATTAGTCCCACCCCAACATCCTTTGTGAGTTCTTTGAATGATGCGTCAAAATTTATTTTAATGAAATCAACTGTAGGGAAATTCCATTGTCTAATAATGGGAGCAATATATACAACATTATTGTCTCTACTAGTCAGTCTATGCCATTCAGAAAAGTCATTTTTTATTAACAGCACCACTTGCGAAATAGATAGTTTCACATTATCGAAAACAATCTTTCACCTTGTCTTCCAAATATTCCAAATCACAAAACCATATATACCAGTCCAACATTTCAATACTGATGTTATTTAAGATATTTACCTAAATCAAGTTCACCAACCAGTACTGGAAGTTTACATTAGAAGTTTCATATATAAAGTTAATATTCACAGCAGACCATATTTCTTTAGCATACTCACATTCAAGAAAGAAATGTTGTAGATATTCGGTACTATTATTGCAAATAGGACACAAATAACTAATGTTCTGACAAAACCTCGACATTTTAGCATTGGTAGGCAAACAATCAGTAATACATTTCCATAAATAGTACAAGATACTTTGAGGTAATTTAGTCTTCCAGAAAATTTTCCAGTTTACAGTAGTATTAGCAATAAAACCATTAGTATTATTGACCTTAGATAATATAGTGTTATAGGCAGTCTTAACACTAAAATCTCCATTTGCACTAGGTTTCCATCTAATGTGATCTTTTGAGAAAAGGGAATCATAATATCAAGAATCTTGTTTGGGCATATGAAGAACAGACATATGGTGAGTTGCTAAACTGCCTAAAATATACTGAACCAGCACAGTTCTCCCTGGATGTTTAACAAACTTAGATTTCCAGTTCGCCAGCCTAACATCGTAGTTTTCTAGTAAAGGAGAAAAAGACTGAACCTTACTTCTTTGAATAAGGATAGGGACACCTAAGTATTTGTCATTAAGAGCTAGCCTTTTGATGTTTAAGATGTTTGAGACCTCATGCTTAACATGGTTACTAACACCAGTAATAAAAGCCAAACCTGATTTCTGGAAATTAACCGATTGACCAGAGAATTTGCTGAATTGTCCAATAATGTTTGCAAGATGTCTAGCTTCAAAAGCATTTGCTTTTGAAAACATTAGGCAATCATTTGCGAAAAAAAGGTGAGAAAAGATGGGAAGTTTTGATTGATTCTCATGCAGAGAATAAATAAATATGGTGCCTAAGTCCATGCAGAGAATAAATAAATACGGTGAAAGGGGATCTCCGTGCCTAAGTCCTCTCAGAGGTTTAAAGGTATCTCCAGAGCTACCATTAAGTAAAATAGAAGTCGACACTGTACTAATGCGTTCATGAGTCATATTGCAGAATTTATCACAAAACCCCATACCCTTTAGAGCATTGATTAGGAAAGTCCATTCTATCTCAGAAATCAGCAAACTTGCTTGGCCTTTTTTTTTCTTGCCAAAACTTTTATAACTAGTACCAAATGCCATCACTTAGCTTACTGATTTGCAATTGATCCTACTAACTTGCAATGTTGTTGTCACGTTGTCATATGCTCCAACTTCAACTACAATCGCATATCAACACCCAAATGTAACTTGGAAAATCTTCTTGCCAATTCCCTGAATTGTGCTTGAACTTCGCATGAATCATTTGTGCCTAAGTGTACACAAGCAATGATTTTTCCCAACTGATCACACTGATCATTGCCATTGTCGTATGCCTCCATTTTTCGACTTTAGTTGCACCACGCAACATAACAGGACTTATACAATACTTGGCCTCAATTCTTCAATCATATGCGCCTATGCCAAATCATGCCATGCCTTAAGGCATGCACCCTATGACTCCATACCACTCTTGGTATGCGCCACAATCTATAACCTTTGCTGCACTTTGAAAACTTCAGGACTTTCACTAGATTTGGCCTCCAAATCATGTTGCAAACTTCACCTTCTTGGACTTGCATCATTTGTATGCCAAAGAACCTGCACCTTGTTGTTCTTTACTTGCATTGTCGCAACATCATGATTGAAATGCATGACTCTACTATAGTCATGACTTAGGATACCCGTGACATCACACCGTCTCTTTAGACAAGGCATCCTCTTTACGCGCCTTTGAAACTAGCACTTTAAGCATCACTTGCTTTTTCAAAATGCTACGCTTTAATGTGGCGGAAAAACAGCATCACGTTTTTCCTAACAATGAGTTACTCTTAACTCATATACTTGATGGACTTACTTCTTCATTCTTGTTGCGTTACTCCACGCGAATTAGCTTTACTTTGAACGAAAGAGGCAAGATCTTTCACTTCAAATACCCTCATTAACTACTACCTTACATAAAGAGACTTCATTCCAACACCAAGGTCCACTTGACCCAAACTGAAAGTACACTCAAACTTGAGCAAATAATTGCGCCAACTGATTGCAACTTGTAAGACCTAACAAGCCTTGAAATACTGACTTCGACTTCGCTTCTAAGCAATAAAGGAAGCGAGACAACACCTATTGTCCCCAATGTAGCAATTCACTTTGCCACATATACTCTTCCAATTATCAACGTTCGTATGCCACTCCCATAACGAAGCACACTATAATTGACAATTAGTTGAATACTCCTTTAGACCGATGCTGTCATTTTGCTTTAGATTTCATGAAGATTTCTTCAATAATGGCCACATGCCATTCTTCTGCATCACCATTACTTTTTCCTTCATCTCCATGCATCTACAATTATCCTAACTTGCATTTCTTCACGCATTATGCATTCTGGCCATCCCCAAATCCTATTTGGCGCATGTTAGTATTGCATACCTGCTATGGTAATTAGCACCCAAATCTTGACATAAACTTGTGCACCTTTGCACAACTGGAACGGACTTAACTTGGTGATTCTGAGCATCACCATAGAGATCAGCAAAGTCATATCACTCAATGACTTTCGCGGATAAACACTTTGGACAGTTGAAAACAATGGCATAATCCTTGCAAATGAGGCGCCACTGCCTACGTTCCATGAAGCAAGAATGTCGCATTCTTCTTCAAACTTGGAACTCATTTTTACTTCCCATGCACATCTGGTTAATCTTGCCTTTCCCCTTCTCCAAAATGAACTTCAGTAGCAACAATTGTTGATTTGCAGTTGACAAGAACATCCGCTTGTGGTTATGATCAAATGCAGGTCTTTGGACACCCTTGTCCAAGCATAATGATCTCACTCCAAAATCAGGTGCAAACACACTCCTTGTGTGCATCAACGAAAACTCTTTGCAAATGCAAGACCGTGGTGTATCGGTTTCCCCCTAACTTACGTTAATTTCTTGACCTTTCCATTAGCTTTATGCTAGATAAGAATTGGCCATCCAATTCTTCCTTCATGGCATCACATTTCCACAAACATGCCGGGTTCGCAACTAGACTTTGCATTACCACCAAGGTACATGCATTCGAGAGAGATAACTATAATCTTCCATCAATCAAGCTCGATGAAAACACCTTCAATATATAACATAGACATGTTCTACATCCACTTTGCCACTGCAAAGGCCAAAAACATCTTTGCATTCAGGAATTTTCGCAAAATTCCTATTACTACACATGTAATGTACTCGCTACTGATAACACTACGAAATTATGCATTCCTAATGCATCATCTTCGTATCCTTGTAAGAAACATGGACTTCAACACCTGACTTGTACCATAGAAGTCATCATTCTCCTTAGTTTTGTCATGCCATCACTTGAAAACCCAGTTTTCAATGAATCTTGCATGTTCGCCTAACACTTTGGGATGGAATTCAGGCGCCTTTGCCATGAACTTTACTAGCATGTTGCTACTTCAAGCTTCAAGTTCATTCCAATTGATCTTTCAACCCAAGACCAACTTCTTCTAGTCTCCATAATAGTGAAACCCAAACAATTCTTCACTGAATTTGACAAACAAATGACAACTTGAATAAAAAGAGAGAAAAATCATCAACAGTGTCCCCTAACACAGCTCTGATACTAGCTTTCACACGCCCATTTAATCGCCTGAATTTTTCATAGGACATGACCGGCAATGATTGTGGTTCAGTGAATCAACTTCACCCAAAATCATTCAGCCTTGCATACTTGCATAAAAGTACTCATCTGCCTTCACTCATAAGGCATTGCACAACAGAAGTATTTTCTTCTTTCTCTCTAACTCTTCATGCCCCTATAAGCATAAGAGGTTCTGCCATATATCAAACCAATTGACAACTTCACAAGATCATCAACACAAAGAACTAACACAATAAACCCATTTTATTGCATTAAGGAAGATTATACAAAACATCCATCACATGGACCAAACCAGGCCATTCACCCTCTTGGTGAATGCCTAAAACTCTCTCTACATTAGTGGATATTCTATCAATTGAACAACACTAAACTTATTGATCCCTAAGCTATTTATACAAGCTAATGATCAGGCCAAAACTCTGTGCAACCGCTTGCACCTACATGGAACAGCCATGTGTCCTAAGTGGTTTCCATAATCGCCAGCTTCAACTGTCACCTTTTGTGTTGTCACGCCAACAGATGCCACACCTGTTCTTGGTGGTTATGAACATTCCAGATGGTTATAAACTTCCTTTATAACCGTTCTATCTTGTCTCACTTCATTGGCATGATCGCAAAGCCAATAACCAACTCCTAACCGTCACTTGAGCCAATCTGTTTGACAATAGTAATGCCACTCTTGCATTACTAGCTTGTTTGCATTGTCCAAGCTTTGGCCAGCCTTGAACTAATGCCATAGATGAACTCCTGGCCTATAACATTAACAGACCAAGAATTGGCTATAATATCTCTGCGGGTAGGATCTTCAATCCACATAGCCATGAAATGAAAAGGTTTAGGCATGCAATTCTCTTCAAAATTAAAACCAATATGCATGGGACGGTGCTTTGAAGAGTCTTTAGGAAGATTAATAACGCAGAATTTAGGAAACAGTAGTTTAGCGATTTATAAGACATCTATCTAATCTTTAGAAAATAAGTTTAGGGCCTTGTTGCATATTAGACCAAGTGAATCTAGGGACAGAGAAACCAGGATCATGCAAATCAAACACATTACAAAAGTTTTTAAGATTAAAAAAATCGGAATCATAAACTTCTGACCCCTCCCCATTTTAATCTTCAGGACCTAATAGAGCATTAAAGTCTCCAACAAAGAAAGTTGGTTCATCTAAGGGTATAGGTTGCATAAGACATTGGATTTCCCAAAAATCCTGTCTTAAGGAACTATTTAGCTCACCTTATTTTTTTTTTAATACGAAAGATAAATTTTATTGAAAAGAAAATGGTTACATATTCATATCTTCCTGGAGACACAGTGTTATCCAGGAAGGAAAGTTACTTAACCACTCTTCCTCACTACTAAGATTTCTTGCATATTTTGCTAGAGAATTTGCTACATGATTAATATCACGGTGCACATAAGTGCAAATTCAATCTTCAAAAGAAACTAATAAAATTAAACAATCCAAAATAATGTTTTTGTTAGTCCATTTTATTGAACTCAAACTACCATTCAAGGCTCTTATCACATTGAGTCAGTCTCCTTCAAGATGCAACTTCCTAATGCCCTTCCTTCTTGCTCATAGTATTGCCTCCATGAGAGCCTTAGCTTCAGCTTGTTCTGGATCTAGAGCTTTTGCGTGCCATCATCTACCTCCATGACAGTTACCTGAAAAATTTCTCGTTATTAGTCCCACCCCAACATCCTTTGTGAGTTCTTTGAATGATGCGTCAAAATTTATTTTAATGAAATCAACTGTAGGGAAATTCCATTGTCTTATAATGGGAGCAATAGATACAACATTATTGTCTCTACTAGTCAGTCTATGCCATTCAGAAAAGTCATTTTTTATTAACAGCACCACTTGCGAAATAGATAGTTTCACATTATCGAAAACAATCTTTCACCTTGTCTTCCAAATATTCCAAATGACAAAACCATATATACCAGTCCAACATTTCCGTACTGATGTTATTTGAGATATTTACCTAAATCAAGTTCACCAACCAGTACTGGAAGTTTACATTAGCAGTTTCATATATAAAGTTAATATTCACAGCAGACCATATTTCTTTAGCATACTCACATTCAAGAAAGAAATGTTGTAGAGATTCGGTACAATTATTGCAAATAGGACACAAATAACTAATGATCTGACAAAACCTCGACATTTTAGCATTGGTAGGCAAACAATCAGTAATACATTTCCATAAACAGTACAAGATACTTTGAGGTAATTTATTCTTCCAGAAAATTTTCCAGTTTACAGTAGTATTAGCAATAAAACCATTAGTATTATTGACCTCAGATAATATAGTGTTATAGGCAGTCTTAACACTAAAATCTCCAATTGCACTAGGTTTCCATCTAATGTGATCTTTACCAGAAAAGGGAATCATAATATCAAGAATCTTGTTTGGGCATATGAAGAACAGACATATGGTGAGTTGCTAACCGCCTAAAATATACTTGAACAAAGAGTTCTCCCGGATGTTTAACAAACTTAGATTTCGGTTTCCGACCCTAACATCGTAGTTTTCTAGTAAAGGAGAAAAAGACTGAACCTTACTTCTTTGAATAAGGATAGGGACACCTAAGTATTTGTCATTAAGAGCTAGCCTTTTGATGTTTAAGATGTTTGAGACCTCATGCTTAACATGGTTACTAACACCAGTAATAAAAGCCAAACCTGATTTCTGGAAATTAACCGATTGACCAGAGAATTTGCTGAATTGTCCAATAATGTTTGCAAGATGTATAGCTTCAAAAGAATTTGCTTTTGAAAAAATTAGGCAATCATTTGCAAAAAAAAGGTGAGAAACAGATGGGAAGTTTTGATTGATTTTCATGCAGAGAATAAATAAATATGGTGCCTAAGTCCATGCAGAGAATAAATAAATACGGTGAAAGGGGATCTCCGTGCCTAAGTCCTCTCAGAGGTTTAAAGGTATCTCCAGGGCTACCATTAAGTAAAATAGAAGTCGACACTGTACTAATGCGTTCATGAGTCATATTGCAGAATTTATCACAAAACCTCATAGCCTTTAGAGCATTGATTTGGAAAGTCCATTCTATCTCAGAAATCAGCAAACTTGCTTGGCCTTTTTTTTTTCTTGCCAAAACTTTTATGCCTAGTACCAAATGCCATCACTTAGCTTACTGATTTGCAATTGATCCTACTGACTTGCAATGTTGTTGTCACGTTGTCATATGCTCCAACTTCAACTACAATCGCATATCAACACCCAAATGTAACTTGGAAAATCTTCTTGCCAATTCCCTGAATTGTGCTTGAACTTCGCATGAATCATTTGTGCCTAAGTGTACACAAGCAATGATTTTTCCCAACTGATCACACTGATCATTGCCATTGTCGTATGCCTCCATTTTCCGACTTTAGTTGCACCACGCAACATAACAGGACTTATACAATACTTGGCCTCAATTCTTCAATCATATGCGCCTATGCCAAATCATGCCATGCCTTAAGGCATGCACCCTATGACTCCATACCACTCTTGGTATGCGCCACAATCTATAACCTTTGCTGCACTTTGAAAACTTCAGGACTTTCACTAGATTTTGCCTCCAAATCATGTTGCAAACTTCACCTTCTTGGACTTGCATCATTTGTATGCCAAAGAACCTGCACCTTGTTGTTCTTTACTTGCATTGTCGCAACATCATGATTGAAATGCATGACTCTAGTATAGTCATGACTTAGGATACCCGTGACATCACACCGTCTCTTTAGACAAGGCATCCTCTTTACGGGCCTTTGAAACTAGCACTTTAAGCATCACTTGCTTTTTCAAAATGCTACGCTTTAATGTGGCGGAAAAACAGCATCACGTTCTTCCTAACAATGAGTTACTCTTAACTCATATACTTGATGGACTTACTTCTTCATTCTTGTTGCGTTACTCCACGCGAATTAGCTTTACTTTGAACGAAAGAGGCAAGATCTTTCACTTCAAATACCCTCATTAACTAGTACCTTACATAAAGAGACTTCATTCCAACACCAAGGTCCACTTGACCGAAATCAAAGTACACTCAAACTTGAGCAAATAATTGCGCCAACTGATTGCAACTTGTAAGACCTAACAAGCCTTGAAATACTGACTTCGACTTCGCTTCTAAGCAACAAAGGAAGCGAGACAGCACCTATTGTCCCCAATGTAGCAATTCACTTTGCCACATATACTCTTCCAATTATCAACGTTCGTATGCCACTCTCATAACGAAGCACACTATAATTGACAATTAGTTGAATACTCCTTTAGACCGATCTTTGTCATTTTGCTTTAGATTTCATGAAGATTTCTTCAATAATGGCCACATGCCATCCTTTCGCATCACCATTACTTTTTCCTTCATCTCCATGCATCTACAATTATCCTAACTTGCATTTCTTCACGCATTATGCATTCTGGCCATCCCCAAATCCCATTTGGCGCATGCTACTATTGCATACCTGCTATGGCAATTAGCACCCAAATCTTGACATAAACTTGTGCACCTTTGCACAACTGGAACGGACTTAACTTGGTGATTCTGAGCATCACCATAGAGCTCAGCAAAGTCATATCACTCAATGACTTCCGCGGATAAACACTTTGGACAGTTGAAAACAAGGGCATAATCCTTGCAAATGAGGCGCCACTGCCTACGTTCCATGAAGCAAGAATGTCGCATTCTTCTTCAAACTTGGAACTCATTTTTACTGCCCATGCACATCTGGTTACTCTTGCCTTTCCCCTTCTCCAAAATGAACTTCAGTAGCAACAATTGTTGATTTGCAGTTGACAAGAACATCCGCTTGTGGTTATGATCAAATGCAGGTCTTTGGACACCCTTGTCCAAGCATAATGATCTCACTCCAAAATCAGATGCAAACACACTCCTTGTGTGCATCAACGAAAACTTCTTGCAAATGCAAGACCGTGGTGTATCGGTTTCCCCCTAACTTGCGTTAATTTCTTTAGCCTTTCCATTAGCTTTATGCTAGATAAGAATTGGCCATCCAATTCTTCCTTCATGGCATCACATTTCCACAAACATGCTGGTTCGCAACTAGACTTTGCATTACCACCAAGGTACATGCATTCGAGAGAGATAACTATAATCTTCCATCAACTGGCTACGATGAAAACACCTTCAATATATAACATAGACATGTTCTACATCCACTTTGCCACTGCAAAGGCCAACAACATCTTTGCATTCAGGAATTTTCGCAAAATTCCCATTACTACACATGTAATGTACTAAGCATCGATAACACTACGAAATTATGCATTCCTAATGCATCATCTTAAATATGCTTGTAAGAAAATGGACTTCAACACCGACTTGCACCATAGAAGTCATCATTCTCCTTAGTTTTGTCATGCCATCACTTGAAAACCCAGTTTTCAATGAATCTTGCATGTTCGCCTAACACTTTGGGATGGAATTCAGGCACCTTTGCCATGAACTTTACTAGCATGTTGCTACTTCAAGCTTCAAGTTCATACCAATTGATCTTTCAACCCAAGACCAACTTCTTCTAGTCTCCATAATAGTGAAACCCAAACAATTCTTCACTGAATTTGACAAACAAATGACAACTTGAATAAAAAGAGAGAAAAATCATCAACAGTGTCCCCTAACACAGCTCTGATACTAGCTTTCACATGCCCATTTAATCGCCTAAAATTTTCATTGGACATGACCGGCAATGATTGTGGTTCAGTGAATCAACTTCACCCAAAATCATTCAGCCTTGCATACTTGCATAAAAGTACTCATCTGCCTTCACTCATAAGGCATTGCACAACAGAAGTATTTTCTTCTTTGTCTCTAACTCTTCATGCCCCTATAAGCATAAGAGGTTCTGCCACACATCAAACCAATTGACAACTTCACAAGATCATCAACACAAAGAACTAACACAATAAACCCATTTTATTGCATTAAGGAAGATTATACAAAACATCCATCACATGGACCAAACCAGGCCATTCACCCTCTTGGTGAATGCCTAAAACTCTCTCTACATTAGTAGTTATTCTATCAATTGAACAACACTAAACTTATTGATCCCTAAGCTATTTATACAGCTAATGATCAGGCCAAAACTCTGTGCAACCGCTTGCACCTACATGGAACAGCCATGTGTCCTAAGTGGTTTCCATAACCGCCAGCTTCAACTGTCACCTTTTGTGTTGTCACGCCAACAGATGCCACACCTGTTCTTGGTGGTTATGAACATTCTAGATGGTTATAAACTTCCTTTATAACCTTTCTATCTTGTCTCACTTCATTGGCATTCTCGCAAAGCCAATAACCAACTCCTAACCGTCACTTGAGCCAATCTGTTTGACAATAGTAATGCCACTCTTGCATTACTAGCTTGTTTGCATTTTCCAAGCTTTGTCCAGCCTTGAACTAATGCCATAGATGAACTCCTGGCCTATATCCTTTACTAAATGCAGAACCCTTACGACATGCCATGTGCCCATGGCGAACCTATCCAAGCTAGACACGCCATGTGCCCATGGCGAACCCTTGGCCCCACATGCCAAGCCAGACCGCACCTAGCCAAGCTAGCCACACCATGCGCCCATGGCAAACCCTTGGCCCCACATGCCAAGCCAAACCGCACCTAGCCAAGCTAGCCACACCATGCGCCCATGGCAAACCCTTGGCCCCACATGCCAAGCCAAACACGCCTTGCCTTGGCCCTATCCAAGCTAGCCACGCCATGCGCCTATGGCAAACCCTTGGCCCCACATGTCAAGCCAAACACGCCTTGCCTTGGCCCTAGCCAAGCTAGCTGCACCATGTGCCCATGGCAAACCCTTGGACCCGCCTAGCCAAGCCAAACCACACCCTTCCTTGGCCCTAACCAACAAGCCGCGACACCATGCTGGCTTTCCCTACACGGCTACCCAAGCGAAGGTGTGCAACAATCAACGGTTGCCCTTCAATCCCGTGAGCGAATCTTAGCCATCCAAGGTTACCAGGACAACGCATGGTAACCTTTGGCCTGAAATCGCCAAACCATGCCAACCTAGCCGCGCCACCATGCTAGCCTTCCCTACGCGGCTACCAAAAACAAAGGCGTGCGACAATCAACGGCCCCCTTCAATCCTGTGAGCAAATCCTAGCCACCCAAGGTTACCGAGACAACGTATGGTAACCTTTGAAAAACATAAGTTTGGCCACGCCAAACCATTCCATGCCAACGACATGCCAACCTAGCTACGCCACAATGTTGGCCTTCCCTCGTGACTACCAAAACGAAAGCATCCAACGATCAACGGCTATCTTTCCACTTGAGATGCAAAATCTCGACCGTCGAATGTCACCAAGCTACCAAGTCCTACAAGTACGACTTGCCAGGGAAGAACAACATGCTACATGTTTTCCACAAAAATATTCGAGACATCCACACATATCACAAACTGGGGGATCCTCTTTGGGTATTGGTTTGGCGGTTTACAGCGAGCGGCATACACTACGCCCTTCATAAGGAAGTGTCATAAGGGTGAGGCGTTTAGTAAATACAGGGAGTTAATGGTGAAACGCTCTTGGGACATCAATTCCATGCGTTAACAGTTTTATGGAACATCAATTCCATACGTTAACGGTTTTATGGAACGGTTACCACCTCCTTCCATTTACTTACCCATTATTCCATTCCTTAATAAGACCAGAGTACGTTTCACTTCGACTTGTATAAATAGGTCTTACATATTTCCACCGAACGACAGATTCATTTGGGAATACACAACACTCAGAAAATACTCGCTAGCTTACCATTTGTTAGCCTTCCCACTTTTTTGATACAAGTCGTAGTAACACAACTACTCTTCTAGAATCAACTATTCTGGTCTCATCACTTTCCTTGCTTCCCTCCCCAAAACCAACCCATTCTCCTTCACTTTCTAACTGAAGCAAGTCTGGAACGACCATTTCTTGGTTTAGGCCGGACTTGTACAAATTGATCTCTCGAATCTAAAATACTCCCTTGCACTACATTGTTTAGGGTTTAAATTGTTTCTCACCCGTACACCCAAAATTACCAAATCATCAGAAACCATTTTCACCTACAAACAATTGGCAACCACAGTGATGGAGATTGATCTATCGGTTACAATATCGCCTTTCAATTCCTAATTCCATTTTTCAAAACACCGATCCCAACATGGTAGAACTCAGATATGAGTCGATTCCGAGAACACAAAGACTGAACACATCCCCGGTATTAATGTTACTTCTAAAAACGTCGCCGTGTCACCTATCGACCACGGTAACACACGAAATCACTCCTTCAAGTGTAATACCGCCAATCACCCGGGCCGGAGTTGCGCGCCGTCTCTAATGTCCCCGCACAAACTACTAACCACGCAAGGCCGAAAGCACCCCTTCGGGCGTTATGCCACTGAACACGTAGCTAGGGCCGCCGCTACCGCTCTTAACGCTTCGTCAAGCATGGCACCTCCAACCACCACTAAGACTCCAATTACCACACCGACGTGGACGAGAAACCAGAGGAACCAAAGTGGAAGCCGACCCTATGTCACCATCGCTAATTTTATGGAACGACAGGAAGTTCTCGCTAGATCCCGCAGACGGATATGGTTGTAACACAGAAAGAAGTACTCACCTTTCTCAAGGCCCTAGCAGAGCGGATACCACGTGATTCACGCCCTCCAGAGCCGCTTAGACATGCCTCCAACACCCCCGATGCTAGCACCTCTGCGAAACACGTCTGCGGATAAGGAGATTCATGCTAGAAGCCCATTGGAAAGAAGACATCCGTCCAACTCAAGTTACGCGAGAGAATCTGGAGCAACTTCTCATGCAACCTAGTCAAGAATGATAAAGTAGACATGCACCAAAGATCAACCTCCTTACCCATATGAAATACAAAGAATCCCTCTTCCAAGAGGGTACTACTCTCCTCAATTCACTTTGTACGATGGCACCGGAAATGCACGTGAGCATGTCTCCCGCTTTTTGGAGTTCCTAGGAGGGCATGAATACAATCACGTTCTTCGTCTGAGGGAGTTTTCAAAATCACTTACCGGAAGGGCGTATACATGGTACAATAGCATCTGTCGAAAAGATCCCCAACTGGGATAGCATGGTTACCGCACTTTACAAGAAGTGCTTCTTCGTGTCTGAACAAGTTACTTTCTCATACCTAGGAAGAATGTACCAGCGGGACTACGAACACCCGAATCATTTTGGTAAGAGATTCAGGGCTCACACGGATCTGTCATGACCCAAACATGATCGAACAGTGACTGGTGAACACGTGCATCAATGGTATGGCTCCTATTTACCGCGCCCTGCTAGAGAACTTGTGTTTCCGGATATTCTCCGAACTCCATGAAGTCATCGACGATCCTCAACGATAGCACTGCATTATTGGAAAGAGCTAGACCGACTCGAACCGAAGACATGCGCGAAACTCGCGGGAATAGGCGCCTCACCAAGCAAGCAATTTAACGATGTCCCCTCCTCTGTGAATGTAGTAAACGAGAGAGGGAAAAGGAATGCCCGATTGCGGACCATCGCCCTAAACGTGAAGCACTGCACAACGGGCTACTCCGCCACGGAACGCCGCCGCTAAACCTCCCATGCGTCATTATGAAACCGAAGGGAATGCCCCGGAGCAATTCCCATTTCCCATCGAGGAGGTGTGATCTCTTATAAGCATTGATTCAAGATGATTTTATCACCCGCCACCTCCTGATGATGCCCACCGACTAAGGCCGAGATGGCAAACCCAAAATACCGCCACTACCACATTTTTTCACCACCCAACCAGTGATTGCAATAGATCAAGCATATCTTCAAAGAAAATATAGAAACAGGGGGAGCTCCAACTAGGAAACGAGGAGTACATCGAGACCCACTTCCAAGAAGGAATTGCGTGGTCTCGGTGACTCCGTGCATGAGACTGTACAATCCATGATGCAGCACGTATGCGAAATTCTCTACCTTTCCAAGGTGTAGTGCCAAGATATTTTCGCGGCTCTCAGTCGCGTTGTGTCGGGCAAACGACATTTTCCCTCCATAGAAACCGCGCCAAGGGCCCAAGCTTTCCTAGCGCGCGGAATCGAAAGAGGCAACCATGGGGACTGCTGACCACATCCCATTTAAGAGATATTGAATTCGACAACACACTCATCGATGCGGCCTCTGACTTCAACATTATTACTTTCAAGAAACTGAAAGCTGCGGGATTTACGAAACAAGACGCTACCCATTCCCCGTCTGTGATTAAGAACCCGGGAGGAGAAGCCTTGAACGTGCATGGCTACATCAACCTCGAGGTCAAGATAGGAGACGCTATAACGCATAGCAGATTCCACATTGTCAAAGAGCTGGGTTACGACATGATATTGGGGCACTTATGGTTACTCGACAACAAGGAAAAATTAGGTACCTCCCCTTTTTTAATGCCAACGCACGAAAGGATCTCCAACAAACCGTCCCACTTGCGGCTGCATCGACGAGTTATCGAGGGAACCCGGACGCCAGGAGAAGACCTGTTGGCGCTAACTCATGGATTCCAACGCAAGTAAGCCTGGCCGAGCGATCTTCTCTACGACCAGTCATTTCTTCCCCTATTCTATCATGGGGACTCGGCGCAATTCTCGACACAAACACCCAGTCAAGCAATGTGAATGGGGTGTCTTTGGGTCATTCAAACACTTTGCAAGAAACTTAGAAGCGACCACCGAAACCGACGTGGCCAAGATTCAAAAGGCCGCACAACTCGAACCCGTTTTCAATCGAAGATATAGTGATTAAGGTAAACTCGTTTCAAGTTGGGAAAATGACGGTAAAAATTTTTGCTCGAAATGGTTCTCCGATGAAAGAGAAGGCGGTATGCAGTGTGAGATATTCTTTTTGGAGGATACTGCAAGCTCAATATCTTTGTATTAATTGTCATTCCTTTTTAAATAAAAACATTTATGAATAGTTATAAAATTCCTAATAAACTACTACTTATTTTAACATTAATAATCTAGTTTTGGTAATAATATAACATTAAATAGGCTAGTCAAGGGCTAGTCATGACAATTTATAGGATTTCCTTAATATCTTGACTTAGTCAAAGCGGACTCTTAATATAGGACGGGGGAGTATATTGTTTAAAAAATGAATCTTAATAGGAAATATATCTCATGCTTCCTATGCATTGAAAAATGGTGTCATAGGCTCATAATTCATTAGGATATGCACCAAACATGTTCCTTTTATTCCATATTGGTTCCATTTTATCTAATCGGAATGTGCATAATGAAGTAACATACCTTGTATTACCCTCACATATATTACCGGAGAAAATGGATATTCCCTTAAGAAAAGTGTTGACAATCTTTAATTCTAATTGGAATCCCCATACACCAAGGATGCACGGACATGCCAGAACAGGTAACTTGTCCTGTCGTAACTGTGTCCTGTCACCAATCTTGATCTAAACTACAATCACCTAACCAACGAGCCCATGTCCATAAACACAATAGATCGATTCTAACTTGGTCCTCAAACTGAACTATGTCTTGCATATAGTCTCATGTGAGGATAACATATTAACATACAATGGCATTATATTTCTTGCGTATAGTTCATGTTCCAAAAACGTAGCAAGGCAGCACAAGGTAATGCAGCGATCACACTTTTCAGGCTGTTAGTTTTTTATGCAAACAAGGTCACCATTGGTTCAACTTGAGCACTGCAACTTGGTTCAGGCTGTTAGTTTTTTATGCAAACAAGGTCACGATTGGTTCAACTTGAGCATTGCAACTTGGGAGTTTTTGTTACATGACTCCTCCTGGAAAGAAATTGACACTAATTCCAATTAGAATACCAGAAAAAGTCAGATGGGTTCTTTACTAGATAAAGAAAATGTACTATGATATGGAGATTCTTGAGGTTTTAGGTCACATTTGGTTCAGTCATTGCCGGTTCAATCCCGTTAAACTGTATCCCTTAACAAGTATATGAAGGAGCCTGCTCCATCAGAAATGGTGGAACTAGGATTTCAAGTTTGAGTAAGGCCTGAGAATTTCATCTCTTCTTTTTTTAACTAAAGATTATGACATTCATCCACAAGAGACATAACGAAAAGGGAAGCACGAAAAATGTAAAGAACTTTTGAGGCTGGAATAGAAAATCATCGGATCACATTCATAAAATAAATTCCAAGCTAAATCGAATAAAATATCACATTTATACTCTCTTATTTGATTACGAAATTCCTTATTACATCAAATTAATTAATATGTAGTAGAAAAGTGTTTAATTTGTGCATTTCTTAGTGCAGTAAGAATTAACACAATGTTCAACTTGGTCTCCACGAGGATTCTGAGGAGTGCTTTTGCTGATGCAGTTTGCCGTAGCACAACCAAGCTTGCAATAGTGAACACCAAGAGACTCAATCTTGTTAGAAGGAGTCCCTCCGGATAAACATTTCTTCAAACAAGTAAATGGGCATTCAAGCATATGCAAGTCAGGATGAGTAACAGCACATGTCGTCAAACATCCTACAAAACAGTCCTTGCTAAATGCAGAACTCTTCCCTAGGAACATTCCCAACATCACTATCACCATCAAAGAAATCATCTTCATATTTTTCCCTTCCATTGCTGCTATAACCTCTAGTTTGAATTGGATCTTATCTTTTTTCTCTCAGTTTGGTTAATTTTGCTGAAATGTTGATGGAAGGAGTTTTTGTTTGAGATGCAATTTATAGGGTATGATCTGCCTAGCCCATGACACATTATGGCTCATCATGGCTTCACAATATCTCTATACAGCTCAAATCATAATTACTAAAGGAATTTCACAATAAATGATACCCCTTTTGAGATGGAAATTTATCTTTTTCAAAAAAAAGTGTCATCATAATTTCTATGGATGGCATGGCATTACCAATAAACCTGCTTCTTCTGTTCTGTTCTTTGCAGATAGCCCAAATGATAGGCGGCATAAGGAAACATTTTCTAGATCTTATTCTTTAATTCTTTTTCCTGACAAAACGATGTATCTTTGTGCTATATACGAGCAGTGAAATAACAAATGTTCTATATATGTATTGAATTTTTCCTCCTCATCACAAAATTTTAGTAATTTAATTTTGTCACCTGTAGCCTTAGTTACATATATATACTCAGACAAACTGCTGCATGTGGGAGATGAGGTATAAAAATGATGCCATTAATTCTTTACTAATTATAGACCTTATACAAGTAGTAGTTTGCTATGATGTTAACTAGCTAGTTGATGCCATCGGTCAGTATCAACGACATACCATATAACTTATCTGTACCAATGGGAACCGATAAGATACTGATACCCTTTAGTTAATGAACTAGCAAATAGTTTGTGTCGCGGTTTTAAATACATATACACAGGCTTCTCTTTTTTTAGACCTGTGTAAAGTTCCTTCCTGCACGTGGTTTCTCTAATTTGCCGTCCCGTTTATGCATCCACAAGTTAGAAAAGTTTGATCAACACCTGCCCTCATGTCGCACTGGCTTTTGCAAGTTAGCTCTCCCACTGTACTCATCTCTAGACTTCATGAAGCGGAATCTCTTGATTATCAACCATGACAACCAAGAACATGTAGCTTGGGTTTTCATAATATCCTTCTTGCCCTCAACTTGGGTTGTTGAATTCGTTGTACTGTAGTGTGCTTTGACGTCTTCTCGTGTCACATAGTCGTAACTGTGTTGTGAAAAATAGTGTCGTTGTCAAGGTAAGTTTTTTGCATTTGCATAATTTGACCCTGTGACACCTACCCAAATGACTGCATATAAGGAAACCCAAACCAAAGAAACAGAAAAAGAAAGAAAAAAAAAAGCCCAAAGAAAACAAAAACCAAAGAAACTATCGTCTGCTTCTTCTTCTATGATAAACTTGCTGAGCCTTATTAGCTGCTAAGATTTCTCTGAAGTCAGGAGGAAAATCATCATGCCGAATCTCCACCCAAGTTCCTCCAGGATAACAACCTGCTAAGAAATCAGCTGCTTTGTTAGTCTCTCTATAACAATGAGTAATTCTCCCGGTAGTAAATTTCTTGCGTAGCTCCTTAATTCTTCTCCAAATCTGAAGCACATTCCAGGGAGGCTCGGGCGCAGGATTGGTTAACAGGTTAAAAACAGCCATAGAGTCAGTGGCAATGTGAACTTTCAGCTCTGATAACTGTATAGCCATTTTATACCCCAACTCCACTCCTTGTAATTCATGAGCTAGCACAAAAATAGGAGGGCTGTCACGACTAGCAGCACATAAAACCTCAGCATTATGATCTCTGATAATTGCTCCAAAACCACCATCTTCATCTGACTTAGAACCATCAGTATTTATCATAACTTCATCAGCAGCAGGGGCAAACCAAGTGTAATCAATGACTTCAGGTTGGACAAAAAGGCAATCAACTCTCCATCTGCTCATAAACCATCTAGTATTGCTATGATCCTCCTCCTTACACATAACAGATGAAATTTTATACCTTACCTCTTGAACAATAAGTAAACTCACTTGTTCTTGAGAATTTTGAAGAGTTCTGAAAATTCTGTTGTTGCGTTCTCTCCAAATGTGATAAATGAAACTATTCAGAGCAAGCTTCTTAATAATAGACATACTATCCTGCCCTGAAAAGTTTTGAGAGCACCATCTAATTTCCTCATCCCAAGTGTGTGCTATGACTCTAACAAAGCCAAGCTTCATAATTAAACCCCTCCAAATGTCAGAAGAAAACATACAAGTATGAAAAAGATGGTCCTCAGTTTCTTCTTCTCTACCACACAGGACACAAGAAGCATCAAAAATCACTCCCCATTTTAAGAGTTTACTTCTGGTTTTTAATCTTTTATGAAAAGAAATCCAAGAAATAAACGAATGCCTAGGAATGTGTTTTCGAAACCAAACCAAATTCTTCCAGTAAGGAGGAGGAATATGATCAGCAATAGCAATATAAGTATGTTTCATGGAGAACTGACCTGTTATGCTGGATTTCCAAAAAATCTGATCTTTCTCATTAATGTTAAAATCAGCCACTGTGATTTGAGCCACCACTTCTTGAACATTTTCTTCCATGAAAACAGGAAAATCCCAACTCTCAGCAGTGATGAAATCAGCCACTTTAGTATTATGAGAAGCACCAATAGTCTCTAGAGTAGTTGAATCAATCCAATCCACAAGCCTTCCTTTGGGATGCCAATTTTCATATAAAAAACTTGCATTGGTTTCATCCCCTAGAAAAACACCAATGTGTTGTTTAGCCATCTCCCTATGCTCAAGAATTCTTCTCCAGCACCAAGAACAATCCTGAGGAACAGCCATGGTCCAAAAATCCTGATTTTTAATAAGATTGCTTTGCACCCAAGTAGTCCATATATTCTGCTTGCCTGAAATAAGGTCCCATATATGTCTGGGGTTTGCTGCCAAGGTTTCTAACACTTAACCCTCCTTCCTCATAAGAATGGCAGATGTGAGACCAGCAAATTGGATTATGACTCTTCTTAAGATCAGTCCCAGCCCACAGAAATCTCTTAAATTTAGTATTGAGCTCCTTTATTACTCTTTTAGGGAGAATGAAACAGAGAACTGTAAATAAAGCATTCCACTCAAAACAAATTTAATCAACAAAGCTCTGCCTGGATAAGCAAGAAAAATAGATTTCCAAGACTTCATTCTATCATCCACTCTCTCAAGAAGATATTACTGTATTAATTAGAACAGACGACATTAACATTTGGATGGCCACCGGAGGAAGAGCATATAATCCCTGTGTACCAACACATAGATGAACATGAGTGATGCTGAACTGGGAGGGATTTCAGCAAAAGAGTAAAATGCAATGTCCCATACCCAAAGCAAGAAATTGAAAAAAACTATTAAAGCAACTTTGAATATAAGATAAAAAGAACTAATTCATTCATTCCGTTGCAGAGTTGCACTAACACAGCGTAAGCAAATGGATCAATCCCTTTTATTTAATTCATTTTTACAACGGATGGGATGGTAACATATAGACATTTCTAATTTATTTTAGTGCACTCTTCCCCACAACGAACATTGATACAATCATCCACTTGCTGAGGAGTGGCGGCTTTGTCGGCGCAGTTCAGGATCCCACAACCAAGCTTGCAGTTATCAGTAGCAGATGTAATAACCTTTCTATCAGTAGCAGATGTGATAACGTTACTATCTGAAAACGTCTTACAATCTATCGAGCAGATTATAGCACATGGAATCCATCCAACTGTTTCTTGACAGTTCCTCATACATGTTGTCCAACATGCTGAACTCTGCCCTGCGAACATTCCCAACACAAAGATCACCAGAAAAAAAGACACCTTCAAGTTCTTGTTTTTCATTTTTTGTGGTTATCGACTAAACTCTAATTTTAACTTCCTCTTTTCTCACAATCGATTTTTCGCTTGAAATTTGATTCAAGGAGTTCTACATGGAGGACTAATTTATAGGATTCAAGCTAATCGACATTGAATGTGTGGATCGCAAATCATAATTTCAGGACGAATGTAATAGGAAATATATCTTATGCTTCTTCTGCATTGAAAAATGTAGTCATAATTCGTAGTATATGTTAACATAGCACCGAACATGCCTATTTTGTTCCAAATTGCTTCCCTTTTACCTAGTCGGAATGTGCATAATGAAGTAACAATGTTTCATACCTTGTATAACCCTCTCATATCACTATTTCTAAATTTTATTTGTAATCACCATAAACCAAGGGTGTACGGACACGCCAGAACAGGTATATATACCTTGTCCTGTCGTAACTGTGTCCTGTGTGTGTCACCAATATTGATCGAAACTTATAATCACCTAACAAACATGCCATTGTCCATAAACACAAACTGAACTATGTCTTGCATATAGTCTCATGTCTAAGTGGAACAAGTCAAACGTTTTAGAATCACCCATGTGCAGTGTGAATAACATTTTTGTTTATATAGCTAAGTCATAATAATTTTATAAAGAGGTCCATGGACACTCTTAAATGGACAAGGTCGGACAAGATTTGGACCACTTTCTTCGCCAAACTTAAACGACAATGAATTTAAGTCTGATATTTTATTGATATGTTCCTATTATAAGACTTTACATCCCTACCAAAAATGAATGCAATTCGAGTTAGCAAACCTGACCATCTACCGATCTTAATTTCAACCGTTAATTTTGAACGGCTGATGAAGGGGGTAGATGGTGGTTTTATATTTCTCGAATTGTGCTCATTTTTTTGTAGGAATGTAGAGTCTTATAAGAAGAATATACCATTAAAATATTAAACTTAAATTCACTATTATTTGGGTTTTGCAGAGAGAATGGCGCAACTCTTGTCCGGCCTTGTCCATCTAAGAGTGTACATGGATCCCTAAATGTTAGTTAAGATGTCCGGCCTACCTTGAGATGAAGGAAAGTCTCCTTATCTAAGTTTACAGCATATTTCGACATGGCGTCCGACGAAAAATTAATTTCACGAGATAACACGCCATGGTAGCTGTCACATGCCCATTTAATCGCCTAAAATTTCCATGGGACATGACCGGCAATGAATGTGGTTCGGTGAATCAACATCACCCAAAATTATTCAGCCTTGCATACTTGCATCGAAGTACGCATCTGCCTTCACTCATAAGCCTTTACGCAACGGAAGTCTTTTCTTCTTTCTCTCTAACTCTTCAAGCCCCCATAAGCATAAGAGGTTCTGCCATGTACTTAACCAATTCTCACACAACATCAGCAACATAATGAACACAAAGAATACTGCAACAAACCCATTTTATTGCACTAAAGGAAGATTACAAAACTCGTCCGTCACATGGACCAAAAACAGGTCATTCACCCTCTTGGTGAATGCCTAACTCTCTCAAACATGAGACTAACTCTCCTATGTAAGCCTACTGATTTTTCCCACTCCTTAGGACTATCTATACATCAAACTCACTAGCCAAAACCGTTCACAACACTTGCACACGCATGGAACAGCCATGTGTCCCATCAGGTAGTTTCAAAAACCGCCAGCTTGCTTTTCCAACTGCCACCTTTTGTGTTGTCAAGCCAACAGATGCCACACCTGTTCTTGGTGGTTATGAACACTCCTCATGGTTATAAACTTCCTTTATAACCATTCTATCTTGTCTCACTTCATTGGCATGCTCGCAAAGCCAATAACCAACTCCTAACCTTCACTTAAGACGTATTGCACACTTGCCGTGCCATACTGGATTCTGTCTTGCACCAACGTTCAGCTCTCTCGGCCATGCATGTTTATCATTCCAAACTCATGCACGGACAATCCTTATGCTTCAAACATCGAGGCCAGCTCCTTAAGCTCACTCTAGTTACTCATGCGTCATATATGCTTCACTTCGCCAATTAGCTTGACAACAAAAATGCAACTCTTGCATTACCAACTTGTTTTCATTGTTCAAGCTTTGGCCAGCCTTGAACTAATGCATAGACTAATCCTTAGTCTACTCTACATGCTTGCATCGTCCTTGAGTTTGGGCCAACTCAATTCCGCGGACATGCCAACATGCCAACTCACGTGTTGCATGTGTCGACTTTGGCCATGTCTTGCCAAACCTTCAATGAATCTTCATTATGTCGACCAATAAGCTTCATTACTTAGCCAAGTGTCTTTACAGTGTAGCACCACCTTTGCGCTTCACTGGACCTGCAGGGTTCCACTATCTTAGTGCTTGACGGTCTATACAATATATCAACTTTGGCCATGTCTTGCATTGTTCAAGCTTTTGCCAGCCTTGAACTAATGCCATAGACCAACTCCTGGACTATCCTTCACTCTTGCATCGTCCTTGAGTTTGGGCCAACTCAATTCCATGGATATGCATCGATGCCAACATCTCATGTTGCATCTATCAACTTTGGCCATGTCTTTCCAATCATTCAATGAAGCTTCATTGTGTCGGCCATTAAGCTTCATTACTTAGCCGAATTCCTTTACAGTGTAGCGCCACCTTTGCGCTTCACTGGCCCTGCAGGGTGCCACTATCTTATGGCTCCGCATTGCACCATTACGGCGAACCACAGACTTGGCCTGCAACTCTGTAACGTGTAATCATTGTGCGTCACTTGCAGTCATGTCATAGACCTCCCCCACCTAATCCGTTCAACGCCCTCGTTTAACGCAACAAAGTATACTTGTTATACTTTTTCTCTGGCCTTATACGCTTCTGAGCCTATCTCAGAAATCAGCAAACTTGCTTGGCCTTTTTTTTTTCTTGCCAAAACTTTTATGCCTAGTACCAAATGCGATCACTTAGCTTACTGCTTTGCCATTGATCCTCTTGACTTGCACTTTGTTGTTGTCACGTTGGCCTATGCTCCCACTTAAACTACAATCGCATATCAACACCCAAATGCAACTTGGAAAATCTTCTTGCCAATTACCTGAATTGTGCTTGAACTTCGCATGAATCATTTGTGCCTAAGTGTACACAAGTAGTGATTTTTCCCAACTGATCACACTGATCATTGCCATTGTCTTATGCCACCATTTTCCGACTTTAGTTGCACCACGCAACATAACAGGACTTATACAATACTTGGCCTCAATTCTTCAATCATATGCGCCTATGCAAAATCATGCCATGCCTTAAGGAATGCACCCTATGACTTCGTACCACTCTTGGTATGCGCCACAATCTATAACCTTTGCTGCACTTTGACAACTTCAGGACTTTCACTAGATTTGGCCTCCAAATCATGTTGCAAACTTCACCTTCTTGGACTTACATCGTTTGTATGCCAAAGAACCTGCACCTTGTTATTCTTTACTTACATTGTCGCAACATCATGATTGAAATGCATGACTCTAGTATAGTCATGACTTAGGATACCCATGACATCACACCGTCTCTTTAGACAAGGCATCATATTCACGCGCCTTTGAAACCAGCACTTTAATCATCACTTGCTTTTTCAAACTGCTACGCTTTAATGTGGCGGAAAAACAGCATCACGTTCTTCCTAACAATGATGTACTCTTAACTCATATACTTGATGGACTTACATCTTCATTCTTGCTGCATTACTCCATGCATTCGCTGTCAAATTCCTTCGCACTTACACATAACTATCAACATCAAACTCGACTATGCAACAAACTCTTCTATTTTCTTCTTTTCACTTTCAGCGTCTTCTATTGCATATTTTGGCTTAATATGCTATGTAGCATCTTCCACGCTACTAGCTTTACTTTGAACGAACAAGATCTTTCACTTCAAATACCCTCATTCACTACTACCTTACATAAAGAGACTTCATTCCAACACCAAGGTCCACTTGACCCAAAATGAAAGTACACTCAAACTTGAGCAAATACTTGCGCCAACTGATTGCAACTTGTAAGACCTAACAATCCTTGCAATACTGACTTCGACTTCGCTTCTAAGCAAGAAGCGAGACAGCACCTATTGTCCCCAATGTAGCAATTCACTTTGCCACATGTACTCTTCCAATTATCAATGTTCGTATGCCACTCCCATAACGAAGCACACTATAATTGACAATTAGTTGAATACTCACTACGGGGAAAATCATCATTGACGACACTATATAAGAGTTGTAGTACCCCTACGACAACTCCATTTCATGCATTGTGGAACGGGGGTATTGTAGAAAGTCCAAGCTTTTCTACAATGGTTCGACAATATTTTGCCAAAGTTGTGATTCTCTTTCGATTTTTTTTTATAACCTAACACAACTCTTGCTTGTGTTGTAGGACTATTTTACACAACAAAGGATGCGTATCGTAAAAATATGTAACACAACACTTGTATAAGTTGAAGGTCTATCTTAGACAACCTAGGATGTGTATCATAGAAATATGTAACACAACACTTGTATAAGTTGAAGGACTATCTTAGACAACCTAGGATGTGTATTGTGGAAATATGTAACAACTCTTATTACTATTATGAATAAGATTTGCATGACACTTGTTAGAGTTGTAGAACTATGTTGGACAGCACCTAGTTATGTCGTAAAGACATTCTTTCACAACCATTGGTTTGTGTAGTTGATAAAACTATTTTGAAAAAAAAAATTATAGGCGAAACTGAATTGCCAAAAGTATTTCACATTCACATTAAGCTGCCAGTGTAACACATTTACATTCATTCAAGTTAATTTGCCACTCCAATTGTATTACCTAGCTAACTTCAAATCACCTTGTATGAAAGTGTGTTGTGCAACAAAAGAAAAGAAAATGATAGAGTTTTTTACATGACCAAGCATATAATGGACATAACACAAACCATGCTCAAGAACCATTTTTCAAGCTTGTTTGTGACAAGCTCATCAAGTATTCCCAATGTTAACTCGAACATGCTTAACTAGTAAATCGGCTGACAATTTTACGCACTTCCTTGGGCCAAGCGTAGTGTACATCGTTGTGTCTGGAGGTGAGGAGGTATCTCATTAAGAATTTTAGAATCATGTTGCTCAAAATCCATGTCCAACATCCCTGTCCGCCTCATCAAGATGTCAAGACAGATGCTCTCATTGTTGTTAATATTAGGGTGGAATACCTTTTTCCCGAAGGCAACGGCAAGAACATATATAAGTTAAACAAACAAGTCTTGATTACGAATATACACTTTAATCTACACCTTAATCATTAAAGGATAACCGTTCAAAGTGCCTCCAAAGAATGAGATATGAACAAGTAAAGAATCAACTCTGTTGTGGCTTACTTCCATACATCACTAATACTTGGTCATGAACATGTAATATAACAAAGTAACACTTCAATTTTACTAAGACCCGGAAACGTTTAAAATTTTAAGACAAAAAAATCCTTTTGCATAAGGAAATAAATCAATATTACACAATGCTATTTAGAAGAGTTACCTTTATTGGGACGCATGGATCAAACCCAATTCTTGGGATAAACCAAAGACAAGATATTAGCATCAACCTCCATGGCGAAAAATCAATCCATTGATCAATATGAGCCTGCACCAGACAAGTTAACAAAATGAGATCAAGAATGAAACAATTGGAAAATTTCACCAATTGTACTACAACCCTGAAAAAGAGAATAATAAAATATGGCCTTTAAGAAATAATAACATTGTGTACTTGTCCAAGTTCATGCTTAGCATATGTCAATACCATAGGCTACAATTATGGATTGTTAGACTCAATCAAATAAAAATACATTCACTACTTAAGCTCATATGCACCTACAAAAAACCAAAACATATAACTCTTGTATGTGTGCGAAGGAAGAACATAGTACAACTACAAATGATGTGATATACGACATTTTAAAATGCTGAAAGATATCAACTCGTGACCGCCAAAATCTACTCAAAGAATTATACCAACTAACATATCAAGTGAATACAAACAAAAGAAGTATGCGGGCGAGCAACAAACCTGTTGATGCACATTTGCTCCACCATATGCGTTGATCGACTAGAAATTATAAGAAGCCTAAAATCTGAAATTAGAATACTTGAAATCCCATTTCACCTTGCCGTAGGACGCAGCTTCATGACGAAGGGCCTTTGTATACTTAGGATGGATGTTGAGAGCCTGGTTACAGTCTTCCACGGATCTCTCCCAGTTTCCATGTTTAGACCAACAAACTGCTCTATTACAATGGAGAACAGAGTTGGAAGTGTCCGACTTAAGATCTTCTCCATAATATGAACAGGCTTCGGCATACTTGCCAGAATTGAAGAGATCATTCACACGGGCGTGAGCTCTTTCCACTAGCCTCACAATGTTAAGCATCACTGCAACTTCAGCATTTCGATGATCGATGAGCCCTGCCTTCTTAGCAGCCGAAGCTACATTCTCAAACCTAAGAAAAATATTCAATTCAAGACCCTTAGAATATATTTCGTACAACCATGTTTGAATCATGATTCATGAGTCAAACACGAGTTTTCACCAACACCATGATACAGAAACAAAATCCGAGTACTTTGACAACTTTCAACTTTCAAACATGAGTCAAACACGAGTTTTCACCAACACCAGGATACCCTTAGAATATTTTTCTGTAAACTACTTTCAAACTTATGCAAGTATGAAACAGACAGATATACACTACACAGCAAGAACATCAAGACGACACCTTTCTGATCTCATATTTTAGATTTTTACCTCTAATCTTCCAAAGTCTTATTAGTAATAACTCAAACAAGACTCAATCTACTACTGGCTTCATAAAACAAAAAGAAAAACTATAGTATATTAGCTCACCTACCCAGTGCCATCTCAACTTGTGCACGAGCAAAGAAGATGTAAGCATTTGATAGCATTCCGAAGAACTTGGTCTGCGAGAAGGAAGCTAGTAAAGGTTCGAATCTGGGTATTTTTCCTAGGCAAGAATCTGCATCATCTAGTTGATGGAGCTTCAGAAGGGCTTCACTCTGCAGGCAAGGAGCTGTAAAATTCCATTATAACCATTTCAGGCCATCTGATTTTATCCATAATAAATCAAATCAACGAGCAGGATTATGACAGGACATTAAGTCCACAATACGATTTTTACCTTAGGAGAAGATTCTGCTCCAGCAGCGATGGCAGCATCACATTCCCTCAGTACGTTCTTCCAATCACCAATTCTTCGCGAGTCAATACATCTATTTAGATGCCTCTCTACTGCTTACAACTTTTGCAACTCGGTTGGATCAGGATGCTGCCCTTGAAAAGAAATGTGCTTCCTGGCAATCTCAACATGACCTAACCTATAAGAAGATCAAATGTACTTCAAAATCATGAACTTGATCCTCTGAACATCTTTATTCCTAAGGCATCAAAGTCACCAAAACAAGCTAATAAATAGGAACTAATGAATTAGATAGATGGCCCTTTACAAGTAGGAACAAATGAAGACAACAAAGAAACTTGAATCTTGCTCAGTGGGCTACAAAAGTTACTCATGAATCTAAACTAATGAAGCAACCATAAGGCAAAACAGACATTCAATGGATCCTGTTCATCGGAAAACCTCGAAAGCTCAGAGATGAAAAAACAAAGGACCCATGAATTATTTTCTTTTATTTTTTTTGACTAACAAGGACCCATGAATATTTCCTAAACTAGTATCAGGATGTAAACACAACAACCACTATCAACATAGAAAAGTAAAATTTATCTAAATCTTACATAAAAATAAGCAATAAAAATAAGAACTATCTTAGGTAAATCGAGATATAAACAACCTAAAATTGCAACAAGAAAAACTCACAAACATAATGTATACAAAAATAAGCACATTATCCACAATAATATTTCTAGTTCTGGATACTCACTTAAGATGCAAAGAAGCCAATCTCTGATGCGCTCTACAATATCCAGGATCCAAACAAACCGCTTCTTCACACTCTCTTACGGCCTCCATAAATCGTCCAAGACCAGTTAATGCCGCAGCTCTATTACTCATGTAAGCTGTATTTTTCAGGCGAAATAGCAATAGCTTTATCATACAAATATAGAGCATCTAAGAAATTCCCTCTTTTATACTTGTCATTTCCGGCTCTTTTCAACTCTTCCTGGATCCACCAAATTCCCCGGTTTCCCAAGCAACACTCAAAACTTCGTTCAAATTTCCTCCAGATTTTGTTCGGTGTATATACATCACTAATAACAATCATTAAATGAAACTCAAACAAAGAACTTAGCAATTTTCACACGGCAAGACAACTCTCTAGTTACCCTCCTCTCCTCCTTCAATTTCGGTAACACCTAATTGACAAATTTATCAAAGCAACATCAAATGGGTTTGGCTCATAATTCCTTCTCCCACCACCACCACTACTACCACCACCAGCACCCCATCTACCTCCTCCTCCTCCTCCACTACCACCACCTCTAGGTCTAACTCAGGCGGTACATAGCAACATCGAGCTTTGATCTAAAAGGATTCCAGACTCTGTACTCAATCACTTTACTACCAGCTTTCATTCCACCACCACCACGACCTCCTCCTTTGCTTTCTGCTCTGCTGCTACCACCACCACGGCCTCTAATTTTTCAAATCAAACATTCCCATCTCTAATCCTTCCCCTAAAACCTCAATTTCAATTTCAGTCACTTGATTCAATTACATCCAAGAACCCTAATATCTATTTTGGGAAAGAACAAAAACCTTAGCTTCTCTAATCTTCATTAAAACTCACTAATTCTTCCTCATCATACTATATTCACCAAACCCATCTTTAATTTCTCAATTTCTAACTCAATTAACGATTCACAAAGAAAACCCTAGTTCTCGATTCATAACAAGACTCAATCTTCTTATTCATAATTAACAGAAACACCAATTCCTTCTTATTTTATATATCCTCACGATTTAATTTTCCTCAAGACATACCTCAATTTCACCTCTCGATTTTCAACTGAAGAAGAGCAGAGAAGAAGAATGAAAAAGAAGAAAGAAGAAGAGAGAATAAGAAGAAGAGAAAATGATTTTCAACGAAGCCATTGCAATTTGAAAGAATCGATCTACAACTTCCGTAAGTTTTTTTACATAAGAGAGTGATCGAGAAATAGATTATGTGGTGAGTTAGGGTTTTCTTTTGCAAGGGAGGTGGAAGATAAGGTTAGAGACGAAGATAAAAGAGGAAAATGAAGAAATTGGGAGAAATTTTCTTTTGATCTTCGATATACCTATCTTGAACGGTTCAGATTTGATTTAAAGATGGTCATACGGATTAAGGATACCTTTGGACGGTAGAGACTTGATTTAAGACTGTCATACGGATCAAGGAAAGTGTGTTTTCTTTGTGCTTTCTCTATGTGCTTCCAGGTTAAATTTTGACTAGTCACATAGGTTATGAAGTTATTTCGACTAGTCATACAGGTCATGAAGTAGCTTCAGTTCACACTGCAAGACTCGGGTTAGCAGGATACACCATTGAAATTGATAAATATGAAGCTTTTTGTGTTTTCCTTTTGTTTTCATTGTGCTTTCTCTTTATGTTTTTGTGCTTTCTTTTTTTGCTTCCGGTTTGAATTTCAACTAGTAACATAGGTCATGAAGTAATTTCGACTAGTCATATAGTTCATGAAGTAGCTTCAGTTCACACTTCAAACCTAGCATGATACATCATCGAAATCGATAAATATGAAGCTCGTTGTCGATTCGAACTTCAAATTCGGTATAACGACAAACAAACTATGAATCATGGAGCTTCAAGGGGGGGTTCTGACTTCAAACTTGGCATGATACATCATCGAAATCGATAAATATAAAGCTCAGAGTCGATTCTAACTTCAAATATGGTATAACGACATAAAAACTATGAACCAAGAAGCTCTGGGAGGGTTCTGACTTCAAACGTATCATGATATATCATTGAAATCGATAAATATGAAGCTCATAGTCGATTCGAACTTCAAATATGGTATAACTGCATAGAAAATATGAACCAAGAAGCTCTGGGAGGGTTCCGACTTACAACTTAGCATGATACATCATAGAAATCGATAAACATGAAGCTCAACGTCGATTCGAACTTCAAATATGGTATAACTGCATAGAAAATATGAACCAAGAAGCTCTGGGAGGGTTCTGACTTAAAACTTAGCATGATACATCATAGAAATCGATAAACATGAAGCTCAGCGTCGATTCGAACTTCAAACTTGGTATAATGGCATATAATATATGGACCACTAAGCTTTGTGAGGGTTCTGACTTCAAACTTAGCATGATACATCATCGAAATTGATGAATATGAAGCTTAGTGTCGATTCGAACTTCAAATGTGGTATAACAACATACAAACTATGAACCAAGAAGCTCGAATAGGGTTCTGACTTCAAACTTAGCATGATACATCATCAAAATCGATAAGTTTGAAGCTCAATGTCGATTCGAACTTCAAACTTGGTATAATAGCATACAATCTATGAACTAAGAAGCTCTGAGAGGGTTCTGACTTCAAACTTATCATGATACATCATCGAAATTGACTACTCTAAGTCAGAAACTTGGTAAGAACGACGAATCCATCAATTTACAAGTAAGATTCCTTCGAAATATTCTACGAAACCTTAAAAAAACCTTATTTAATCATATTGTATGCAAATCAGGCTCAGAGTTGACTACTATAAGTCAGAAACTTGGTAAGAACAAATAAACCATCCATTTTCAGGTAAGATTCCTTCGAAATATTCTACGAAACCTTAAAAAAAAACCTATTTCTACATATTGTATGCATACCAGGCTCCGAGATCGAAACCTGGCCGCGAGTTGACTACTCTAAGTCAAAAACTTGGTAAAAAAGACGAATCCATCCATTTACAGGTAAGATTCCTTCGATATATTCTACGAAACATTAAACAAACCTTATTTATGCATATCCTATGCATACCATGCTCCGAGTTCGAAACCTGGCCGCGAGTTGACTACTCTAAGTCAGAAACTTGGTAAGAATGACGAATCCATCCATTGACAGGTAAGATTCCTTCGAGATATTCTACGAAACCTTAAACAAACCCTATTTATGCATATATGTATGCATACCAAGCTCCGAGATCGAAACCCGGGCCGCGAGTTGACTACTCTAAGTCAGAAACTTGGTAAGAACGAAGAAACCATCCATTTATAGGTAAGATTCCTTGAGATATTCTACGAAACCAAAAAAAAAACCTATTTTCGCATATTGTATGCGTACCGAGATCCGAGATCGAAACACGGCCGTGAGTTGACTACTCTAAGTCGAAACAGGGGTAAGAAACGACTTAATTCATCCATTTACGTGTAATATTCCTTCGAGATATTCTACGAAACCTTATAAAAACCCTATTTCTGCATATTGTATGCATATACGGGATCCGAGATCGAAACCTGGCCGCGAGTTGACTACTCTAAGTCAAAAATTGGTAAAAAACGACGAATCCATCCATTTATAGGTAAGATTCCTTCGGTATATACTAGGAAACCTTAAACAAACCTTATTTATGCATATTCTATGCATACCATGCTCCGAGATCGAAACCTGGCCGCGAGTTGACTACTCTAAGTCAGAAACTTCGTAAGAACGACGAATCCATCCATTTACATGTAAGATTTCTTCGAGATATTCTACGAAACCTTCAAAAAACCCTATTTCTGCATATTGTATGCGTACCAGGATCCGAGATAGAAACCTGGTCGTGAGTTGACTACTCTAAGTCAGAAACTTGGTAAGAACGACGAATTCATCCATTTACAGGTAAGATTCATTCGAGATATTCTACGAAACCTTAAAAAAACCCTATTTCTGCATATTGTATGCGTACTAGGATCCGAGATCGAAACCTGGCCGCGAGTTGACTACTCTAATTCAGAAATTTGGTAAGAACGATGAATCCATCCATTTACAGGTAAGATTTCTTCTAGTTATTCTACGAAACCTTAAATAAACCCTATTTCTGCATAAATGTATGCATACCAGGCTCTTAAATCGAAACCTGACCGCGAGTTGACTACTTTATGTCAGAAACTTGGTAAGAACGAAGAAACCATCCATTTATAGGTAAGATTCCTTCGAAATATTCTACGAAACCTTAAACAAACCTTATTTATATATATTATCCGGGCTCCAAGATCGAAACCTGGCCGCGAGCTGACTAATCTAAGTCAAAAACTTGGTAAAAATGACGAATTCATCCATTTACAGGTAAGATTCCTTCGGTATATTCTACGAAACCTTAAACAAACCTTATTTATGCATATTCTATGTATACAATGCTTCGAGATCGAAACCTGGCCGCGAGTTGACTACTCTAAGTCAGAAACTTGGTAAGAACGACGAATCCATCCATTTACAGGTAAGATTCCTTCGAGATATTCTACGAAACCTTAAACAAACCTTATTTATGCATAATCTATGCATACCATGCTCCGAGATCGAAACCTGGGCGTGAGTTGACTACTCTAAGTCAGAAACTTGGTAAGAACGACGAATCCATCCATTTACAGGTAAGAAATATTTCTTAATTGGATAAGAAATATATCTCCAATTGAACATCCCAGTTCGAAGATTACCAGAGTTAAAATGACCATATTACCCTTACTAGAAATAAAGGTAATAAATATTACGGAGATTGTGAAAATTACTAAACTATCCTTATCCGAAATAAGTAAAGTAAATATTCTGAGATAGTGAAAATGATCATATTACCCTTCATGGAAATTTGTGCAATAAATATTATGGAGATTGTGAAAGTGACCCACTACCCTTATCGAAAAAAAGTAAAGTAAATACTACCGCTTGTGAAAATGACCATATTACCCTTCTTGGAAATTAATGCAATAAATATAATGAAGACTATGAAAATAACCGGACCACGCTTATCGGAAAATAAGTAAACTAAATATTATAAATTGTTAAAATCACCATATTACCCTTACTAGAAATAAAGGTAATAAATATTATGGAGACTGTGAAAATTAGGAGTACCCTTATTCGAAGTGAGTAAAGTAAATATTACAAATAGTGAAAAATGTATGTAATTATTTACGGAGAAGGCGTGTATGTGATTGTTTGAGAGAAGGCTTCATGTTGTTTGCTGACTCAGTCACTGAGCATTATTTTTGAGCATTACATTTTGTTTTACAACTCTTATGAAGGGTTGTCATAAAGTTAGTGTATAAAGAACCACAAACTTGACAGAACATGTAATAGTGTAGGTATGGTTAGTGGTGTAGACTTCCATACACGAGGTTGAGGATCAAATCCCCCCATCCTCATTTCTTCTAATGTTCTATATTTTTACTTCAACAACACTTATAAGTGTTGTTATACATTTTATTAAAAAAGAAAAAAAAAGACAAAACTTGTGAACGGTAAGGATGGTTGATGAGCTAGACGTCCATGCGGTAGATTCATGTTCGAGTCTCCCTATAACCTCATTTTTTCCAACATTATATATTTTTACTTCAACAACACTTATAAGTGTTTTGTAGGTTTCTATTTAAAAAAAAGAAAAAAACCGAAACTTGTGAACTTAAAGGGTGGTTGATGAGCTAGACTTCCATGCGGTAGTTTCATTTCGAATCTCCCTCTAACATTTTTTTATTATCATATTTTTGTGTTCTTCAACAACACTTGTCGAATTGTGATAGGCTAAGTCACTACATATATGGAACAGAGTTGTTATAGCTAAATGTCGTCACAAATGTTTTGCTTAAGGAGTTGTCGTTTGTTTTCTTAGCGCAACCCCTTGTTTCCTAAGGGTTGGCAGTGATGATATACGACAACTCTTCCTTTGAAACCAGTTGTAAAACATAGGACTTTCTACGATGTTTAGAAAAGTGTTGTAAATCTCCAGTTGTAGATGTATATTTTTCCCGTAGTGACTCCTTTTAGACCGATGTTGTCATTTTGCTTTAGCTTTCATGAAGATTTCTTCAATAATGGCCACATGCCATCTTTATGCATCACCACTACTTTGTCCTTCTTCCTCCATGCATCTACAATTTTCCTAATTTGCATTTCTTCACGCATTATGCATTCTGGCCATGCCCGAATCCCATTTGGCACATGTTACTATTGCATACATGCTATGGCAATTAGCACCCAAATCTTGACACAAACTTGTGTACCTTTGCACAACTGGAACGGACTTAACTTGGTGATTCTGAGCATTACCATAGAGCTCAGCAAAGTCATATCACCCAATGAATTCCGCGGATAAACACTTTGGACAGTTGCAAACAAGGCCATAATCCTTGCAAATGAGGCGTCACTGCCTACGTTCCATGAAGTAAGAATGTCGCATTCTTCTTCAAACTTGGAACTAATTTTTACTTCCCATGCACATCTGGTTACTCTTGCCTTTCCCCTTCTCCAAAATAACTTCAGTAGCAACAATTGTTGATTTGCAGTTGACTAGAACATCCGCTTGTGGTATGATCAAATGTAGGTCTTTGGACACCCTTGTCCAAGCATAATGATCCCACTCCAAAACCAGGTGCAAACACACTCCTTATGTGCATCTAGCATCAACGAAGAACTCTTTGCAAATGCAAGACCGTGGTGTATCGGTTTCCCCCTAACTTGCGCTTATTTCTTGAGCCTTTCCATAAGCTTTATGCTAGATAAGAATTGGCCATCCAATTCTTCCTTCATGGCATCACATTTCCATAAACATGCTGGTTCGCAACCAGACTTTGCATTACCACCAAGGTACATGCATTCGAGAGAGATAACTATAATCTTCCATTAAATGGCTACGATGAAAACACATTCAATCTATCACATAGACATGTTCTACATCCACTTTTCCACTGCAAAGGCCAACAAAATCTTTGCATTCAGGAATTTTCGCAAAATTCCCATTACTACACATGTAATGTACTCCCTACTGATAACACTACGAAATTATGCATTCCTAATGCATCATCTTTGTATACTTGTGAGAAACATGTACCTCAACACCTGAATTGTACCATAGAAGTCAGCATTCTCCTTAGTTTTGTCATGCCATCACTTGAAAAGCCGGTTTTCAATGAATCTTGCATGTTCGCCTAACACTTTGGGATGGAATTCAGGAACCTTTGCCATGAACTTTAATAGCATGTTGCTACTTCAAGCTTCAAGTTCATTCCAATTAATCTTTCCACCCTAGTCTCCATACTAGCGAAACCCAAACAATTCTTCACTGAATTTGACAAATAAATGACACCAACTTGAGTAAAAAGAGAGAAAAATCAGCAATTGTGTCCCCTAACACAGCTCTGATACCAGCTGTCACACGCCCATTTAATCGCCTAAAATTTTCTTGGGACATGACCGGCAATGATTGTGGTTTAGTGAATCAACTTCACCCAAAATCATTCAGCCTAGCATACTTGCATCAGCACGATCTCGCTTCACCGATAAGGCACTACACAACGGAAGTCTTTTCTTCTTTCTCTCTAACTCTTCATGCCCCCATAAGCATAAGAGGTTCTGCCATACATCAAACCAATTGACAACTTCACAATATCATCAACATAATGAACACAAAGAACTAACACAATAAACCCATTTTATTGCATTATGGAAGATTATACAAAATAGTCCATCACATGGACCAAAAAAGGCCATTCACCCTCTTGGTGGCTGCCTAAAACTCTCTCCACATTAGTGGTTCTTCTCTCAATTGAACAACACTAAACTTATTGATCTCTAAGCTATTTATACAAGCTAATAATCAGGCCAAAACTCTGTGCAATCGCTTGCACCTGCATGGAACATCCATGTGTCCCATAAGTGGTTTCCATAACCGCCGGCTTCAACTGCCACCTTTTGTGTTGTCACGCCAACAGATGCCACACCTATTTTTGGTGTTTATGAACATTCCACATGGTTATAAACTTCCTTTATAACCGTTCTATCTTGTCTCACTTCATTGGCATGCTCGCAAAGCCAATAACCAACTCCTAACCGCCACTTGAGCCAATCTATTTGACAATAGTAATGCCACTCTTGAATTACTAGCTTGTTTGCATTGTCCAAGCTTTGGCCAGCCTTGAACAAATGCCATAGACGAACTCCTGGCCTATATCCTTCATTCTTGCATCGTCCTTGAGTTTGGGCCAACTCAATTCCATGGATATGCATCGATGCCAACATCGCATGTTGCATCTGTCAACTTTGGCCATGTCTTGCCAATCCTTCAATGAAGCTCCATTGTGTCGGCCAATAAACTTCATTACTTAGCCAAATGTCTTTACAGTGTAGCGCCACCTTTGCGCTTCACTGTCCCTGCAGGATGCCACTATCTTAGTGCTTGACGGTCTATACAATATACTGACATTATGCCTGAGCGTTGCGCTATTATGGCTCTGTATTGCACCATTAAGGTGGACCACAAACTTGGCCTGCAACTCTGTAACGCGTAATCATTGTGCGTCACTTGTAGCCATGTCATATCTATACAATATCCAAAGGAATTTACCAAGAATAATACCCCTTTTGAGAGCAAAAAAAAATGGAAATGAACCTTTTGCAATAAATAGTGTCATCATAATTAATGATATCTTACTATATTAGAACTCATGACACATTAATATTTAATTTCAAAGCCAGGATGGCAACTGGTGGATGAGCAATTAATCACGTGATTATTAGGGAACTCCGTCGTGGTTGTTGAAGAACCGGTGGCCGTGTTTAACACAGCAGAGATGCATCTTGTACTCCACACACCTCGTTCATACAATATCTGCACAATGACCTAGGAAGGTGCAATGAAAAATTGCGATTTAGCTCTTGGGATATCTCCTAATCATGTCCTATAAACTACAATGAATTGGCACTTTATCATGGTGTACCAACCCATGATGTACAGTGATGATGCTGAACAGGGGAGGGAGTTTAGCCAATGGGTAATGTGCAATCTTCCATATCTAATGCAAGAAATCAAATGACACTGTTTAAGCAACTTTGTATATAAAATAAAACTATGCATTGGCACTAACGTTGAGCAAACATATCAATCCATTTTATTTAATTAAAATTGTTACAATTGACAACTACATTTTTAAGAAAAATTTACTTAGTTGATGCACTTTTTCCCACACCGAGCATTGAGACAATCATCCACTTGCTGAGGAGTGGCATCTTTGTTTGCGCAATTCAGGAAACCACAACCAAGGTTGCAATAATCAGCCGAAGATGTAATAACCATATTATCTAAGGAAACCTCATCATGCTTACCCTTACAACTTATCAAAAAGACAATAGCATGTTGGATATTTTCAAGGTTTTCCGCTACGCAGAGTTTTCGGTGATCGACCTGACCGGTTGCAGACGGTTCCATTGATAAGTTCAAAGCGAGACTAGTTGCTAAGGGTTATAAACAACGACATGGAATTTACTATTTTGATACATATGCTCCAGTTGATCGCATCTCATCAATCCGTTGTTTAATTGCACTTGCTTCTACACACAAATTAATTATACATCAAATGGATGTCAAAACCGCCTTTCTAAATGGTGATTTAGAAGAAGAGATATATATGGAACAACCCGAAGGTTTCATATTTCCAGGACAAGAAAAGAAGGTTTGCAAGTTGGTAAAATCTCTTTATGGCTTGAAGCAAGCTCCCATGCAATGGCATGAGAAGTTTGACAAAGTAGCTTTGTCACATGGTTTTGTTGTGAATGATCTTTGATAAATGTATCTCTAGTAAGCATGATAGTTCTGGATGAGTGATTCTATGTTTGTATGTTGATGATATGCTTATTTTTGGATCTAACATATCTCGTGTGGAAGAAACAAAGAAGTTTCTTAACTCTAACTTTGATATGAAGGACTTAGGGAGGTCGATGTGATCTTGGGAATCAAAATCCTAAGAAAGGGAGATGAGTTGGTTTTAACCCAATCTCATTACATTGAGAAATTTCTCAAGAAGTATGGTCATTTTGATGACAAATCAGTCCCTACTCCTTTAGAACCTACTATAAAGTTAATGAAGAATATTGGGCGTACTCATGCACAACTTGAGTATTCTAGTATTATTGGGAGTCTTATGTATGCCATGCATTTCACAAGACCGGACATAGCTCATGCCGTGGGATTGGTATGTCGTTTCTCAAGTAATCCAGGAGATGAACACTGGAAAGCAATTTCAAGAGTGTTGGATTACTTGAAAGGAACCATTGATTATGGTTTGCATTATCAAGGCTATCCCATCAGTATTAGAAGGATACTGGTGATGCTACCCGGAACAATGTAGAATCCAATTCCAAGTCGACTGGTGGATGGATAATTACATTAGGAGGTGCTGCAGTGTCTTGGAGTTCCAAGAAGCAGACTTGTATTTCAGACTCAACGATGTTGTCAGAATTGATAGCGTTAACTGATGCATGTAAGGAGGCGGAATGGCTTAGGAACTTACTTGTTGAAATCCCATTTTGGAAGAAGCCATCTCCAACAGTTTTGATTAATTGTGATAATCAAGCTACTATCTATAATGTCTCTAACAAGACTTATAATGGAAAGTCTAGACATACAAGTCTTAGACATCAAATAGTAAGACAATTACTCAAGAGAGGAGTAGTTGCTGTGAAATATATTGAAACAAGTAAGAACTTGGCAGACCCATTACTAAAAGTCTTCCAAAGGCAGTGGTTTCAATAAAGTGTAAGGAAATGGGACTAAGGTCTCGTGAATGAAGTTTGATCACCCATAGCGTAAAAACCCAACCTATGTTTTGGAAAGGATAAACAAGGTTCAATGTGGTACCAACAAGTTATGGAAGTGATTATGGTGCACTAAAATTAAAACTTCCCATTTTCTTATTAGTGGAGGTTTCTGCAAAAAATCAGGATGAATGAAAATCCTTAATAAGTCTAACTTTTATCACAAGGTGTCTGTTAGAAACACCTTCGAGACTTACCTATATGAGTATGGAAATCAGCCGTTTCCTAAGAGAAAAGACCTGTTCTCTAAAGAAGACTCATGAATCCAGGATTTAAGCACATGGCCATTAACGTGCTAGCTACAGAACACACTATCTTCTGAAATCAATATGTGTGGAGATTAGGTTT
The DNA here is from genome assembly GCA_023531295.1 of Papaver armeniacum. NCBI lineage: Eukaryota > Viridiplantae > Streptophyta > Magnoliopsida > Ranunculales > Papaveraceae > Papaver > Papaver armeniacum. The sequence goes on from JAJJWW010004940.1 coordinate 98,178, forward strand.
TATCATTAGGGGTACTTGGTTCAAGACTAGTTTCACCACTGAACCTCGATAAGGCTTTGAATTTCTTACACTAAGTGAAGGTTCAAATCCAAAAGATACCTATCACTTATGTATTGGTTTCAACGATGATGCTTATTCTCAACTTAGCGTGAACTACGTTGGCTTGATCCCGCTCGGGTACGTAAGCAGTCACTTTGGTGATGTAGTCACTCTGATTTAAAAGTTTTTTACTTTGTTTTTGTGTTTTTTTTATTTTTTTGAAAATAGGGGGAGAATGTTGGATATTTTCAAGGTTTTTTCTGGTTTTACTTTATAAAACCTAGAAGTTTCCATTCAGTTTCAATTCAAATTTGAATGGATGAGGCTTTTCCCATGAGTCACCATTAATGGTGTTTTGGAAGCGTCTGTTGGAAATGAAACGACATTACCAACATGCATGATTATCACTATGAGTAGCGAAGATGTTCTCCCATTCCAACACATCAAAAAGCAATCTGTTTTCTTCTTCTCTAATAGCATCATCAGAACCTTATACAGTGTGATTCTTGGTCGGGTCAAGGAAGTACAATCCTTGAATTCGATTACGGTGTTAGGGCTTCATTGAATCTGAAGGCATAATTCGATAGACTGTTGTACTCGCCAAGTTAATTGGGAAAGGTCGAATTATTGTCTAAAAGAATCGAAAGAGCCTTGAAGTCAGGGGTACACCATTGTTTTGTTTCTGTTTTTTCATCCTCTTGTTTTTAACCCAATTTTCCAACATAGCACACGGAACCCATCCTACATCACCTTGACATGTCCTCATACATGTCGTCCAACACGCTGAACTCTGCCCTGCGAACATTCCCAACACTAAAATCACCAGAAAAAAAGACATCTTCGAATTCTTGCCTTCCATTTTTTGTTGGTACTAAACTCTAATTTTTTTTCTTTTTTCTCTCAACCGATTTTCTCTGGAAATCTCTCAATCGATTTTTCTCTGGAAAATTTGATGGAAGGAGTTCTACATGGAGGACTAATTTATAAGATTTGAGCCTAATCAACATTAAATGTGTGGATCACAAATCATAATTAGAGGACGAACTTAATAGGAAATATATCTCATGTTTCTTCGCATTGAAAATGGTGTCATTGACTCATAATTCATAAGGATATGTTTCTTCTTTTATTCCAAATTGTTTCCATTTTATCTAGTCGAGTAGTCGGAATGTGCATAATGACTAATGAGTAACAATATTTCATAGCTTGTATAACCCTCTAATATATAATATTACGGAGAAAATGGATATTCCCTTAAAAAGAGTGTTGACAATCTTTCTAATTGGAATCCCCATAAACCAAGGATGTACGGACATGCCGTAATGGGTAACTTGTCCCGTCAGAATCGTGTCCTCGTCACCAATCTTGATTTAAACTATAATCGCCTAACATACGTGCCGTGCCCTTGTCCATAAACACAATAGACCGATTCTAACTTGGTCCTCAAACTGAACTATGTCTTGCATATGTCCAAGTGGTACAAGTAAAATGGTTTAGAATCACCCATGTGATGTGAGGATAACATATTAACATACAATGGCATTATATTTACTTGTGCTCTACCTAGTATAGTTCATGTTCCAAAAAAGGCAACAAGGAAGCACAAGGTAATGCAGGGATCACACTTTTCAGGATGTTAGTTTTTATGCAAACAAATTCACGATTGGTTCAACTTGAGCATTGCAACTTGGGAGTTTTTGCTACATGACTCCTCCGGAAATAAATTGCCACTAATTCCAACTGGAATACCAGAAAAAGTTAGATGGGTTCTTACTAGATAAAGAAAATGTACTAGGATATGGAGATTCTTGAGGTTTTAGGTCACATTTGGTTCAGTCATCACGGTTCAAGCCCGTTAAACTGTATCCCTTAACAAGTATATGAAGGAGCCCGTCTCCGTTTAAAATGGTTCAACTAGGATTTTAAGTTTGAGTATGGCCTGAGAATTTCATCTCTTCTTTTTTTAACTAAAGATTATGACATTCATCCACAGGAGACATAACGAAAAGGAAGCACGAAAAATGTAAAGAACTTTGAATTTGGAATAGAAAATCATCGGATCACATTCATAAAATAAATTCCAAGCTAAATCGAATAAAGAATCACATTTTAATTTGATATGTAGTAGAAACTTTTTTAATTTGTGCATTTCTTAGTGCAGTAAGAATTAACACAATGTTCAACTTGGTCTCCACGAGGATTCTGAGGAGTGCTGTTGTTGATGCAGTTTGCCGTAGCACAACCAAGCTTGCAATAGTGAACACCAAGAGACTCAATCTTGTTAGAAGGAGACCCTCCGGATAAACATTTCTTCAAACAAGTAAATGGGCATTCAAGCATATGTAAGTCAGGATGAGTAACAGCACATGTCGTCAAACATCCTAAAAAGCAGTCCTTGCTAAATGCAGAACTCCTCCCTACGAACATTCCCAACATAACTATCACCATCAAAGAAATCATCTTCATATTTTTTTAGTCCATTGCTGCTACAAACTCTAGTTTGAATTGGCTCTTATCTTTTTCTCTCTCGGTTAATTTTCCTGAAATTTTGATGGAAGGAGTGTTCGTTTGAGAAGCAATTTATAGGGTATGATCTGCCTAACCCATGACACATTATGGCTCATTATGGAAATTTACAATATCTCTACAAAGCTCAAATCATAATTACTAGAGGAATTTCACAAAGAATGATACCCCTTTTGAGAGCCATAAAAATGGAAATGAATCTTTTGCAATAAAAAAAGTGTCATCATAATTTCTATGTATGGCATGGCATGGCATAATTATTGGCATTGTCATCATAATTTCTATGGATGGCATGGCATAATTTTTCTCTAAGAGGTAAGACCAATTATTTGTATACACAAATTAGACCGGTAATACTCACCGTTCTGATTTCAAATCCAAGATCAATCTTTTTCTTAGAGCACTGGATATGCTTGTTGCAAGCTGCTTCACTTGCTGCTGAGTTGATTCTTTATTAATCTATATCATTAGGCCAAGATCCTTACTGGCATTGTTTAAACTTGTAATGCAGTCCTTGGGAAATACTTAGCTTTCATCACGGTTCCTAAAAGACAGTTAGAATTTTCTAGGCATTTCTGGATAACATGACCACCTTCATATTTAGGGGAGCAAAGGGCATCCCACCCCAAAGGGTGAAGTTTTCTATCTTTAATTAGGGTCTAAATTCTCTCCCCACCAGAACTTGCAAAGGTGGGAATCCATTTTTCTACACAAATATTTAGGGATGAGAAAAGCACCCATCTGATACAAAGGGACGGTCTGACAAACATGTTTAACCAAAGCAGTTTCTAGAAGCCTGGGATAAAAGTATGTGAAACCAAGAGGTAATCCAGCATCCACAGCTTGAAGAAACCTATATGGTATGAATTTTAGAGGCCTGGAAAGTTATAGGGGTACCAAGATACTTCTCTCCTAAACCTTCATTATGAATGTCCAGAATATTAGATATATGATTCATAAGAGGAACATGCAATTTTCTACTAAACAAGATACCAGATTTATCAAAATTTATTTCCTAACCAAAAGCAAAACATTATTTTTGTAAAAAGTCTTTAATAGTTCTAAAGTCCTTTTCAGTAGCTTTGAAAAACAGAAGGGAATCATCAGCAAATAAGAGGTGATGCACGGGGCATTTATACCTTCCACTAAGCCTTTACTAGTAAGAGAATCAATATAAGCAGATAAAGCTTCATAGCAAATAATATAAAGATAGGGAGATAAGGGGTTTCCTTATCTCAACCCTCTTTCAGATTTGATTAAGACAGTGGGACTACCATTTAACAAAACCGATGTTCAGACAACCCATTTTGCTTAAAATATTATCAAGAAAGGACCTCCCAATTTTATCATAGGCTTTGGACATATCCAACTATATTGCAGCAATACCTTCTTTCTTTTTATGGTGATTGACTGCATACACAAAAAAAAAACCTGAGAAAGAATATTATCATGAATGCTTCTTTTAGAAACAAAAGCACTCCGATTTTAAGCCTATTAGTCATAATTTGGATAAAATTTTGTAAATGAAACTACAGAGGCCTATGGATCTATACTGAGAAACAAGTTCAGCCAGAGGGACCTTAGGAATTAGGGAAATGTTGGTAGTATTAAAAACTTTTTCTATATGCCCATTTCGAAAACACGTTTTTGTCATATCAATCACTGCTTCCCCAACAATATCCCAGTTCTTCTAGTAAAAAAGACCTGTGAAACCATTAGGTTCGGGGGATTTTTTTTTCCTCTTATTTGGAAGACATTAAGGGGTAGGTTTTAGTTGAAAATTATTCTCAGTAGAGAATTTGACAGGGAGGTTTTCCAAAATCTCATCTTGATACTGCTGAGGATGAGAATAATAAATAGATTTAAAATGATCCTCAAAGGAGGTACATATACTTTCTCTATCAGTTAAAACAGTTCCAGAAGAATTTTTAATCCAGCTAATAGAATTTATTTTTCCTAAAGAGGATAACTCTATGAAAATATGGAGAATTTATGTCTCATTCCAAGATCCAAACCTCGTTAGATTTTTCCTTCCTGTATAGTTCCTCAAGATTATACAAATATTCTGATTTGGCTCTTCCTCTAAAAATAGAATATGAGTCAACTGGATTAGAAGTTTGAATATCAACAAGTTCCTCTCTTTTAGTTTTAATGTAGGTTTGAACATTACCAAAAGAAGATTTATTACATTCCCTAAGGCCTTTTTTAGTGTTAAGAAGTTTATCTTTAAGTTTATAAGCATGAAGGCCTTTTTTAGTGTTAAGAAGTTTAGCTTTAAGTTTATAAGCATGAGAGCCTATAACATTAACAGACCAAGAATTGGCTATAATATCTCTGCGGGTAGGATCTTCAATCCACATAGCCATGAAATGAAAAGGTTTAGGCATGCAATTATCTTCAAAATTAAAACCAATATGCATGGGACGGTGCTTTGAAGAGTCTTTAAGCAGATTAATAACACAGAATTCAGGAAACAGTAGTTTAGCGATTTATAAGATATCTATCTAATCTTTTGATAGGGTGTAGAATACATCCTATTTACTATCTATTGTTTATGCTTTCTTTGCTATTTTTTCTTGTAAATTATGTATTTTACGCTTGTTTTGAGTTCTGTAGCTACTATGGAGTCGCACGGAGGAAAAGAAGAAGAAATCACCCAATTTGAGCAAAAAGGGAAAAATTGTCATCTCAGGGGCGAACACTATCTGGAGCCCAGTCATGGTTAAGGGGCAACTCTTTTGGAGGGGCATTATAGACAGCTCAGCTAGGGATAAGGGAAAACCCATTCAAGTGTTAAAATCTCCAGCTTAGGCTCATTGCACTGGGGATGTCACTGTGCGGCCCACAAAATTACCCGGATCCAGACCCAGCTTTTATAACCCTATCCTAAATTGAGAAGATTTATTTCTCAATCATTTTGCCTAAATCGAGATACAAAAAGAGGCGCAGCCCTAAGCAGCCGAGAGGCTAAATTCAGAGAAACCGAGAGAGAAAGAAGCATATCGAAATCGATGATGAATTCATGCCAGGGTTTAAAGGATCTGTTGCTGCTCTGAATTAGGGAAGAATCAATGAAGCATGGTGAGAGGAGAACTGAATTAAGAGAGAAATAGAGATTGAATTAGAGAGGGGTTCTGGTGTTGATTGGTAGCTGTTGATTGAAGAACTGAAAGTGAGAATTATGTTGCTACAATTATTAAGAACTGATTAGGGTTGCTGAGTTGAAGAATTAAAAGTCCTAGACGATGACGAATCAGTGAGAAATGGAAAAGGGTTTCCGGGATGAATCTGGAAACGGCAGCACCAAGATGAAGAACAGATGGGTTGTAGCTGTTGAATTGGGGGTTTTTACTTTCGGTTCTGGAATAATGAAAGAATGGGTCAGTCTGGTTCGATTGATGTTGATGGTTGCTGCTGTGAGATGAAGAAGAGATTCAGAGAATCGGGATGGGTTCACTGAGATATGGAAGAGAAATTGATGTTAGGGTTCATATGAGGATTGAAGCTGGCGGTAATGATTCAGGGGTTTGTGGCTGTGTATTTGAGAAATGATTTTCATGGGTTTAGGTTGTGGAGTTGTTGAAACAGTGGTGGCAAGCTCATTTAGGAGATGCAGAGAATTGCTGGTGGTCTTGAATTAAAGTGGCTCGAGCTGATAAGAGGACGATGTGTGTTAGCCATGGTATTGTTGGGACTCTCTGGATTGAGCTAAAGATAGAGCTGATGAAGAGCAATGGGTCTGGTGGCATTGTGAATCTGAGCCGATAAAGAACTAATTGTGGGTGTGAATGGTTTTAGTTCAAGGTTGTTATCTCACAGATGGTGGTGAATTGATAAAGATTTGCTGTTGCTGTTGAATCAGTAAAAATGGGTTTTGATTCAGGGAAGTGGTGCTGTTGGTGGCAGGGGGGGTTGAGATCAGCGATTATGAAGGATCAGAAGAATGGCTGGTGGGTCTGTGAAAAATTGCAGGAATGAAAGCTGTTGAAGCAGCAATTGTGCTTGAATGAATGGCTAGGAAGTGAAGAGTTGGTGCTGTGTTGAACTGAAATGGGGAGAGAAATGAGATTACAGCGACATGGAGGTTGAACTAATAATGCGGTTGATTGGCTTCGGGATTGTGATGCGAGAGGAGTTAAACTAAGTCTGCAGTGGAGTGGTGGTTATGAAAATTGAACATTTCGGGTTCGGAGGTGTAGATGGTTGTATTGAGAGTCATGGAAAGAATGGATGCCATGATGTGCAGCTGCAAAGTAAAATTACGTAACTTGGTGGGTTGATGGCGCAGATCCAAACCATTATGGCCGATGTGCAATACTACAAAGACAAGGATTGTGCATCACAAGAGTCTGGCCAGTGCAAATGGCTTATGGCCTGGCAACTCAGCCCAATCAGCTAGATAGCTGACTCTGATTCAGCTCTGACACTTGACTCGGTCTAACTCTCACTGAGTTGACTCAGTGACCGACTTGACTCCGGTTTGACCTTGACCGACTTGACTCGGTTGACCGGTGACCAGGCGGACTTTGCCGGTCACCGAGATACTTTCGGTGACGTTCCCACGGATTAGGCCATAATACCAGTTTTTCCGGCGAGCCAAAAATTCAATTTTCTCGTGGGTGTGAAGACTTGGACTTGGAATTGGATGGAGAATTTGGCTCAAATTTGGAAAGAGAAGATGGAAGATGAGAAAGACTTGAATTTGGAAATTGAATTGCTAAAGGAAAAGGGTTCTATTCCTTGGAAGATTTGGAGAATATTGAAGCCTATAAATAGAGAAGTTCTCTATATCTTTTACACACCTCTCTACACACACAACACTTGTGTTTTTGCTAGCTTTTGAAAATTCTTCTTCTTAATTATTTGTGTGAACTTGAAAATTCTCCTTTTAATTATTATTATTTGTGTGAATTTCAAAAACATGAGTAGCTAATTTTCTTATTGATTGAGGATGAATTCCTAGTTCTTAATATATGATTTGAGTTTTGTTTCAATTCTATCTTGAAGTTTTTCACATGATATCGTTCGTTTTTACTAATAGGAATGTTTATTCATTCATGATTGATTGATAGATTGTTTAGAGTGCACGCTAAATTGATTTGTTAATTTGATCTAAAGCTAGTGAAAGTTAGGAGATAAGTAATCGTTTCTTGACTCTTTACATAAGTAGCAAACACGAGACCTTGCGGAGGGATTCCGTGGAGCAATTGTGTGTGAAAACAACGCTAGCAAGTAGACCTTGATCTAAGAGTCTAACTACTAATATTGACCTAATAAGTTCATAAATCTTAATGCGTTTATTTAAATTACATCTAGAGTGATCTACTACTAGGTGGTTTGGTAAATAGAATCCGGTAGTCGAGAACTTCCGTGTCCTGGGTGATATAAGGGATTTAGGGGTTTAGCACTGATCTAGCTGCTTTACCTACGGTTGGTGATAATTTGTGACTAATAACAAGTAGAAAAGAACATAACTTGATTCATTATTTTGCAACGAAGAAGGATTCCTTGATCTTGTCTCTCTTATTGTTTTCAACTTTATCTTTTAATTGCTTTGTTTATTTTCTTTTGCTTTATACATCCCCCCCTTTCGTGACAATTTTTACAACTAGAATCTCTTGCTCCTCGTGGGAACGAACTTGACTTCCATTATATTATTTTTAATTGAGTGGAAATATTAATTAATTTGATTGCACCTACGACACGCATCATCTTTCAAAAATAAGTTCAGGGCCTTGTTGCATATTAGACCAAGTGAATCTAGGGAAATTAAACACATTACAAAAGTTTTTAAGATTAAAAAAATCCGAATCATAAACTTCTGACCCCTCCCCATTTTAATCTTCAGGACCTAATAGAGCATTAAAGTCTCCAACAAAGAAAGTTGGTTCATCTAAGGGTATAGGTTGCATAAGGCATTGGATTTCCCAAAAATCTTGTCTTAAGGAACTATTTGGCTCACCTTATTTTTTTTTTTAATACGAAAGATAAATTTTATTGAAAAGAAAAGGGTTACATATTCATATCTTCCTGGAGACACAGAGTTATCCAGGAAGGAAAGTTACTTAACCACTCTTCCTCACTACTAAGATTTCTTGCATATTTTGCTAGAGAATTTGCTACATGATTAATATCACGGTGCACATAAATGCAAATTCAATCTTCAAAAGAAACTAATAAAATTAAACAATCCAAAATAATGTTTTTGTTAGTCCATTTTATTGAACTCAAACTACCATTCAAGGCTCTTATCACATTCGAACAGTCTCCTTCAAGATGCAACTTCCTAATGCCCTTCTTTCTTGCCCATAGTATTGCCTCCATGAGAGCCTTAGCTTCAGCTTGTTCTGGATCTAGAGATTTTGCGTGCCATCATCTACCTCTATCACAGTTACCTGAAAATTTTCTCATTATTAGTCCCACCCCAACATCCTTTGTGAGTTCTTTGAATGATGCGTCAAAATTTATTTTAATGAAATCAACTGTAGGGAAATTCCATTGTATAATAATGGGAGCAATAGATACAACATTATTGTCTCTACTAGTCAGTCTATGCCATTCAGAAAAGTCATTTTTTATTAACAGCACCACTTGCGAAATAGATAGTTTCACATTATCGAAAACAATCTTTCACCTTGTCTTCCAAATATTCCAAATCACAAAACCATACCAGTCCAACATTTCAATACTGATGTTATTTGAGATATTTACCTAAATCAAGTTCACCAACCAGTACTAGAAGTTTACATTAGCAGTTTCATAAATAAAGTTAATATTCACAGCATGCCATATTTCTTTAGCATACTCACATTCAAGAAATAAATGTTGCAGAGATTCGGTACTATTATTGCAAATATGACATAAATAACTAATGTTCTGACAAAACCTCGACATTTTAGCATTGGTAGGCAAACAATCAGTAATACATTTCCATAAACAGTACAAGATACTTTGAGGTAATTTAGTCTTCCAGAAAATTTTCCAGTTTACAGTAGTATTAGCAATAAAACCATTAGTATTATTGACCTCAGATAATATAGTGTTATAGGCAGTCTTAACACTAAAATCTCCATTTGCACTAGGTTTCCATCTAATGTGATCTTTACCAGAAAAGGGAATCATAATATCAAGAATCTTGTTTGGGCATAGGAAGAACAGACATATGGTGAGTTGCTAAACTGCCTAAAATATACTGAACCATCACAGTTCTCCCTAGATGTTTAACAAACTTAGATTTCCAGTTCGCCAGCCTAACATCGTAGTTTTCTAGTTGTTTATGGGTAAAAATCGTTTCCGCCGATTTCGGTAAATTCGGTAGGTGAGCGAGAAACTGGTTTAAACCCTAAACAAATGTGCTGCATGTAAGCACTTTCTAGATTCGAGAGATCAATCTATACAAGTCCGGCCTAAACCAAGAAATGGACGTTACAGACTTGCTTCGGTCACAAAGTGGAGGAGAAGGGTTGATTTGGAGAGGGAAGCAAAGAAAGGTGTTGAGACCAGAATAATTCTGGGAGAGTAGTGTCTCGACTTGTATCATAAAGTGAAAGTTTCGGAAGCTTGCAAGAGATGAAAGCTTTTTGTAGAGCTTGCAAAGTTGCCTTTTCTGAGAGTGTTGTATTTTTCTCCTGACCGAGACTTGTTGTCTGGTGGAAATAGGTAAGACTTATTTATACAAGTCGAGATTGAAACGTACCCTGGCCTCATGAAGGAAGAGAGTAACCGCATGGTGTTTACGGGTGAAAACGTTTTCACCATTATTTCCTCATTTATTTGGCCGCTTTATTCCTATTCACGCTTTCTTAATGTGAGCATAGTGTACGCCGCATGATGTGACCGCCAAACCAAAACCCTAGAAAGCATCCCCCATTTTGTGTTGATGTCTCGAGTGTTGGTTGCACCTTGAGTGCAAGTGGCGCTGCTAGGGGAGCGTGTGGCATGTGCCAATGGCATGTGCGAAATGCCTTTGTTGCGGGTTGCACCTCGAACGCAAGTGGCAATGCCAGAGATGCTAGTGGCGTGTGTGGCATGTGCCAATGGCATGTGCGGAATACCTTGGTGGTAGGTTGTACGTTGAGTGTAAGTGGCAATGCCAGAGCTGCTAGTGGCGTGTGTGGCATGTTCCAATGGCGTGTGCGGAATGCCTTGGAGGTAGGTTGCACGGTTTGCAAGTTAGGCTACCAGTGTGCGTGTTTGGCATGTGTCAATGGCACGCATGGCCATTAGGGCTACGTCCTGGTAAGAAAAGCTACCATCGATGCATGTTGGCATGTGCCAATGGCATGCTTGGCCATTAGGGCCACGTCCTGGTAAGAAAAGCTACCAGCGAGCGTGTTGGCATGTGACAATGGCATGCGTGGCCAATTTGGGTCACGGCCTGGTAGGAAAAGCTACCAGCGAGCGTGTTGGCATGTGCCAATGGCATGCTCGGCCATTAGGGCCACGCCCTGGTGAGAAAAGCTACCAACGAGCGTGTTGGAATGTGCCAATGGCATGCTTGGCCATTAGGGCCACGCCCCTGGTGAGAAAAGCTACCGAGCGATGCGTGTTGGCATTTGCCAATGGCATGCTCGTCCATTAGGGCCATGGCCTGCTAAGAAAAGCTACCAGCGATGCATGTTGGCATGTGCCAATGGCATGCTCGGCCATTAGGGCCATGCCCTGGTGAGAAAAGCTACCAATGAGCGTGTTGGCATGTGCCAATGGCATGCTCGGCCATTAGGGCCACACCCTCGGTGAGAAAAGCTACCGCCGAACGTGTTGGCATGTGCCAATGGCATGCGTGGTCGATTTGGCCTAGGTTGCACGGTTTGCAAGCATAGGTGCGGGCGCTACTTTGGCATGGCGCGGTTAGGGCCAAGGTAAGGGTGTTTGGCTTGGCGTGGCGTGACCAGCGTAGCTAGGGCCAAGGTAGAGTGTGTTTGGCACGGCGCGGCTCGCTTGGGAAAGGTGTGGCTGGCATGATTTGCCATTGGCAGGAGGTGCGGCTAGCATGGTTGGCATGCTTTGGCGCGTTTGTATGGCTGGCATGATTTTCTATTGGCACAGAGGTGCGGCTAGCCTGGGCTAGGTGTGGCTGGCATGATTTGCCATTGGCACGGAGGTGCGGCTAGCATAGTTTGCATGCTTTGGCGCGTTTGGTGTGGATGGGATGAGTTTCCATTGGCACAGAGGTGCGGCTAGCTTGGGCTAGGGGTGGCTGGCATGATTTGGTGTGACTAGCATAGCTAGGGCCAAGGCAGAGTGCGTTTCGCATGGCGCGGCTAGCTTGGGCTAGGTGTGGCTTGCATGATTTGCCATTGGCACGGAGGGGAATTAGGGTTTTGTTTGTTGTAACCCTAATTTGAAAAAATACCCCCTATTAATTACTGACTACATGCATTAAATGTTCTAATAAATGTGTCACCGGTGACATTAGGTTATTCGGGGTTTTACGATTTTACCATTTGTTTAAAAACCACCATCAACATTAAGTCCCCTGCTTTGCTCGGAACAGGAGCTTTGTTGCGAGGTAAGCATAAGATGGTTACAAACTATCAACAGCAAATCGTAAAGAGAATTGAGGAGGCTTGTCGACCTTTTTATAAATAGGATTTGGAATCCTTGCCTCTGGCAGTTTTGCACATATCGGGAGGCTGGCACAATTGGGAAGTCAGCGTCATTGAGAGACAGGAATCTGGGCGGCATTGAGAAGTTGACGCGAGTTGGGAAACTGAGCGTGCCAGCTGGCGGGACCGGCGCAAAGTAGAAAGCTGATCGCGCTAGCTAGCGGGACCGGCGCAAGGTGGGGAAGCTGAGCGTGCTAGCTGGCGGGACCGGCGCAAAGTGGGAAGTTGAGTGCTAGTTGGCGGGACCGGCGCAGAGTGGGAAGCTGATCATGCTAGCTGGCGGGACCGGCGCAGAGTGGGAAGCTGATCATGCTAGCTGGCGTGACTTGGACGACGTTGGGAAGTTGGGCGCAATTGGTGGGACCAGTGCAACTTGGGCGGCGTTGGGAAGTTGGGCGCAATTGGTGGGACCGGTGCAACCTGGGCGATGTTGGGAAGTTGGGCGCCCTTGTGGGCCCGTTCCTTATATGCATGATTTTTGGTATAGGGAAATCCTTCCCTATTTCAGAATCTCCACGCCCATATATATAAAATCTATTTTTCTCATCTTTGTTCTTTCATCTTTTCATACTAGCGGCAGAGTCACAAAGAAAAACCGGCTTCCAGGTATGTCTTCTAGTACTTCTCTTGTTTCCCTTTTCATGTAGGTGCAAACTCTAAAAGTAGGCGTTTTTCTTTTATAATCCTTGCAATGACATTGCGCATATGATTTCTTGGCGTGCTTCTTGTAGAAAATATTATATATATGCACCCAAGGGAAATACTGCATATATGATTCGAACCCGTAGAAAAATGATCCATATATAATTTTGAACCCGGAAGAAGGATACCATAAACGCATTCGAGCTCCGTGAGAAAATACTTTTGCGTATATAGTTTTGAACCCGAAGAAGGATACTGTAGACGCACTTGAGCCCGTATAAAATACACGCGTATATAATTTTGAACCTGAAGAAGATACTGCGTGTGCATTTTCGAACCCGTAGAGAATACTGTATATGTTCTTCATATGACTTCGAACCCATAGGAAATATTGCATATATGAATTTCGGACCTGAAGAAAATACTGCGCGTGCAGTTTTGAACCCGTAGGAAAATGCTCCATATATAATTCTGAACCCGAAGAAGGATACCATAGACGCATTCGAGTCCGTAGAAAATACTGCGTATATAATTTTGAACCCGAAGAAGGATACTGCAGACGCACTTGAGCCCGTATAAAATACTGTATATGAATCCCGAAGAAGAATACTGTATATGTGCTTCATATGACTTCGAACCCATAGGAAATATTGTATATATGAATTTCGGACCTGAAGAAAATACTGTGCGTGCAGTTTTGAACCCGTAGAGAATACACCCTCTTTTTTTTTCTTTTTTAAGTTTTCCTTTTGTTGGGTGCGGTTATGTGTCAGGGAGATAATTTCGTCTTTCTCCGTGTGCAGATATCTTGTTACTAAGTTGTTATGAAGAAATCCGACAAGATGTTACCTGAACAAAATCTCGCCTCATCGAAGGATGTTCATAGTTCCAAACCAAACAAGGATGATGAATTCTTTGCTAGACCCCTCGCCCTGCTCGGAAGAATCAACCAGGTTTCGTGCCAATTTTGTTAATAGGTGGTGAAGATGAAAAGAAGACACGTTTGGTTCGCCCGAGAGAACACCATACGGTTCTGTCTTCATAAAGGGGTATATTCTTCTTCCAACATTGATTTGAGTATGTGTCAAAGCCCATTGCGTTCTTTTGATAGATGGGTTGAGTTCATGGTGAGTAGGAGCACATAAATACCAACTTGACTCCAGGCGCAGATTATTGATGCCATCGAGCTTCAGTAAATCTCCAGATTAGGAAGGATATCCCGGGCTTGGTTGCTTTCATCTCCAGATGGTGTTCGGACACCCATACGATCATATGTAGATGGGGTGAAATAAATTTCTCCTTGGAGAGTGTGGCTCTCTTGTTGAATCTTCCGGTAACCGGGAATCTTAATATCCGATTGTCTGAAGGTGAGGAGAAGATGCGGAACGACCTTGCCGCTAAGTTGGGAGATTACGCTCGAAAAGACTCCACTGCGAAGTCGAAGGATTCTGTCCGTAAAGAGGTTGAAAGGTGCTTTTACAGCTGGTGGATATCTAAATGGTTTCCGGACGAGCTAGAACCTAAACAGAAAAGCAGTGATCTTCATGTTGCAACATTTTTGGCTCTCTGGTTGTCTAGAGACATTTTTGATGATGGTTCTGGCAAGAAGGAAATAAGACCAGAGTTGCTAGTGATTGCTATGAAGTTAGCAAAAGGTGAAGTTCTTCCCATTGGCAAGCTATTCCTTGGTTCCGGGGTATGTGCATCCTGGATCACCTAGTTGCGAACATGCGAGTTTCGAATGGTTTCATGAAATTGGATTCATATGTGCATGTTGCTTTTCTGCAAGCCTGGCTATGGGAGCACTTTGAGAAGTATGCTCCGAAACCGTTGCCTTCGATTCCCGCAACTTGGGGCGGCTCCCGAATTCTTCGATGTGTGAACAAGCGTCCAAGAGTTGGCATGATCTTGGTTAGTCTTCTCGATAAGTCGCATGAAATCAGTTTTCGCCCATGGGAGCCGGTCCATAGGTCGGTGACTCAAATTGAAACCTTTGCTTTTGCTCCGATCATGTCTTTATCTTCTGACGGCAACTTGAGTGTTGGTGAAAACTTGTTTATTCAAAGCTGCATGTCCGGCTATATGCCGTCTTTCTTCATGGGTCTTTCCGAATAGCTTACACAATATTGACCGTGTTGCTCGTCACATGGGTTTCGATCAAGGGGTGCCTCTTGCTTACCAGCTGGTGGTTCCTAAGGATTCATTGCATGCCGCCCTCAATGCCAGTGCCCTTAAGCCGGGTATCCGCCTTCCCTTGTTTCAAACGGGAAGAGTAACTTCGACGACTTTTGGCTATAATGAGTTCTGGTACGATGAGTTCACTATGATCCAAGATTTTGTAAATAACGCGGTGGAGAATGTTCGTTGTAAACCTTCCCCAGCAGTTTTGAAGAAGTATCCAATGTTGAGAGATCCCAAGCGAAAGTTGCCTGACAACTCGGAAAGCCCCCCGGCAAAGGAACAGAGAACGAAGAATCGTGCTGGCGGGTTCCGGGCGATTTCAAAAGATCCTCCCGCAGCTCTCGTGTCTTTCAGTTCTTCCAATAACCATGTATGTGTCGCCTCCTTGTTGGTTTGTCTCAAAACACGTGAATTTCTGCTGAAAACATGTGTCTTGTTTCTTCCAGGGCTTCGGTAGTGTTAATGCTTTTGCTTCCCTTGCACGTTGCCAGGAGACGGCAATTTCTTCGAAGAATTTTGGCGGCACTGAGCCTTCTCATAGCGGTGATGAGTCGGAGAAAGAAGAAAGTTCGACAAGTGAGACTGATTCCTCTGGCAGCACTAGTTCTTTTTCGGGAAGTGGTTCGGTGAGTTTCGCGCTTCTTTTTCTTTCTTCTTCCGTTTCCTCTTTTGAAAAATGTCTAACTCAAGTTCGCAGGAGGAATCCGGTTCGGAGGACGATTCTGGGGTGGAGCCACACGAAAACTTACCTTTGGTGACCACCGTCGGTGACTTGGAGATGGGAGTTAGCCAATTGTCGGGAACAAATGTGGTTCAAACGGTGGATGATTCTCTGATGGTTGCTGCCGTATACATGGAAGAAGACCCTTTGCAAGTCGCGAGGCTAGTTGCATGCGCCATTTTTGATCCCCCGTACTTGGTTCCTTATCCAGTCATGTGATGGTTGGCGGTTTTAGCGTGCGGTGCTAAGTATGAGACGTTGTACACCGAATGCGGGGAGAAGTACGGACATATGGCCACAACCAAGAAAGTCACTAGTCGATTTGCGTTGGTTAAGCGTATGGAAGATGCTTTATCTTCCATCGAGGACATGCGTGAGGTGACTGGCCACACCGTTTCTGAAGACGTTATCGCCGACTGGGAGCACCATCGCGACGTGTGCGTAGAAAAGGAGTTTAACACTTCGTGGTTTGTCGAAGGCCTTACTGAGATCCAGAAGTTGAAAGATGCAGCAATCGAAAGCCTTTCTTCAGAGGAGATTGCACGACAGGAGGTAGAACTCGAAAAGCTTTCCAAGATGTTAACTATGAAGAAAGCGGATCTTGAAGATGCAAAGTTGACTTTATCCAAGAAGAGCAGACGTCTGTTGGATGATTTTCCTTGAATGTTTCTCTGTTAAACTTTCATTTAGGTTCATCTTCTTCTTTTTTTTTTTTTGAAAAGACATACTGGATGTCTGGTTCAAAGTTAAATAGGTTTTGATAGATGGTGGTAGCTTTTGAGGATATTTGATTATTTATGGATGAATGGTTTTGATAATACAACTCTGATTATGTTTTTTGAAAGGAATATTGCTTTTATGAAAGTGTGTGCTAGCAATAGGCATAAGACGCAGTAGTATGATGGTTTTATTAAGAACCTAAAAAAAGATCGTATATCTTGCCCAGTCTAAATTTACTCACTCCATAGGTTTTTGCGAACACGCCCCTCTCCGTGTAAAAGGCGGCTTTGCTAGTAGCATCGCCAGCAAGTCCCCAATCGCTGGTAGCATCTTCAGCGAGTCCCCAGGTTTTCGGGGTGTAGTTTTTACAACCGGTAACCGGGTTGTCCTGGTAGTTGAGTCGGATTGAGTCGCCTTCCCATACCATCTTGACATCTGGGTCGAAGAACGAGATCGACAGTCTGATATTGTAGCCGATAGATCAATCCTCCCGCTGTGGTCGCCAATTTTTTATGGGTAAAAATCGTTTCCGTCAATTTCGGTAAATTCGGTAGGTGAGTGAGAAACTAGTTTAAACCCTAAACAAATGTGCTGCACGTGAGCACTTTCTAGATTCGAGAGATCAATTTGTACAAGTCCGGTCTAAACCAAGAAAATGGCCGTTCCAGACTTGCTTCGGTCACAAAGTGGAGGAGTTGGGTTAATTTGGGGAGGGAAGCAAAGAAAGGTGTTGAGACCAGAATAATTCTGGGAGAGTAGTGTCTCGACTTGTATCATAAAGTGAAAGCAGGAAGCTTGCAAGAGATGAAAGCTTTGTGGAGAGCTTGCAAAGTTGCCTTTTCTGAGAGTGTTGTATTTTTCTCCTGACCGAGACTTGTTTTCTGGTGGACATAGATAAGACCTATTTATACAAGTCGAGATTGAAACGTACCCTGGCGTCATGAAGGAAGAGAGTAAAGGGTGAAATAATGGGAGGAGGTGGTAACCGCATGGTGTTTATGGGTGAAAACTTTTTCACCATTATTTCCTCATTTATTTGACCGCTTTATTCCTATTCACGCTTTCTTAATATGGGCGTAGTGTACGCTGCATGATGTGATCGCCAAACCAAAACCCTGGAAAGCATCCCCCAGTTTGTGTTGATGTCTCGAGTGTTGGTTGCACCTTGAGTGCAAGTGGCGGTGCTAGGGGGCGCGTGTGGCATGTGCCAATGGCATGTGCGGAATGCCTTTGTTGCGGGTTGCACCTCGAGCGCAAGTGGTAATGCCAGAGTTGCTAGTGGCGTGTGTGGCATGTGCCAATGGCATGTGCGCAATGCCTTGGTGGTAGGTTGTACGTTGAGTGTAAGTGGCAATGCCAGAGCTGCTAGTGGCGTGTGTGGCATGTTCCAATGGCGTGTGCGGAATGCCTTAGAGGTAGGTTGCACGATTTTTAAGTTAGGCTACCAGTGTGCGTGTTTTGCATGTGTCAATGGCACGCATGGCCATTAGGGCTACGTCGTGGTAAGAAAAGCTACCAGCGATGCATGTTGGCATGTGCCAATGGCATGCTCGGCCATTAGGGCCACGTCCTGGTAAGAAAAGCTATCAGCGATGCGTGTTGGCATGTGCCAATGTCTTGCTCGGCCATTAGGGCCATGGCCTGGTAAGAAAAGCTACCATCGAGCGTGTTGGCATGTGCCAATGGCATGCGTGGCTAATTTGGGTCACGCCCTGGTAGGAAAAGCTACCAGCGAGCGTGTTTGGATGTGCCAATGGCATGTGTGGCCAATTTGGGTCACGGCCTGGTAGGAAAAGCTACCAGCGAGCGTGTTGGCATGTGCCAATGGCATGCTCGGCCATTAGGGCCACGCCCTGGTGAGAAAAGCTACCAACGAGCGTGTTGGCATGTACCAATGGCATGATCGGCCATTAGGGCCACGCCCCTAGTGAGAAAAGCTACCAGCGATGCGTGTTGGCATGTTCCAATGGCATGCTCGGCCATTAGGGCCATGGCCTGGTAAGAAAAGCTACCAGCGATGCATGTTGGCATGTGCCAATGGCATGCTCGGCCATTTGGGCCATGACCTGGTGAGAAAATCTACCAGCGAGCGTGTTGGCATGTGCCAATGGCATGCTCGGCCATTAGGGCCACTCTCTGGTGAGAAAAGCTACCTGCGAGCGTGTTGGCATGTGCCAATGGCATGCGTGGCCTATTTGGCCTAGGTTGCACGGTTTGCAAGCCTAGGTGCGGGCGCTACTTTGGCATGGCGCGGTTAGGGCCAAGGTAAGGGTGTTTGGCTTGGCGTGGCGTGACCAGCGTAGCTAGGGCCAAGACAGAGTGTGTTTGGCATGGCGCGGCTAGCTTGGGCATGGTGTGGCTGGCATGATTTGCCATTGGCACGGAGGTGCGGCTAGCATGGTTGGCATGCTTTGGCACGTTTGGTGTGGCTGGCATGATTTTTCATTGGCACAGAGGTGCGGCTAGCCTGGGCTAGGTGTGGCTGGCTTGATTTGCCATTGGCACGGAGGTGCGGCTAGCATAGTTTGCATGCTTTGGCGCGTTTGGTGTGGATGGCATGATTTGCCATTGAAACAGAGGTTCGGCTAGCTTGGGCTAGGCGTGGCTGGCATGATTTGGTGTGACTAGCATAGCTAGGGCCAAGGCAAAGTGCGTTTGGCATGGCGCGGCTAGCTTGGGCAAGGTGTGGCTGGCATGATTTGCCATTGGCACGGAGGGGAATTAGGGTTTTGTTCGTTGTAACCCTAATTTGAAAAAATACCCCCTATTAATTACTGACTACATGCATTAAATGTTCTAATAAATGTATCACCGGTGACATTAGGTTATTTGGGATTTTATAATTTTACCCTTTGTTTAAAAACCACCATCAACACTTGTAAAGGAGAAAAAGACTAAACCTTACTTCTTTGAATAAGGATAGGGACACCTAAGTATTTGTCATTGAGAGCTAGCCTTTTGATCAAAAGAATTTGCTTTTGAAAAAATTAGGCAATCATCTGCAAAAAAGAGGTGAGAAACAGATGGGAAGTTTTGATTGATTTTCATGCAGAGAATAAATAAATATGGTGCCTAAGTCCATGCAGAGAATAAATAAATATGGTGCCTAAGTCCATGCAGATAATAAATAAATATGGTGCCTAAGTCCTTAAAGGTATCTCTAAGGCTACCATTAAGTAAAATAGAAGTCGACACTGTACTAATGCGTTCATGAGTCATATTGCAGAATTTATCACAAAACCCCATAGCCTTTAGAGCATTGATTAGGAAAGTCCATTCTATCCTATCGAAATCTTTAGACATATCAAGCTTCATAGCCATCTAACCATTCTTAGCTTTACTTTTTTCATAGAGTCTACTAATTCATGAGCTAATATAAAACAGTTTGGAAAGGAGTGATAATTTTGTGGAAAACTGATTTGATTCTAAAGGCTAAAAGCTTAGAAATCACTTTGTAGGAAGTATTACAAAGACTAATAGGTATAAAATCAACAGCATGCTTAGGATAATTGTTTTTAGGAATTAAGGAAATGAAATTACAGTTCATTTGTTTCAACATATGACCAGAATAGAAAAAGGCTTGAACTACCTTGACAATATCTTCACATATTGTATCCCACATAACTTTATAGAAACCAGGGGGAAACCATCTGGACATGGTGTTGTCCATGGTTTCATATCTAAGACCGCCACTTTCTTTATTTCATCACTAGAAGGTAGCCTAGTCAACATGTCATTTTACTCAGTGGAAATATAAGCAGAAATAAAGGAATGATAAGAAGTAGCATCAGGGGGTTCTACTCATGTTAAGAAAATGAGATTTTAAACAAGCTGAAAGGATGTGGTTCAGAGATACTAGGTGTAAGGATGTGATAGCTCATAATTGGAATATGGATGCTAATGGCTCTGTTGCTTTTAAATTCTCTAAATGCCTCTTTAAAACTAAACATATTTTTAAGCCAATGGAACTATGAGCAGTTTGGTAATTTTAATACCCAAATTGCTAAGCTCAAACACAAGGAATGCTTATATCTAAAAACGAACTTGAGTTGGTTATATCTAAAAAGAATTGTTCTTGAACTCATGTTTAAATAAACTAAGGAATGCTTTTGCAAACAGTGGCTATAAAGTTCAAGAACCGATTCGAGTGATTCAAAAATGTTTTCCTTCGATTGTGTCTTGTGTAGTTACATAAAGATCTAAGCAATTGAACAACTCTCTAACTAGTTCATTTGAGTCATTTGGACTAGTTATGGTGAAGAAGAATATAGTTGATATGAAATTGCTCATATGGCTAACCATTTGGTTAACTATTGTTGAACCAACAAATGTACAAGTTTGGTTAACTATAGTTGTACGAGCCTAGAAACGTGGATTTCATTTATGTATAACAAGCGAAGTTTTCGATCTAATGGTTGAGAAATATTAGCTTGAATCTAAATCAGGTTTTCATCCAATGATGAATATTGAATGCTTTGTTACCAAGCTAACATTGATTGCAAACCCTGATTTGAAAGACTATATAAGGGAGAACTCTAGAAACTGGGAAACCTAATCCCCACACCTTACGTGCGATACTATTTGCATAAGCTAGAGTAGATTCTCCTTTAACCTTTGGTTTTTCTTCTTCTAAAACCAGGTTAACGACTTAAAGACTTCATTGGGATTGTGAAGCCAGACCGATACTACTTTTCTTGTAGTTGTGTTATCTGATCTTGTTATTTCTATCATACGAGTAAAATTGGAATAATTGGCTTGAGATTTCTATCACAGGTTATGCGTTGTTTAATCAATTAGAATATCCGACCTTTTGGTTGTTGATTTAAATTGATTGACACTTGGATATTGGCCTTTGGTACCATCCAAGTTATCTCTCTAGTATTTGATAAAGACTCGTATATTTCTATTTGCTTGAGTATATATCAAATCGAGAGATTGAGATATAAACTCTTTGATATACTTTTTTATCTAGATTGAGTATGACTGTCTAGTTGATTCTATAGAAAGTATATTGGAGTTTGTCCATACAGATTGCTAAGCGAAATATTGGGTGTGGTTGTTGTACCCCTGCTTTTTCAATTGGTATCAGATCAGGCAAATACGTTTAAAGACCTTATAAGTCTGTGTTTGTAGCGATCTGACTCTAGGGAAAAAAGTGATATCTCAATAAATGCACCACCAGATCCAGGGATTTCAGAATTCTCTTCCATGACTGATTTAATAAAATTTGTAGAAGAAATTCTATCTAAACCTCCACCAGGTTTAAAATCCCTTGAAGTATTTTCAGGGCTTGAAAAGAAGCTTGAGAGCTTATCTCTTGATGTTGAGTTATACCTCCAGAAAGAGCAAGAATCTCTTGACAGGCTAAATCAAGTTATGATGAATAATATTTATGTTGAGGTTGATATATATTTACAAATCAGTGAGAGCAATGCTCCTCCTCTGCGTAATCCAATTAGTTGTAACAAACTAAACGAATTACAAGAGGAGTTTAAATCTCAGTCATCTGAGTGTATCACCTCAAAGCATGAATTGATTCGTTGCTCAATTCCTGATACATCCTATCAAGATATTGTCTTCTTTTATGAAGAAGCTAGGATGTCTCTGTTTATCAAAAGAGTTTCCCTTTGCAATACTAAAAACTATCTGCAGAAACTGTTTTTTATAAGTTGGAAAACAAGGAATTAGAAACACAAATCTTTTTGGGTCCTCTTGAAGTTCTTTGATAGACTTATAAAAACAGTTCCTTGGGTGTTTCTCAACACTACAAGATGTAAGAGTTGCTGGAAAGAAACTCTTTCTTGGTGCCATGGTGAGCAAGACATTGTTCACCTCAACACATCTTGATTGTGTTGAAAGTGCATCCTCACTAAGAAATTCCATGTTATTTATACGGTGAGGGAAGCACAAGAATTGGGGCATACATATTAAGTTGGGTATGATTTTGAATGTTGGGTATGTAGAATTCGATTGGATTCTTCTAAAAAGGTATGTCTATAAACTTGAGCAATATTTGTATTTTTATTTGCTTAGAGTACTTATAATGATCCATGTACCTTCCTTATCGTTCATTTCTACCTAACTTGATCCGTGTTTAAGGTTCCTTTGCGTTTTGGTTTAAAAATAGTAGTTCGGGATGTTTGGACTTCATGGTACAAATACCAAGTATGCATACCATCATTTAAAATCAAAATCCAGGGGTTTAAGTTCGCAGACCCAGTTTGCAAACTGCTCTAAGTCATGAAAATTCGTTTGCAAACCCGTATGCATACTTGCCTGTAGACGTCGATATCCGGTAAACTTGTTTTGGCCGTAATTTCTTCATCCGAACTCGGAATGACCTCATCTTTTTTGCATTCTCTTTCTCTTAGAATTATCTTCAAAATGGAGATGAGAAACCTTTAATTTGGATGAGTTAAGATTGGTATTTGTCATGTCTCTTGTTTTTGAGTGTTTTGCTCCATTTCGTCACTTGTTCCACTTCTCTTGGAATTGGGCACTTGGATTCTTAATGGAATTTCTACAAGTATGGAAAGGGGACCAAATATATTTCATCAACTCCCTGTTTACTATTCATGGCCGTTGCCATGTATTTTCCTGAATAACCGGCCAAGATGGCTGTACATTCAGTCCTGGCTCACATGCCAGTTCCACTGTCCGTCCATGTGGGCCGTCCACTACCAACCCGATGTCCGGCCATGTTGGTCTCCACTGCCAACCCGATGTCCGGCCATGTTGGCCGTCCACTACCAACCCGATATCCGGCCATGTCGGCCGTACACTGTCAACACATTGGCCAAGGGCCAATGTTCCTTTTTCCTACGCAACGGAAGCTTTGGATGAAGCTTCATCTCAGGCCATTGCGCTTCTTTTAGCATGCGCCATGCTAAAAACACGGGGTGTTACATGCCATCTTTATGCATCACCACTACTTTTTCCTTCTTCTACATGCATCTACAATTCGCCTAAGATGCATTTCTTCACACATTATGCATTCTAGCCATGCCCAAATCCCATTTGGAGCATGCTACTATTGCATACCTGCTATGGCAATTAGCACCTAAATCTTGACACAAACTTGTGCACCTTTGCACAACTGGAACGGACTTAACTTGGTGATTCTGAGCATCACCATAGAGCTCAGCAAAGTCATATCACTCAATGACTTCCGTGGTTAAACACATTGGACAGTTGCAAACAAGTCCATAATCCTTGCAAATGAGGCGCCACTTCCTATTGTTTGTAGGTGAAAATGGTTTCTGCTAATTTCGGTAATTACGGGTGCGCAGGTGAGAAACAATTTGAACCCTAAATAATGTACTGCAAGGGAGTACTTTAGATTCAAGAGATCAATCTATACAAGTCCGGCCTAAACCAAAAAATGGCCGTTCCAGACTTGCTTCGGTCACAAAGTGGAGGAGAATGGCTTGGTTTTGGGGAGGGAAGCAAGGAAAGTGGTGAGACCAGAATAGTTGATTCTGGAAGAGTAATTGGGTTACTACGACTTTTTATCAGAAAAGTGAGAGAGCTAACAAGGTGCGCTAGCAAGTAAATATTTCTGAGTGTTGTATCTCCCGTATGAACTTGTTGTCCAATGGAAATAGGTAAGGCCTATTTATACAAGTCAGAGTAAAAACGTACCCTAGTCTCATTAAGGAGTGTGGAAGTAAATGGAAAGAGGTGATAACCGTATGCATGGAATTGATGTTCCATAAAGTGGTTAACGCATGAAACAGGTTTTCATGAAACTGCTAACATTATGGGATTGATGTCCAATAAAGTCGTTAACGCATGTGCTTTATGTCCCATGAACGTTTCACACATAACTTCCCGTATTTACTAACCGCCTCACCCTTATGACACTTCCTTATGACAGGCGTAGTGTACGCCGCACGCTGTAGACTGCTAAACAAATACCCAAAGAGGATCCCCCAGTTTGTGTTGATGTCTCGAAATGTTTACGAAAACATGTAGCACATTGTTGTGGCTTGGAAAGTCAAGCTCGGGAAACTTTCCAGCCTAGTGATCTTCGACGGTCGAGATTTTGCATCTTGAGAGAAGGGGCAACTGTTGATCGTTGCACACCTTCGTTTTGGTAGCCGCGTAGTGAGGGCCAACGTGGTGGAGCGGCTAGGTTGGCATGGCAAGGTTTGGCGTGGCCAAACTTAGGTTTTCGGGCCAAAGGTTACCATGTGTCGTCTGGTAACCTTGGATGGCTAGGATTTGCTCCTGGGATTGAAGGGAAACCGTTGATTGTTGCACGCCTTCGTTTTGGTGGCCACATAGGGAAGGCCAACTTGGTGGCGCGTCTAGGTTGGCATGCCGTTGGCATGGCAAGGTTTGGCGTGGCCAAACTTAGGTTTTCGGGCCAAAGGTTACCATGTGTCGTCTGGTAACCTTAGATGGCTAGGATTTGCTCCTGGGATTGAAGGGCACCCGTTGATCGTTGCACGCCTTCATTTTGGTAGCCACGTAGTGAGGGCCAGCGTGGTGGCGCGGCTAGGTTGGCATGCCGTTGGAATGGCAAGATGTGACTAGCATGGCTAGGGCCAAGGCAAAGTGCGTTTGGCATGGTGCGGCTAGCTTAGCTAGGTTTGGTTTGGCTTGGCATGTAGAACCAAGGGGTTGCCATGGGAGTATGGCGTGGCTAGGACCAAGGCAAGGGTGTTTGGCTTGGCATGATGTGACTAGCATGGCTAGGGCCAAGGCAAAGTGCATTTGGCATGGCGCGGCTAGCTTGGATAGGTTTGGTTTGGCTTGGAATGTGGGGCCAAGGGTTTGCCTTGGGCGTGGCTAGGTGCGGTTTTGGCTTGGCATGTGGGGTCAAGGGTTTGCCATAGGCGCATGGCGTGACTATCTTGGGCTAGGTACGATTTTGTCTTGGAATGTGGGGACAAGGGTTTGCCATAGGCGCATGGCGTGACTATCTTGGGCTAGGTGCGGTTTCAGCTTGGCATGTGGGGCCAAGGGTTTGCCATGGGCGCATGGAGTGTCTAGGGCCAAGGCAATGGCGTTTTGCTTGACATTATGTGACTAGCATGTCTAGGTACAAGGCAAAGTACGTTAGGCATGGCGCGGCTAGCTTGGCTAGGTTTGGTTTGGCTTGGCATGTGGGGCCAAGGGTTCGCTTTGGGCGTGGCTAGCTTTGGCTAAGTGCGGTTTTGGCTTGGCATGTGGGGCCAAGGGTTTTCCATAGGTGCATGGCGTGACTAGCTTGGGCTAGGTGCGGTTTTGGCTTGGCTTGTGGGGCCAAGGGTTTACCATAGGCGCATGGCGTGACTAGCTTGGGCTGGGTGCGGTTTTGGCTTGGCATGTGGGGCCAAGGGTTTGCCATGGGCGCATGGCGTGACTAGCTTGGGCTAGGTGCTGTTTTGGCATGTGGGGCAAATGGTTTGCCATAGGCGCATGGCGTGACTAGCTTGGGCTAGGTGCGGTTTTGGCTTGGCATGTGGGGCCAAGGGTTTTCCATAGGCGCATGGCGTTACTAGCTTGGGCTATGTGAAGTTTTGGCTTGGCATGTGGGGCCAAGGATTTTCCATAAGCGCATGGCGTGACTAGCTTGGCCTAGGTGCGGTTTTCTCTTGGAATGTGGGGCCAAGGGTTTGCCATAGGCGCATGGCGTGACTAGCTTGGGTTAGGTGCGTGACCAAGCTAGGGTTTTTGAGCAAAGGTCATTTAGTAACCTTAGACGGCCAGGATTTGCTCCTGGGATTGAAGGGCAAATGTTGATTGTTGTACGCCTTCGTTTTGATAGCCGCGTAGTGAAGGCCAGTATGGTGGCGCGGCATGGGTCCATGGCGAGGTGCGTTTGGCATGGCGCAGTAGGTGTGGCTGGAATGATTTTTCATTGGCACGGAGGTGCGGCTAGCATGGTTTGCATGCTTTGGAGCATTTGTTGTGGCTGGCATGATTTGCCATTGGCACAGAGGTGCGGCTAACATTGTTGGAATGCTTTGGCGCGGTCGGTGTG
The DNA here is from genome assembly GCA_023531295.1 of Papaver armeniacum. Classification (NCBI taxonomy): domain Eukaryota; kingdom Viridiplantae; phylum Streptophyta; class Magnoliopsida; order Ranunculales; family Papaveraceae; genus Papaver; species Papaver armeniacum. The sequence goes on from JAJJWW010004940.1 coordinate 124,585, forward strand.
GCTGGCATGATTTGTCATTGGAACAGAGGTGCGGCGAGCATGGTTGGCATGCTTTGGCGCGGTCGGTGTGTTGGCATGATATGCCATTGGCATAGAGGTGCGGCAAGCATGGTTGGCATGCTTTGGCGCGGTCGGTGTGGCTGGCAAGATTTTCCATTGGCATAGAGGTGCGGCGAGCATGGTGGGCATGCTTTGGCGCGGTCGGTGTGGCTGGTATGATTTGCCATTGGCACAAAGGTGCGGCGAGCATGGTTTGCATGCTTTGGCGCGGTCGGTGTGGCTGGCATGGTTTGCCATTGGCACACGTGGGAATTAGGGTTTGGCTTGTCGTAACCCTAATTTGAAAACGATACCCCGGTAATTATTTAGGGACACATTAAAGGTTTCAGTAAATGTGCCTAGTAAATGCTTGTTACTTTAAATGTTTTGACATCACTGTCTGTTAGGGTTTAGTGTTTTAGGATTTTAACCTTAAGCTAAAAACCACCATCAACATAAAGTCCCCTGCATAGCTCGGAACAGGTGCCTTGTTGCGAGGTAAGCATATAATGGTAACAGAAAAGGACGGAATCGAGGTGTAAATCATTGCAGAGATGGTCAGGAGAATCCGACTAACCTTTTTGAGTAGTAAAGATAGTTTTGGCTTCCCGTGTTGGCGTCCCTGCGTAAGTTGTATTGGGAATGCAGGCCATGGATGGGTGAGATGAAAGTTACCAGCTTGGTCTGGTCGTACATCTCCAAGGCAAAGGGGGCGCGGTCTCGGAAGGCGACGCAAGTGGACAGCTTGGCTCGAGGGGCCAAGAGGTGGCGTGGTCTTGGTGATGCAAACGTGCGTGGATGTTAGGGTTGCAACAGTGGGGCAGGCGGATTTGAATAGTGTGTCCTTGGCAAGACGAGACGCACACGACATGCCTAGGCGTGGTGGGGCCGTGGTGTAGTGTGAGTGGTCTTGGACGTGGAAATTGGTCTTTGCGGGACCGGTTTCCTCTTTTCCTTCCTTGGCTCAAAATTGGAAATCTTTTTCTTGTTCGAACTCCCAAGTATCACGCCTATAAAAAGTATGGCTGGCCTTTCCCTTTGATTCACGCCCTTATTGTTTCTGCTTTTGTTGCTCGGTAGCGGTGAAGCGGGCGAGCGGATTAGGTATGTCTTCCAGTACTTCCTCCGTGACTTGCTTTTTCTTTTGTTTTCTTGTGTTGGTGAAGAAAAACCTAGTTGTAGGTGTACCTTTCCATGACCGTAGTAATGTTGACCGCCTCAACTCGCTGTGCAAAGTAAGCACGCGATAGTAATTGCTATCCCTTTTCCATGAAAACCTAGTTTTTTAGGGTTTACTCCTTGTATTGGTGTAGCCGTGTGCATGTTCCCCTCCCTTTTTGGGCGCGTCTATCTGGCTGAGCGCGAGTTTTCGGCTGTATGTAGTGGTGATGTAGAGTCTTCCAGTCCCCAGTTTCATGTATGCACGAAAGGACTTTGAAACCAATTAGTTTGTGCCCGAGGCGGCTCCCTTGCGTCCAATAGAATAATTTATACACGCTTTATGTAATAATTCCTGCTCTTCTTGTTCCATTGTAGTTATCGCAACGGTGAAAACAGTGTTAGAGAATTTTGGTTAAGATGTCAACAGTTTCTGCGGTACCGAGGAATGGGAGTAATTCTAAGCCAAACGTAGATGACGAGTTCTTCACGGCAACAGCCACGATTAGGAGAAACCATCCCCAATACGTGCCGATCCTTCTGACTAGCCCGGAAAGCGAAGGAGAGGATCGATCGGTTCGGCCAGGAGGCGTAATAAGGTTTTGCCTTTAGAGGAAAGAATATCGTGCCTCTTCTATCGACTTTTAAATCCCTGCAAGTCCGTTGCGTTCCTTTGAGAAATGGACGCGATTTATGATGGACCAGGAACCTGTAAAGACCAATTTGACCAGGGCGTAGATTGTCGACATTGTTGCGGCTTCCGCAGTGCTACAGATTAGGAAAGACATCCCAGGGTTGGTTGTTTTTGTTTCCAGATGGTGTCCAGACACCCATACAGACATATGAAGGTGGGCGAAATGACCATTTCTTTGGAGAGCGCTGTGCTGCTAAATCTTCATATAATTGGAAACCTCGATGTCAGGTTGTCTGCAGACGAAGAAGAAGTTCGTTCCACCCTGGTTGCGAAGTCAAATGGATTCGTTCGGAAGGAAAACGAGACGAAGTTCTTTTATGACTGGTGGGTGTCTCAGTGGTTTCCTGACGAGTTGGAATCGAACCGGAAGAATAGCGTACTTCATGTCGCGGCGTTCTTGGCTCTTTGGCTATCCAGGGATATTTTTGACGACAGCTCGGGCAAGAAAGAGATAAGACAGGAACTTATCACATTTTCCATAAAATTAGCAAAGGGCGTTGATGTCCCCCTCGGTGGTTCGTTTTTTGGTTCTCTGTATGCACACGTGGATTAGCTAGTTTTGGACATGCGCGCCTCGAATGGCCATATGAAAGTGGATTCGTATGTTCATGCCGTCTTTTTCCAAGCATGGTTGTGGGAGCATTTCGAGAAGTATGAACCAAAACGTTGGTTATACTTCCTGAGTCTTGGGGTGGCTCTAGAATACTGCGTTGGTCGAACACGCGCCGAAAAACTGGTCTGAAACTGATTAATTTTCTTGACAACTCGTATACGGTTAATTTTCGTCCATGGGCTCCGGTGCATGCGTCCATAACTCAGATTAGTACCTTTGCTCCTGCTTCGAATATGTCTTTGTCTTCGATGAGGAGGGTCTCGAGCGTTGGAGAGATTGTGTTCATGCATAGCTGCACGCCTGGCCACGTGCCATCTTTTTTTTTCGAGGAGCTTGCAAAGCGATCTCTTACAATGTTGATAGGGCTGCTCGACATATGGGTTTTGATCAAGAGGTCCCACTTGTTCGTCAGCCGGTTTTCCAAGAAATCCCGTTATCAACTGTTCTCGATACTAGTGCTCTTGTATCGGGTAAAAGTCTGCCTTTCCTCACGGAACGGAATCCATCAATGACCTCCAAATACAGCATATTTTGGCAGGATGAGTTTCTTGATATTCATGGATTCGTGAATGATGTGGTAGAGAATCGTCAGGATAAGATTTATCTTGCGGTTTTAGCGGAACATCCACTGCTGAGGGAGCCCAAGCGAAAATCCGTTAGTCCAAATGCGGATAGTCCCCAGGTGAAGGAACGAAGATCTAAAGATCGTGCGGGCGGATTTCAGTCAGACTCCACGGTTCTGCCGACTTTTAGTTCATCCAATATGCGGGTACGTACGGCTCTCCTCTTGACCTTGGACTGGATCGTTTATTTCCTTGTTCCTTTTCTGAAAATGCGCCCTTGTATTCTGTCCAGGGTCTCAGTAGTACGAACGCCTTTGACAAACTTGCGAGCAGTCAGAAAATATCATTTTTCGAGACAGAGAGCGGCGTTGCAGAGCCTAACCATGATGACGTGGAACTCGAAAAGGATGAGAGTTCGTGGTCTAGCGGTGGCGAGAGCAATTCTTCCGCTAGCAGTGTTGAATATTCGTCTAGTCGATCAAACTGAATTGGTGAGTCCCCTCCATGTTTTTCTTCTTTCCCCTCTCTTTTTTTTTTTTTTTTTTTGCAGTAAAACTAAATTTTGATTTTTAGGAGGAAACTGTTCCTGGGGATGACCTTGAAGTGGGAGACCACCGGAGTAAAGACGTAGTCGTACTTCCCACTGCGGAAACTGTGCCAGCTAGCGACTAGGAGATTCAGCGTCCCGAGGGTGCTGCCGTGACTCAGGTGGAGGAGAGCACTTCGGGGGGTGAAATCGTAGTTAGGGATCTCCTGCCAGTTGCTGATTCAGTTGCAGGTGCCACCTTAAATCCTCCGTATCTGGCCCCTTTCCCAGGTCATGTGTTGATAGGTGGATTTAGCGTGCCAGCTAAACATGCGACATTGTACACCAAGATTTGGGAAAGCTATGGTCACGTCGCCACGACTAAGAAGATCACTAGTCGACATGCGTTGATCAAGCGTGTGGAGGAAGCCTTGTCTTCGATTGATGAGATGTGAAACGTGACTGGTCATACAATTTCTGAGGATGTAATCTCGAGCTGGAAGTTTTATAGTGACATGTGCGTGGGCTTCGAATTCAATATTCCTTGGTTCGTTAAAGGTCTCTCTGATGTTGAAAGGTCGTTGGCTGGAGCAGTTGAAGGTCCTTCCGCAGACATGATGAAGAAGCAGGAAGCGGAATTCAAGAAGTTGTGCAAGAGGCTGAAACTTAAGAGGGCGTCTCTCCAAAGCACGAGGGAGGCCTTTGCCAAAATGAGCAAGCCGCTGTTGGAAAACTTTCCTTGAATATATATCTGTCTTCTGAACCTCTTATCTTTAGGTTTTTTTTTTTGAAAGGCAAATGAGACGCCTAGTTTTGTTTTTTGATTTTCTGATTTTCTCGGGTTAATAGATAAATGCTACCTTGACGGTTTTGGATTATATATATTTTTTTTTTGAATGAAATGTTTAGAATTGAATTGTCTTTGGCTATGAATGAAAGTGACGCAGACATCCCAGGAAAACCACGAAACCGTGTGTTGGTAGATGACATGGGATGAAACATGGCTATAGGTTTAATCAGAACTTGAAAAAGCAAACCACGTATTTTTTGTCTAGATATAAAACTTACTCGGTTTCTCAGGTCTTCTGATGAAAATAAACTTTCCGGGTGTAGGAACAAGTTTTTTTTTTTTTTTTGAAACATGGTCGTGGGAAGTCCCCAGTCTTCCGAGTTGTTGCTGTGTTGTCTGATAACTGCGCCGTTAATCCCTAGGCAGATCGTTTTGCTTCCAGCCTCTGAGAAGTCCCCAGTCATCCCTTGTCGTGTCATAACTAATAATCTATTCGTCAAGTAAATGAGTCGGAGTGGATCGCCTTCCTCTACCATCTTGACGTCTGGGTCGAAGAATGAGATCGCTAGTTGAAAATTGACATTGTAACCGAAAGATCGAACCTCCCGCTGTGGACTCCAATTGTTTGTAGGTGAAAATGGTTTCTGCTGATTTCGGTAATTGCGGGTGCACAGATGAGAACCAATTTAAACCCTAAACAATGTACTGCAAGGGAGTACTTTAGATTCGAGAGATCAATCTGTACAAGTCTGGCCTAAACCAAGAAATGGCCGTTCCAGACTTGCTTCGGTCACAAAGTGGAGGAGAATGGGTTGGTTTTGGGGAGGGAATCAAGGAAAGTGGTGAGACCTGAATAGTTGATTCTGGAAGAGTAGTTGGGTTACTACGACTTTTTATCAGAAAAGTGAGAGAGCTAACAAGGTGAGCTAGCAAGTAAATATTTCTGAGTGTTATATCTCCCGTATGAACTTGTTGTCCAATGTAAATAGGTAAGGCCTATTTATACAAGTCAGAGTAAAAACGTACCCTGGTCTCATTAAGGAGTGGGGAAGTAAATAGGAGGAGGTGATAACCGTATGCATGGAATTGATGTTCCATAAAGTGGTTAACGCATGAAACTGGTTTTCATGAAACTGCTAACGTTATAGGATTGATGTCCCATAAAGTCATTAACGCATGTGCTTTATGTCTCATAAGAGTTTCACACATAACTTCCTGTATTTACTAACCGCCTCACCCTTATGACACTTACTTATGACGGGCGTAGTGTACGCCGCACGTTGTAGACCGCCAAACCAATACCCAAAGAGGATCCCCCAGTTTGTGTTGATATCTCGAATGTTTTGGAAAACATGTAGCACGTTGTTGTGGCTTGGCAAGTCAAACTCGGGAAACTTGCCAGCCTGGTGACCTTCGACGGTCGATATTTTTCATCTTGAGAGGAGGGACAACCGTTGATCGTTGCACACCTTCGTTTTGGTAGCCGCGTAGTGAGGGCCAACGTGGTGGCGCGGCTAGGTTGGCATGCCGTTGGCATGGCAAGGTTTGGCGTGGCCAAACTTAGATTTTTCGCCAAAGGTTACCATGTGTCGTCTGGTAACCTTGGATGGCTAGGATTTGCTCCTGGGATTGAAGGACAACCGTTGATTGTTGCACGCCTTCGTTTTGGTGGCCGCGTAGGGAAGGCCAATGTGGTGGCGCGGCTTAGTTGGCATGTCGTTGGCATGGCAAGGTTTGGCGTGGCCAAACTTAGGTTTTCGGGCCAAAGGTTACCATGTGTCGTCTGGCAACCTTGGATGGCTAGGATTTGCTCCTGGGATTGAAGGGAAACTGTTAATTGTTTCACGCCTTCGTTTTGGTAACCGCGTAGTGAGGGCCAACGTGGTGGCGCGGCTAGGTTGACATGCCAAGATGTGACAAGCATGGCTAGGGCCAAGGCAAATTGCGTTTAGCATGACGCAGCTAGCTTGGCTAGGTTTGGTTTGGCTTGGCATGTAGGGCCAAGGGTTTGCCATGGGCGTATGGCGTAGCTAGGGACAAGGCAAGGGCGTTTGGCATGGCATGATGTGACTAGCATGGATAGGGCCAAGGCAAAGTGCGTTTGGCATGGCGCGGATAGCTTGGCTAGGTTTGGTTTGGCTTGGCATGTGGGGCCAATGGTTCGCCTTGGGGTGGCTAGCTTTGGCTAGGTGCGGTTTTGGCTTGGCATATGGGGCCAAGGGTTTGCCATAGGCACATGGTGTGACTAGCTTGGGCTAGGTGCGTTTTGGCTTGGCATGTGGGGCCAAGGGTTTTCCATGGGCGCATGGCGTGGCTAGGGCCAAGGCAAAGGCATTTGTCTAGGCATGATGTGACTAGCATGGCTAGGGCCAAGGCAAAGTGTGTTTTGCATGGCGCGGCTAGCTTGGCTAGGTTTGGTTTGGCTTGGCATGTGGGGCCAAGGGTTCGCCTTGGGCGTGCTAGCTTTGGCTAGGTGCGGTTTTGGCTTGGCATGTGGGGCCAAGGGTTTTCCATAGGCGCATGGCGTGACTAGCTTGGGCTAGGTGCGGTTTTGGCTTGGCATGTGGGGCCAAGGGTTTTCCATAGGCGCATGGCGTGAGTAGCTTGGGATAGGTGCGGTTTTGGCTTGGCATGTGGGGCCAAGGGTTTTCCATGGGCGCATGCCGTGACTAGCTTGGGCTAGGTGCGGTTTTTGCATGTGGGGCCAAGGGTTTTCCATAGGCGCATGGCGTGACTAGCTTGGGCTAGGTGCGGTTTTGGCTTGGCATGTGGGGCCAAGGGTTTGCCATAGGCGCATGGCGTGACTAGCTTGGGTTAGGTGCATGAGCAAGCTAGGGTTTTGGGTCAAAAGTCGTTTGGTAACCTTAGACGGCCAGGATTTTCTCCTGGGATTGAAGGGCAAACGTTGATTGTTGCACGCCTTCGTTTTGATAGCCGCGTAGTGAAGGCCTGTATGGTGGCGCGGCCTGGGGCCATGTCGAGGTGCGTTTGGCATGGCGCAGTAGGTGTGGCTGGCATGATTAGCCATTGGCAAAGAGGTGCTGTGACGGACCGGAAAATTACGCCTTTGGCGCGTTTCCCCCCAGGCCGTAACTCCCCCGGTGCGCCATGATGAAGCTACGATCAGGGCCTTTAAGCTAGGCAAATGAACGTTCATTTTCCTTGCAAGCATGCTCATGGAGCATGATGCAGCTAACTTAGCTTCCACACCATTACAACTTACCCTTGTTCCCCAAAGGGTTTACTAAGAAAGCAAAGACTTTCTTAATACAGAAAAAACGGCCTTTTTGAGGCCCTAAACGATGGAATTTGGCTAAATTCTGGTGACCCACATGTCTTGATCTTTGGGCCGTTTCCCATCAAAATGGACTCCTCTTGAGCTAAATTACGACACTCGGGTTTTTAGCCTATGTCGAATGCCTTGATAGCAAGTATGAGCATCCAGTGAATGGAATGCAACTTGCCTCATCAATTTTGGCCACAATCATCTCTTACGTTGAGATACTGAGACAGGTGATATGAGAGGCCAGAATGTCGCAATCATCTCACATTTAGATGATATGAGCGACAAAGTGCTGGACCGGCAATGCTGCAGCTCATTGCGGCTTCCTACGTACCCTTCCCTACTCTAAAGGGATCAAGCACAGACCGTAGTTCATCCTCGAATGGACAAGCAACTCATTCCAACTCGTTTGCTAGGCCGTGGCCAAGCAATAGTGGTAATGGCCTAGTCCGTATAGGTCGTTCCGTCAAAATGGCATAACTTTGCCTAAGCACCAAATGCCCTCTTCGCGAGGCTACGGAACTATAAATGAGCCTTAGGCATCATTTATAGTGTTCCAGCTAAGCTATGAAGCTTACTTGGTACATAGTCCGCATATGCACCTTCAACCAACTACCCCTCCCTATATATGTCTTAATGGAATTTCTACAAGTATGAAAAGGGGAGCATATTTACATGCTTGCTTCACTATTCATGGCCGTTGCCATGAATTTCTGAATGACCGAACAAGAAGGTTGTACATTCAATCCTGTCTCACATGGGCCGTCCTCTGCCAACCCGATGTCCGGCCATGTTGGCCGTCCACTTCCAACCCGATGTCCGGCCATGTTGGCCGTCCACTGCCAACCCGATATACGGCCATGTTGGCCTTCCTCTGCCTACCCGATGTCCGGCTATGTTGGCCGTCCACTGCCAACCCGATGTCCGGCCATGTTGGCCGTCCTCTGCCAGCCCGATGTCCGGCCATGTTGGCCGTGCACTTCCAACCCGATGTCCGGCCATGTTGGTCGTACATTGTCAACACATTGGCTAAGGGCCAATGTTCCTTTTCCTACGCAACGGAAGCTTTGGATGAAGTTTCATCTCAGGCCATGACGCATCTTTTAGCATGCGCCATGCTAAAAACACGGGGTGTTACAGGTGCGGCTAGCATGGTTGGCTTGCTTTGGCGCGGTCAGTGTGGCTGGCATGATTTGCCATTGGCACAGAGGTGTGGCGAGCATGGTTGGCTTGCTTTGGCGCGGTCGGTGTGGCTGACATGATTTGCCATTGGCACAGAGGTGCGGCGAGCATGGTTAGCATGCTCTAGCGTGGTTGTTGTGGCCGGCATGATTTGCCATTGGCACAGAGGTGCGGCGAGCATGGTTGGCATACTTTGGCGCGGTCGGTGTGGCTGGCATGATTTTCCATTGGCACAAAGGTGCGGCGAGCATGGTTGGCATGCTTTGGCGCGGTCGGTGTGGCTGGCATGGTTTTCCATTGGCACACGTGGGAATTAGGGTTTGTCTTGTCGTAATCCTAATTTGAAAAAGATACCCCGGTAATTATTTAAGGACACATTAAAGGTTTCAGTAAATGTGCCTAGTAAATGCTTGTTACTTTAAATGTTGTGACATCACTGTCTGTTAGGGTTTAGTATTTTACGATTTTAACCTTAAGCTAAAAACCACCATCAACACCTACGTTCCATGAAGCAAGAATGTCGCATTCTTCTTCAAACTTGGAACTCATTTTTACCATGCACATCTAGTTACTCTTGCCTTTCCCCTTCTCCAAAATGAACTTCAGTAGCAACAATTGTTGATTTGCCGTTGACAAGAACATTCGCTCGTGGTTATGATCAAATCTAGGTCTTTGGACACCCTTGTACAAGCATAATGATCCCACTCCGAAACCAGGTGCAAACAAACTCCTTGTGTGCATCTAGCATCAACGAAGAACTCTTTGCAAACGAAAGACCGTGGTGTATCGGTTTCCCCCTAACTTGCGCTTATTTCTTCATCCTTTACATAAGATTTATGCTAGATAAGAATTTGCCATCTAATTCTTCCTTCATGGCATCACATTTCCACAAACATGCTGGTTCACAACCAGACTTTGCATTACCACCAAGGTACATGCATTCGAGAGAGATAACTATAATCTTCCATCAACTGGCTACGATGAAAACACCTTCAATCTATCACATAAACATGTTCTACATCCACTTTGCCACTGCAAAGGCCAACAACATCTTTGCATTTGGGAATTTTCGCAAAATTCCTATTACTACACATGTAATGTACTCGCTACTGATAACACTACGAAATTATGCATTCCTAATGCATCATCTTCGTATACTTGTGAGAAACATGTACTTCAACACCTGACTTGTACCATAGAAGTCAGCATTCTCCTTAGTTTTGTCATGCCATCACTTGAAAACCCGGTTTTTCAATGAATCTTGCACATTCGCCTAACACTTTGGGATGGAATTTAGGCACCTTTGCCATGAACTTTACTAGCCTATTATGACTTCAAGCTTCAAGTTCATTCCAATTGATCTTTCCACCCAAGACCAACTTCTTCTAGTCTCCGTACTAGCGAAACCCAAACAATTCTTCACTGAATTTGACAAACAAATGACACCAACTTGAGTAAAAAGAGATAAAAATCAGCAACTGTGTCCCTTAACACAGCTCTGATACCATCTTTCACGCGCCCATTTAATCGCCTAAAATTTTCATAGGACATGACCGGCAATGATTGTGGTTCAGTGAATCAACTTCACCCAAAATCATTGGCCTTGCATACTTGTATCAAAGTACGCATCTGCCTTCACTCATATGGCATTACACAACGGAAATATTTTCTTCTTTCTCTCTAACCCTTCATGCCCTCATAAGCATAAGAGGTTATGCCATACATCAAACCAATTAACAACTTCACAAGATCAGCAACATAATGAACACAAAGAACTAACACAATAAACCCGTTTTATTGCATTAAGGAAGATTATACAAAACAGTCCATCACATGGACCAAACCAGGCCATTCACCCTCTTGGTGAATGCCTAAAACTCTCTCTACATTAGTGGTTCTTATCTCAATTGAACAACACTAAACTTATTGATCCATAAGCTATTTATACAAGCTAATGATTAGGCCAAAACTCTGTGCAACCGCTTGCACCTGCATGGAACAGCCATGTGTCCCATAAGTGGTTTCCATAACCGCCATCTTCAACTGCCACCTTTTGTGTTGTCACGCCAACAGTTGCCACACCTGCTCTTGGTGTTATGAACATTCCACATGGTTATAAACTTCCTTTATAACCGTTCTATCTTGTCTCACTTCATTGGCATGCTCTCAAACCCAATAACCAACTCCTAACCGCCACTTGAGCCAATCTGTTTTGACAATAGTAATGCCACTCTTGCATTACTAGCTTTTTTGCATTGTCCAAGCTTTGGCCAGCCTTGAACTAATGCCATGGAAAAACTCATGTCCTATATCCTTCACTCTTGCATCGTCCTTGAGTTTGGGCCAACTCAATTCCATGGATATGCATCGATGCCAACATCGCATGTTGCATCTGTCAGCTTTGGCCATGTCTTGCCAATCCTTCAATGAAGCTCCATTGTGTCGGCCAATAAACTTCATTAGTTAGCCAAATGTCTTTACAGTGTAGCGCCACCTTTGCGATTCATTGGCCCTGCAGGATGCCACTATCTTAGTGCTTGACGGTCTATACAATATACCCAGGGACGGTATTAGGGGGTGGCTTACCCAGGCTGAAGCCCACCCCAAAATTTCTAAAAAGATGTTTTGTTAGTGTAATTTTTAACATTTGTAAAATTTAGCACAGGTGTAAATTTTAATTAGCCCATTAATTATTAAGATATGATTCTGCATGGAAGAAATCAGAAGATTTTGGAACCCGGTCCCGCATGGATTAATTTTTGAATAGCATCTCAACCGTTCAAAGGCTATAGGGAAAAACAAGTATTCATGATGTTTCTTAAAATCAGGTATTGAATGGGCTCACCTGTTACATGTCATTTTGATAAAATAAAATTATGTGTCAAATGGGGATGTCTTGTCCTTAACTAAGCAAGCGTTTGTCCATCTTTAAAAAAAGAAAAAAAAACAAGTGTTTGTCCAAAAAATCATTTTTCTTCTATGAAGTGACTACAATTTTATGTATATCTATGTATAATCTAAAAATGCAATATGTCATGACTTATTATGCGTATATGTACAAACTCCAAATATTTTTGCATCCCTGTAATAACCTTTAAAACTAGCAAAAAATTGGGCGGCCTTCGGCCGCTAAATAAATCAGGATTATTATTTTCGATACGCAAATTATTCCTCCCTAATATTAGTTACAAGGTGAAAAAATTTGGTTCAAAGCTCTATGCTCCAAGGAAAAAAGATCATGTGGCATACCCATACTCAACTTTAAGTATATTACCGCATTTGTCATTCTTGCAGTTGAGAGTTCGAGAAAAAGAAAAATTAGCCCACCCAAACATAAATACCGCTATTATGGTTGAGCGTTGCGCTTTTATGGCTCCGCATTGCACCATTACGGCGGACCACAAACTTGGCCTGCAACTCTGTAACGCGTAATCATTGTGCGTCACTTGTAGCCATGTCATAGCTATACAATATCCAAAGGAATTTACCAAGAATAATACCCCTTTTGAGAGCAATAAAAAACGGAAATGAATTTTTTGCAATAAATAGTGTCATCATAATTAATGATATCTTACTATATTAGAACTCATGACACATTAAGATTTAATTTCAAAGCCAGGATGGCAACTGGTGGATGAGCAATTAATCACGTGATTATTAGGGAACTCCGTCGTGGTTGTTGAAGAACCGGTGGCCGTGTTTAACACAGCAGATGCATCTTGTACTCCACACACCTCGTTCATACAATATCTGCACAATGACCGGAAGGTGCATTGAAAAATTACTGATTTAGCTACTGGGATATCTCCTAATCCTGTCCTATAAACTACAATGAATTGGCACTTTATCATGGTGTACCAACCCATGATGTACAGAAGTGATGCTGAACAGGGAGGGAGTTTAGCCAATGGGTAATGTGCAATCTTCCATATCTAATGCAAGAAATCAAATGACACTGTTTAAGCAACTTTGTATATAAAATAAAACTATGCATTGGCACTAACGTTGAGAAAACATATCAATCCATTTTATTTAATTAAAATTGTTACAATGGACAATTACATTTTTAAGAAAAATTTACTTAGTTGATGCACTTTTTCCCACACCGAGCATTGAGACAATCATCCACTTGCTGAGGAGTGGCATCTTTGTTTGCGCAATTCAGGAAACCACAACCAAGGTTGCAATAATCAGTAGAAGATGTAATAACCATATTATTATCTAAGGAAACCTCATCATGCTTACCCTTACAACTTATCAAACAGACAATAGCACACGGAACCCATCCTACATCACCTTGACATGTCCTCATACATGTCGTCCAACACGCTGAACTCTGCCCTGCGAACATTCCCAACACTAAAATCACCAGAAAAAAAGACATCTTCAAATTCTTGCCTTCCATTTTTTGTTGGTACTAAACTCTAATTTTTTTTCTTTTTTCTCTCAACCGATTTTTCTCTGGAATCTCTCAATCGATTTTTCTCTGGAAAATTTGATGGAAGGAGTTCTACATGGAGGACTAATTTATAAGATTTGAGCCTAATCAACATTAAATGTGTGGATCACAAATCATAATTAGAGGACGAACTTAATAGGAAATATATCTCATGTTTCTTCTGCATTGAAAATGGTGTCATTGACTCATAATTCATAAGGATATGTTTCTTCTTTTATTCCAAATTGTTTCCATTTTATCTAGTCAGTAGTCGGAATGTGCATAATGACTAATGAGTAACAATATTTCATAGCTTGTATAACCCTCTAATATATAATATTACGGGAGAAAATGGATATTCCCTTAAAAACAGTGTTGACAATCTTTCTAATTGGAATCCCCATAAACCAAGGATGTACGGACATGCCAGAACAGGTAACTTGTCCTGTCGTAACTGTGTCCTGTCACCAATCTTGATTTAAACTATAATCGCCTAACATACGTGCCGTGCCCTTGTCCATAAACACAATAGACCGATTCTAACTTGGTCCTCAAACTGAACTATGTCTTGCATATGTCCAAGTGGTACAAGTAAAATGGTTTAGAATCACCCATGTGATGTGAGGATAACATATTAACATACAATGGCATTATATTTACTTGTGCTCTACCTAGTATAGTTCATGTTCCAAAAAGGGCAACAAGGAAGCACAAGGTAATGCAGGGATCACACTTTTCAGGATGTTAGTTTTTTATGCAAACAAATTCACGATTGGTTCAACTTGAGCATTGCAACTTGGGAGTTTTTGCTACATGACTCCTCCTGGAAATAAATTGCCACTAATTCCAACTGGAATACCAGAAAAAGTTAGATGGGTTCTTACTAGATAAAGAAAATGTACTAGGATATGGAGATTCTTGAGGTTTTAGGTCACATTTGGTTCAGTCATTGCCGGTTCAAGCCCGTTAAACTGTATCCCTTAACAAGTATATGAAGGAGCCTGCTCCGTCAGAAATGGTTCAACTAGGATTTCAAGTTTGAGTAAGGCCTGAGAATTTCATCTCTTCTTTTTTTAACTAAAGATTATGACATTCATCCACAAGAGACATAACGAAAAGGGAAGCACGAAAAATGTAAAGAACTTTTGAGGCTGGAATAGAAAATCATCGGATCACATTCATAAAATAAATTCCAAGCTAAATCGAATAAAGAATCACATTAATTTGTGCATTTCTTAGTGCAGTAAGAATTAACACAATGTTCAACTTGGTCTCCACGAGGATTCTGAGGAGTGCTTTTGTTGATGCAGTTTGCCGTAGCACAACCAAGCTTGCAATAGTGAACACCAAGAGACTCAATCTTGTTAGAAGGAGCCCCTCCGGATAAACATTTCTTCAAACAAGTAAATGGGCATTCAAGCATATGCAAGTCAGGATGAGTAACAGCACATGTCGTCAAACATCCTACAAAACAGTCCTTGCTAAATGCAGAACTCTTCCCTAGGAACATTCCCAACATCACTATCACCATCAAAGAAATCATCTTCATATTTTTCCCTTCCATTGCTGCTATAACCTCTAGTTTGAATTGGATCTTATCTTTTTTCTCTCAGTTTGGTTAATTTTCTCCTGAAATGTTGATGGAAGGAGTTTTTGTTTGAGATGCAATTTATAGGGTATGATCTCGCGGCATCCGCCTAGCCCATGACACATTATGGCTCATCATGGCTTCATAATATCTCTATACAGCTCAAATCATAATTACTAAAGGAATTTCACAATAAATGATACCCCTTTTGAGAGCCATAAAAATGGAAATTTATCTTTTTCAAAAAAAGTGTCATCATAATTTCTATGGATGGCATGGCATTACCAATAAACCTCGCTTCTTCTGTTCGTTCTGGCAGAGATAGCCCAAATGATAGGCGGCAAAAAGAAACATTTTCTAGATCTTATTCTTTAATTCTTTTTTCCTGACAAAACGATGTATCTTTGTGCTATATACGACCAGTAAAATAACAAATGTTCTATATATGTATTGAATATTTCCTCCTCATCACAAAATTTTAGTAATTTAGTTTGTGACCTGTAGCCTTAGTTACATATATACTCAGACAAACGGCTGCATGTGGGAGATGAGGTATAAAAATGATGCCATTAATTCTTTACTAATTATAGACCTGTTGATGGTGGTTTTTAGTTTAGGGGTAAAATCGTAAAACCCTAGTCAGACAGTGACGTTACAGAACTTGAGTAATAATGTCCAAACCAAGCACATTTATTGAACCCTTTAATTTGTCTGCGAGAAAATTACCAGGGTACCTTTTTTTAATGCTTATTAGGGTTTCTTTCGACAGACCAAAACCTTAATTCTCACACCGCATGTGCAAATGACTAACCATGCCAGCCATACCTACCGCGCCAAGGCAAGAAAACCATGCTAGCCGCACCCTAGTGCCAATGGCAAACCATGTCGCCCACACCTACCGCGCCAAGGCATGCCAACCATGCTAGCCGCAACCGAGTGCCAATGGCAAACCATGCCAGCCACACCTACCGTGCCATGTCAAACACACCTTGCCATGGCCCCATGCCAACCTAGCCGCGCCACCTTGCTGGCCTTCCCTACGCGGCTACCAAAACGAAGGCGTGCGACAATCAACGGTCTCGCTTCAATCCCAGGAGCAAATCCTAGCCGTCCGAGTTTACCAAACGACCTTTGGCCCAAAACCCTAGCTTGGTCACGAACCTAGCCAAGCTAGTCACGCCATGCGCCCATGGCAAACCCTTGGCCCCACATGCCAAGACAAACTGCACCTAGCCAAGCTAGCCACTCCATGCGCCCATGGCAAAACCCTTGGCCCCACATGCCAAGCCAAACCGCACCTAGCCAAGCTAGCCACACCATGCGCCCATGGCAAACCCTTGGCCCCACATGCCAAGCCAAACACGCCTTGCCTTGGCCCTATCCAAGCTAGCCACGCCATGCACCTATGGAAAACCCTTGGCCCCACATGTAAAGCCAAACACGCCTTGCCTTGGCCCTAGCCAAGCTAGCTGCACCATGTGCCCATGGCAAACCCTTGGACCCGCCATGCCAAGCCAAACCACAACCTTCCTTGGCCCTAACCAACAAGCCGCGACACCATGCTGGCTTTCCCTACACGGCTACCCAAGCGAAGGTGTGCAACAATCAACGATTTGCCCTTCAATCCTGTGAGAGCGAATCTTAGCCATCCAAGGTTACCAGACAACGCATGGTAACCTTTAGCTTGAAATCTCCAAACCATGCCAACCTAGCCGCGCCACCATGCTAGCCTTCCCTACGCGGCTACCAAAAACAAAGGCGTGCGACAATCAACGGCCCCCCTTCAATCCCAGGAGCAAATCCTAGCCACCCAAGGTTACCAGACAACGCATGGTAATCTTTGGGCCGAAAACATAAGTTTGGCCACGCCAAACCATTCCATGCCAACGACATGCCAACCTAGCCACGCCACAATGTTGGCCTTCCCTACGCGGCTACCAAAACGAAAGCATCCAACGATCAACGGCTATCTTTCCACTTGAGATGCAAAATCTCGACCGTCGAATGTCACCAAGCTACCAAGTCCTACAAGTACGACTTGCCAGGGAAGAACAACATGCTACATGTTTTCCACAAAAATATTCGAGACATCCACACATATCACAAACTGGGGATCCTCTTTGGGTATTGTTTGGCGGTTTACAGCGAGCGGCATACACTACGCCCTTCATAAGGAAGTGTCATAAGGGTGAGGCGTTTAGTAAATACAGGGAGTTAATGGTGAAACGCTCTTGGGACATCAATTCCATGCGTTAACAGTTTTATGGAACATTTTATGGAACGGTTACCACCTCCTTCCATTTACTTACCCATTATTCCATTCCTTAATAAGACCAGAGTACGTTTCACTTCGACTTGTATAAATAGGTCTTACATATTTCCACCGAACGACAGATTCATTTGGGAATACACAACACTCAGAAAATACTTGCTAGCTTACCATTTGTTAGCCTTCCCACTTTTTTGATACAAGTCGTAGTAACACAACTATTCTTCTAGAATCAACTATTCTGGTCTCATCACTTTCCTTGCTTCCCTCCCCAAAACCAACCCATTATCCTTCACTTTGTGACCGAAGCAAGTCTGTAACGACCATTTCTTGGTTAGGCCGGACTTTTACAAATTGATCTCTCGAATCTAAAATACTCCCTTGCAGTACATTGTTTAGGGTTTAAATTGTTTCTCACCCGTACACCCAAAATTACCGAAATCAGCAGAAACCATTTTCACCTACAAACAATTGGCAACCACAGTGGGAGATTGATCTATCGGTTACAATATCAGCTTTCAATTCCTAATTCCATTTTTCAAAACACCAATCCCAACATGGTAGAACTCGAGATATGAGTCAGTTGCGAGAACACCAAGATGTTAACACATCCCTGGTATTAATGTTACTTCTAAAAACGTCGCCGTGTCACCTCATCAACCACGGTAACACCGAAATCACTCCTTCAAGTGTAATACCGCCAATCACCCGGGCCGGAGTTGCCGCCGTCTCTAATGTCCCTGCACAAACTACTAACCACGGCAGTGCCGAAAGCACCCCTTCGGGCGTTATGCCACCGAACACCAGAGCTAGGGCCGCCGCTACCGCTCTTAACGCTTCGTCAAGCATGGCACCTCCAACCACCACTAAGACTCCAATTACCACACCGACGGGACGAGAAACCAGAGGAACCAGTGGAAGCCGACCCTATGTCACCATCGCTAATTTTATGGAATGATAGGAAGTTCTCGGTAGATCCCAGACGGATATGGTTTCAACACAGAAAGAAGTACTCACCTTTCTCAAGGCCCTAGCAGAGCGGATATACCACGTGATTCACGCCCTCCAGAGCCGCTTAGACATGCCTCCAACACCCCCGATGCTAGCACCTCTGCGAAACACGTCTCTGCGGATAAGGAGATTCATGCTAGAAGCCCATTGGAAAGAAGCCATCCGTCCAACTTCGTTACGCGAGAGAATCTGGAGCAACTTCTCCGCAACCGAGTCAAGAATGATAAAGTAGACATGCACCAGCATCAACCTCCTTACCCATATGAAATACAAAGAATCCCTCTTCCAAGAGGGTACTACTCTCCTCAATTCACTTTGTACGATGGCATAGGAAATGCACGTGAGCATGTCTCCCGCTTTTGGAGTTCCTAGGAGGGCACGAATACAATCACGTTCTTCGTCCGAGGGAGTTTTCAAAATCACTTACGGGAGGGCGTATACATGGTACAATAGCATCTCGAACAAAGTATCCCCAACTGGGATAGCATGGTTACCGCACTTTACAAGAAGTGCTTCTTCGTGTCTGAACAAGTTACTTTCTCATACCTAGGAAGAATGTACCAGCGGGACTACGAACACCCGAATCATTTTGGTAAGAGATTCAGGGTTCAAGCACTGGACTGTCATGACCCAAATATGACTGAACAGCAGCTGGTGAACACGTGCATCAATGGTATGGCTCCTATTTACCGCGCCCTGCTAGAGAACTTGTGTTTCCAGATATTCTCCGAACTCCATGAAGCTGTCAGACGATCCTCAACGATAGCACCTGCATTATTGGAAAGAGCTAGACCGACTCGAACCGAAGACATGCGCGAAACTCGCGGGAATAGGCGCCTCACCAGCAAGCAACTTAACGATGTCCCCTCCTCTGTGAATGTAGTAAACGAGAGGGAAAAGGAATGCCCCAGTTGCGGACCATCAGCCTAAACGTGAAGCACCGGCACAACGGGCTACTCCGCCACGGAACGCCGCCGCTAAACCTCCCATGCGTCATTATGAAACCGAAGGGAATGCCCCAATTCCCATTTCCCATCGAGGAGGTGACTGATCTCTTATAAGCATTGATTCAAGATGATTTTATCACCTGCCACCTCCCCGACGCCCACCGACTAAGGCCGAGATGGCAAACCCAAAATACCGCCACTACCACATATTTGTTCACCACCAAACCAGTGATTGCAATAGACTGAAGCATATCTTCAAAGAAAATATAGAAACAGGGGAGCTCCAACTAGGAAACGAGGGAGTACATCGAGACCCACTTCCAGTAAGGAATTGCAGGGTCTCTGGTGACTCCGTGCATGAGACTGTACAATCCATGATGCAGCACGTATGCGAAATTCTCTACCTTTCCAAGGTGTAGTGCCAAGATATTTTCGCGGCTCTCAGTCGCGTTGTGTCGGGAAAACGACATTTTCCCTCCATAGAAACCGCGCCAAGGGCCCAAGCTTTCCCAGCGCGCGGAATCGAAAGAGGCAACCATGGGGACTGCTGACCACATCCCATTTAAGAGATATTGAATTTGACAACACACTCATCGATGCGCCTCGACTTCAACATTATTACTTTCAAGACACCGAAAGCTGCGGGATTTCTGAAACAAGACGCTACCCATTCCCCGTCGTGATTAAGAACCCCGGGAGGAGAAGCCTTGAACGTGCATGGCTACATCAACCTCGAGGTCAAGATAGGAGACGCTATAACGCATAGCTTGATTCCACATTGTGAAAGAGCTTGGTTACGACATGATATTGGGGCACTTATGGTTACTCGACAACAAGGAAAAATTAGGTACCTCCCTTTACTAATGCCAACGCACAAAAGGATCTCCAACAAACCGTCCCACTTGCGGCTGCATCGACGAGTTATCGAGGGAACCGGACGCAGGAGAGAAGACCGTTGGCTAACTCATGGATTCCAAAGTAAGCCCTGGCCGAGCGATCTTCTCTATGACCCAGTCATTTCTTCCCCTATTCTATCATGGGGACTCGGCGCATTACTCGACACAAACACCGTCAAGCAATGTGAATGGGGTGTCTGGGTCATTCAAACACTTTGCAAGAAACTTAGAAGCAAGCCACCGAAACCGACGTGGCCAAGATTCAAAAGGCTGCACAACTCCTGAACCCGTTTTCAATCGAAGATATAGTGATTAAGGTAAACTCGTTTCAAGTTGGGAAAATGACGGTAAAAATAGCTGCTCGAAATGGTTCTCCTGATGAAAGAGAAGGCGAGCCGTATCTGGTGGCAGATATTCTTTTTGGAGGATACTGCAAGCTCACTATCTTTGTATTAATTTTCATTCCTTTTTAAATAAAAACATTTATGAATAGTTATAAAATTCCTAATAAATTTCTACTTATTTTAACATTAATAATTTAGTTTTGGTAATAATATAACATTAAATAGGCTAGTCAAGGGCTAGTCATGACAATTTATAGGATTTCCTTAATATCTTGACTTAGTCAAAGCGGACTCTTAATTTAGACAGAGGGAGTATATTGTTTAAAAAATGAATCTTAATAGGAAATATATCTCATGCTTCCTATGCATTGAAAAATGGTGTCATAGGCTCATAATTCATTAGGATATGCACCAAACATGTTCCTTTTATTCCATATTGGTTCCATTTTATCTAATCGGAATGTGCATAATGAAGTAACATACCTTGTATTACCCTCACATATATTCTGAGAAAATGGATATTCCCTTAAGAAAAGTGTTGACAATCTTTAATTCTAATTGGAATCCCCATAAACCAAGGATGCACGGACATGCCGAACAGGTAACTTGTCCCGTCAGAATCGTGTCCCGTCACCAATCTTGATCTAAACTACAATCACCTAACCAACGAGCCCATGTCCATAAACACAATAGATCGATTCTAACTTGGTCCTCAAACTGAACTATGTCTTGCATATAGTCTCATGTGAGGATAACATATTAACATACAATGGCATTATATTTCTTGCAGTATAGTTCATGTTCCAAAAAACGTAGCAAGGAAGCACAAGGTAATGCAGCGATCACACTTTTCAGGTTGTTAGTTTTTTATGCAAACAAGGTCACCATTGGTTCAACTTGAGCACTGCAACTTGGTTTTTGTTAGTTTTTATGCAAACAAGGTCACGATTGGTTCAACTTGAGCATTGCAACTTGGGAGTTTTTGTTACATGACTCCTCCTGGAAAGAAATTGACACTAATTCCAATTAGAATACCAGAAAAAGTTAGATGGGTTCTTTACTAGATAAAGAAAATGTACTATGATATGGAGATTCTTGAGGTTTTAGGTCACATTTGGTTCAGTCATTGCTCTGGTTCAATCCCGTTAAACCGTATCCCTTAACAAGTATATGAAGGAGCCTGCTCCATCGAAATGGTGGAACTAGGATTTCAAGTTTGAGTAAGGCCTGAGAATTTCATCTCTTCTTTTTTAACTAAAGATTATGACATTCATCCACAAGAGACATAACGAAAAGGGAAGCACGAAAAATGTAAAGAACTTTTGAGGCTGGAATAGAAAATCATCGGATCACATTCATAAAATAAATTCCAAGCTAATCGAATAAAGAATCACATTAATTTGTGCATTTCTTAGTCTTTATTACAAAGAATTAACACAATGTTCAACTTGGTCTCCACGAGGATTAACGAGGAGTGCTTTTGCCGATGAGGAGTTGTTGAGAAGCACAACCAAGCTTGCAATAGTGAACACCAAGAGACTCAATCTTGTTAGAAGGAGCCCCTCCGGATAAACATTTCTTCAAACAAGTAAATGGGCATTCAAGCATATGCAAGTCGGGATGAGTAACAAGCACATGTCGTCAAACATCCTACAAAACAGTCCTTGCTAAATGCAGAACTCTTCCCTAGGAACATTCCCAACATCACTATCACCATCAAAGAAATCATCTTCATATTTTTCCCTTCCATTGCTTCGCTATAACCTCTAGTTTGAATTGGATCTTATCTTTTTCTCTCGGTTTGGTTAATTTTTTGAAATGTTGATGGAAGGAGTTTTTGTTTGAGATGCAATTTATAGGGTATGATCTGCGGCATCCGCCTAGCCCATGACACATTATGGCTCATCATGGCTTCATAATATCTCTATACAGCTCAAATCATAATTACTAAAGGAATTTCACAATAAATGATACCCCTTTTGAGAGCCATAAAAATGGAAATTTATCTTTTTCAAAAAAAAGTGTCATCATAATTTCTATGGATGGCATGGCATTACCAATAAACCTCGCTTCTTCTGTTCGTTCTTTGCAGATAGCCCAAATGATAGGCGGCAAAAAGAAACATTTTCTAGATCTTATTCTTTAATTCTTTTTCCCGACAAAACGATGTATCTTTGTGCTATATACGACCAGTAAAATAACAAATGTTCTATATATGTATTGAATATTTCCTCCTCATCACAAAATTTTAGTAATTTAGTTTGTGACCTGTAGCCTTAGTTATATATATATACTCGAAACGGCTGCAAGTGGGAGATGAGGTATAAAAATGATGCCATTAATTCTTTACTAATTATAGACCTGTTGATGGTGGTTTTTAGTTTAGGGGTAAAATCGTAAAACCCTAGTCAGACAGTGACGTTACAGAACTTGAGTAATAATGTCCAAACCAAGCACATTTATTGAACCCTTTAATTTGTCTCATGAAAATTACTGTGGTACCTTTTTTTAATGCTTATTAGGGTTTCTTTCGACAGACCAAAACCTTAATTCTCACACCGCATGTGCAAATGACTAACCATGCCAGCCATACCTACCGCGCCAAGGCAAGAAAACCATGCTAGCCGCACCCTAGTGCCAATGGCAAACCATGTCGACCACACCTACCGCGCCAAGGCATGCCAACCATGCTAGCCGCAACCAAGTGCCAATGGCAAACCATGCCAGCCCACACCTACCGTGCCATGTCAAACACACCTTGCCATGGCCCCATGCCAACCTAGCCGCGCCACCTTGCTGGCCTTCCCTACGTGGCTACCAAAAACGAAGGCGTGCGACAATCAACGGTCTCGCTTCAATCCGAGGGAGCAAATCCTGTCCGTCCGAGGTTACCAAACGACCTTTGGCCCAAAACCCTAGCTTGGTCACGAACCTAGCCAAGCTAGCCACTCCATGCGCCCATGGCAAACCCTTGGCCCCACATGCCAAGCCAAACCGCACCTAGCCAAGCTAGCCACTCCATGCGCCCATGGCAAAACCCTTGGCCCCACATGCCAAGCCAAACCGCCCCCAGCACATGCTAGCCACACCATGCGCCCATGGGAAAACCCTTGGCCCCACATGCCAAGCCAAACACGCCTTGCCTTGGCCCTATCCAAGCTAGCCACGCCATGCACCTATGGAAAACCCTTGGCCCCACATGTCAAGCCAAACACGCCTTGCCTTGGCCCTAGCCAAGCTAGCTGCACCATGTGCCCATGGCAAACCCTTGGACCCGCCATGCCAAGCCAAACCACAACCTTCCTTGGCCCTAACCAACAAGCCGCGACACCATGCTGGCTTTCCCTACACGGCTACCCAAGCGAAGGTGTGCAACAATCAACGGTTGCCCTTCAATCCCAGGAGCGAATCTTAGCCATCCAAGGTTACCAGACAACGCATGGTAACCTTTGGCCTGAAATCTCCAAACCATGCCAACCTAGCCGCGCCACCATGCTAGCCTTCCCTACGCGGCTACCAAAAACAAAGGCGTGCGACAATCAACGGCCCCCCTTCAATCCCAGGAGCAAATCCTAGCCACCCAAGGTTACCGGACAACGCATGGTAATCTTTGGGCCGAAAAACATAAGTTTGGCCACGCCAAACCATTCCATGCCAACGACATGCCAACCTAGCCACGCCACAATGTTGGCCTTCCCTACGCGGCTACCAAAACGAAAGCATCCAACGATCAACGGCTATCTTTCCACTTGAGATGCAAAATCTCGACCGTCGAAAGTCACCAAGCTAGCAAGTCCTACAAGTACGACTTGCCAGGGAAGAACAACATGCTACATGTTTTCCACAAAAAATATTCGAGACATCCACACATATCACAAACCGGGGATCCTCTTTGGGTATTGTTTGGCGTTTTCTGCGAGCGGCATACACTACGCCCTTCATAAGGAAGTGTCATAAGGGTGAGACGTTTAGTAAATATAGGGAGTTAATGGTGAAAAGCTCTTGGGACATCAATTCCATGCATTAACAGTTTTATGGAACATCAATTCCATACGTTAACGGTTTTATGGAACGGTTACCACCTCCTCCCATTTACTTACCCATTATTCCATTCCTTAATAAGACCGTAGTACGTTTCACTTCGACTTGTATAAATAGGTCTTACATATTTCCACCGAACTAATGATTCATTTGGGAATACACAACACTCGTAAAATACTTGCTAGCTTACCATTTGTTAGCCTTCCCACTTTTTTTTGATACAAGTCGTAGTAACACAACTACTCTTCTAGAATCAACTATTTCGGTCTCATCACTTTCCTTGCTTCCCTCCCCAAAACCAACCCATTTTCCTTCACTTTGTGATCAAGCAAGTCCGGAACGACCATTTCTTGGTTTAGGCCGGACTTGTACAAATTGATCTCTCGAATCTAAAGTACTCCCTTACAGTACATTGTTTAGGGTTTAAATTGTTTCTCACCCGTACACCCAAAATTACTGAAATCAGCAGAAACCATTTTCACCTACAAACAATTGGCGACCACAGTGGGAGATTGATCTATCGGTTACAATATCAGCTTTCAATTCCTAATTCCATTTTTCAAAACACCGATCCCAACATGGTAGAACTCAGATATGAGTCAGTTGCCGAGAACACCAGTACAGAACACATCCCTGGTATTAATGTTACTTCTAAAAACGTCGCCGTGTCACCTCATCGACCACGGTAACACCGAAATCACTCCTTCAAGTGTAATACCACCAATCACTGGGGCCAGAGTTGCCGCCGTCTCTAATGTCCCCGCACAAACTACTAACCACGGCAGTGCGAAAGCACCCCTTCGGGCGTTATGCCACCGAACACCGTGAGCTAGGTCCGCCGCTACCGCTCTTAACGCTTCGTCAAGCATGGCACCTCCAACCACCACTAAGACTCCAATTACCACACCGACGGGACGAGAAACCAGAGGAACCAAAGTGGAAGCCGACCCTATGTCACCATCGCTAATTTTATGGAACGACGGGAAGTTCTCGCTAGATCCCGGACGGATATGGTTTCAAACACGTAAAGAAGTACTCACCTTTTTTCAAGGCCCTAGCAGAGCGGATACCACGTGATTCACGCCCTCCAGAGCCGCTTAGACATGCCTCCAACACCCCCGATGTTAGCACCTCTGCGAAACACGTCTCTGCGGATAAGGAGATTCATGCTAGAAGCCCATTGGAAAGAAGCCATCCGTCCAACTTCGTTACGCGAGAGAATCTGGAGCAACTTCTCCGCAACCGAGTCAAGAATGATGAAGTATACATGCACCAGCATCAACCTCCTTACCCATATGAAATACAAAAGTCCCTCTTCCAAGAGGGTACTCCTCTCCTCAATTCACTTTGTACGATGGCACCGGAAATGCACGTGAGCATGTCTCCCGCTTTTTGGAGTTCCTAGGAGGGCACGAATACAATCACGTTCTTCGTCTGAGGGAGTTTTCAAAATCACTTACGGGAGGGCGTATACATGGTACAATAGCATCCTGTCGAACAGTATCCCCAACTGGGATAGCATGGTTACCGCACTTTACAAGAAGTGCTTCTTCGTGTCTCGAAAAAGTTACTTTCTCATACCTAGGAAGAATGTACTAAGCGGGACTACGAACACCCGAATCATTTTGGTAAGAGATTCAGGTTCAAGCACTCGGATGTCATGACCCAAATATGATCGACAACAGCAATGGTGAACACGTGCATCAATGGTATGGCTCCTATTTACCGTGCCCCGCTAGAGAACTTGTGTTTCCAGATATTCTCCGAACTCCATGAAGCTGTCAGACGATCCTCAACGATAGCACCTGCATTATTGGAAAGAGCTAGACCGACTCGAACCGAAGACATGCGCGAAACTCGCGGGAATAGGCGCCTCACCAGCAAGCAATTTAACGATGTCCCCTCCTCTGTGAATGTAGTAAACGAGAGAGGGAAAAGGAATGCCCCAGTTGCGGACCATCAGCCTAAACGTGAAGCACCGGCACAACGGGCTACTCCGCCACGGAACGCCGCCGCTAAACCTCCCATGCGTCATTATGAAACCGAAGGGAATGCCCCAGAATTCCCATTTCCCATCGAGGAGGTGACTGATCTCTTATAAGTATTGATTCAAGATGATTTTATCAGCCTGCCACCTCCCAGACGCCCACCGACTAAGGCCGAGATGGCAAACCCAAAATACCGCCACTACCACATATTTGTTCACCACCCAACCAAGTGATTGCAATAGATCGAAGCATATCTTCAAAGAAAATATAGAAACAGGGGAGCTCCAACTAGGAAACGAGGGAGTACATCGAGACCCACTTCCAGTAAGGAATTGCAGGGTCTCTGGTGACTCCGTGCATGAGACTGTACAATCCATGATGCAGCACGTATGCGAAATTCTCTACCTTTCCAAGGTGTAGTGCCAAGATATTTTCGCGGCTCTCAGTCGCGTTGTGTCGGGCAAACGACATTTTCCCTCCATAGAAACCGCGCCAAGGGCCCAAGCTTTCCCAGCGCGCGGAATCGAAAGAGGCAACCATGGGGACTGCTGACCACATCCCATTTAAGAGATATTGAATTTGACAACACACTCATCGATGCGGCCTCTGACTTCAACATTATTACTTTCAAGACACTGAAAGCTGCGGGATTTACGAAACAAGACGCTACCCATTCCCCGTCTGTGATTAAGAACCCGGGAGGAGAAGCCTTGAACGTGCATGGCTACATCAACCTCGAGGTCAAGATAGGAGACGCTATAACGCATAGCAGATTCCACATTGTGAAAGAGCTGGGTTACGACATGATATTGGGGCACTTATGGTTACTCGACAACAAGGAAAAATTAGGTACCTCCCCTTTACTAATGCCAACGCACGAAAGGATCTCCAACAAACCGTCCCACTTGCGGCTGCATCGACGAGTTATCGAGGGAACCCGGACGCCAGGAGAAGACCTGTTGGCTAACTCATGGATTCCAAAGTAAGCCTGGCCGAGCGATCTTCTCTACGACCAGTCATTTCTTCCCCTATTCTATCATGGGGACTCGGCGCAATTACTGACACAAACACCGTCAAGCAATGTGAATGGGGTGCTGGGTCATTCAAACACTTTGCAAGAAACTTAGAAGCAGCCACCGAAACCGACGTGGCCAAGATTCAAAAGGCTGCACAACTCCTGAACCCGTTTTCAATCGAAGATATAGTGATTAAGGTAAACTCGTTTCAAGTTGGGAAAATGACGGTAAAAATAGCTGCTCGAAATGGTTCTCCTGATGAAAGAGAAGGCGAGCCGTATCTGGTGGCAGATATTCTTTTTGGAGGATACTGCAAGCTCACTATCTTTGTATTAATTTTCATTCCTTTTTAAATAAAAACATTTATGAATAGTTATAAAATTCCTAATAAATTTCTACTTATTTTAACATTAATAATTTAGTTTTGGTAATAATATAACATTAAATAGGCTAGTCAAGGGCTAGTCATGACAATTTATAGGATTTCCTTAATATCTTGACTTAGTCAAAGCGGACTCTTAATTTAGACAGAGGGAGTATATTGTTTAAAAATGAATCTTAATAGGAAATATATCTCATGCTTCCTATGCATTGAAAAATGGTGTCATAGGCTCATAATTCATTAGGATATGCACCAAACATGTTCCTTTTATTCCATATTGGTTCCATTTTATCTAATCGGAATGTGCATAATGAAGTAACATACCTTGTATTACCCTCACATATATTACGGGGAGAAAATGGATATTCCCTTAAGAAAAGTGTTGACAATCTTTAATTCTAATTGGAATCCCCATAAACCAAGGATGCACGGACATGCCGTAACGAGGTAACTTGTCCTGTCGAATCGTGTCCCGTCACCAATCTTGATCTAAACTACAATCACCTAACCAACGAGCCCATGTCCATAAACACAATAGATCGATTCTAACTTGGTCCTCAAACTGAACTATGTCTTGCATATAGTCTCATGTGAGGATAACATATTAACATACAATGGCATTATATTTCTTGCTAGTATAGTTCATGTTCCAAAAAACGTAGCAAGGAAGCACAAGGTAATGCAGCGATCACACTTTTCAGGCTGTTAGTTTTTTATGCAAACAAGGTCACCATTGGTTCAACTTGAGCACCGCAACTTGGTTCAGCTGTTAGTTTTTTTATGCAAACAAGGTCACGATTGGTTCAACTTGAGCATTGCAACTTGGGAGTTTTTGTTACATGACTCCTCCTGGAAAGAAATTGACACTAATTCCAATTAGAATACCAGAGAAAAAGTCAGATGGGTTCTTTACTAGATAAAGAAAATGTACTATGATATGGAGATTCTTGAGGTTTTAGGTCACATTTGGTTCAGTCATTGCCGGTTCAATCCCGTTTAAATCGTATCCCTTAACAAGTATATGAAGGAGCCTGCTCCATCAGAAATGGTGGAACTAGGATTTCAAGTTTGAGTAAGGCCTGAGAATTTCATCTCTTCTTTTTTTAACTAAAGATTATGACATTCATCCACAAGAGACATAACGAAAAGGGAAGCACGAAAAAATGTAAAGAAATTTTTGAGGCTGGAATAGAAAATCATCGGATCACATTCATAAAATAAATTCCAAGCTAAATCGAATAAAGAATCACATTAATTTGTGCATTTCTTAGTGCAAAGTAAGAATTAACACAATGTTCAACTTGGTCTCCACGAGGATTCCGAGGAGTGCTTTTGCCGATGCAGTTTGCCGTAGCACAACCAAGCTTGCAATAGTGAACACCAAGACACTCAATCTTGTTAGAAGGAGCCCTCCGGATAAACATTTCTTCAAACAAGTAAATGGGCATTCAAGCATATGCAAGTCAGGATGAGTAACAGCACATGTCGTCAAACATCCTACAAAACAGTCCTTGCTAAATGCGAACTCTTCCCTAGAACATTCCCAACATCACTATCACCATCAAAGAAATCATCTTCATATTTTTCCCTTCCATTGCTGCTATAACCTCTAGTTTGAATTGGATCTTATCTTTTTTCTCTCAGTTTGGTTAATTTTGCTGAAATGTTGATGGAAGGAGTTTTTGTTTGAGATGCAATTTATAGGGTATGATCTGCGGCATCTGCCTAGCCCATGACACATTATGGCTCATCATGGCTTCATAATATCTCTATACAGCTCAAATCATAATTACTAAAGGAATTTCACAATAAATGATACCCCTTTTGAGAGCCATAAAAATGGAAATTTATCTTTTTCAAAAAAAAGTGTCATCATAATTTCTATGGATGGCATGGCATTACCAATAAACCTGCTTCTTCTGTTCTGTTCTTTGCAGATAGCCCAAATGATAGGCGGCAAAAAGAAACATTTTCTAGATCTTATTCTTTAATTCTTTTTTCCTGACAAAACGATGTATCTTTGTGCTATATACGACCAGTAAAATAACAAATGTTCTATATATGTATTGAATATTTCCTCCTCATCACAAAATTTTAGTAATTTAGTTTGTGACCTGTAGCCTTAGTTACATATATACTCAGACAAACTGCTGCATGTGGGAGATGAGGTATAAAAATGATGCCATTAATTCTTTACTAATTATAGACCTGTTGATGGTGGTTTTTAGTTTAGGGGTAAAATCGTAAAACCCTAGTCAGACAGTGACGTTACAGAACTTGAGTAATAATGTCCAAACCAAGCACATTTATTGAACCCTTTAATTTGTCTCATGAGAAAATTACTGTGGTACCTTTTTTAATGCTTATTAGGGTTTCTTTCGACCAGACCAAAACCTTAATTCTCACACCGCATGTGCAAATGACTAACCATGCCAGCCATACCTACCGCGCCAAGGCAAGAAAACCATGCTAGCCGCACCCTAGTGCCAATGGCAAACCATGTCGCCCACACCTACCGCGCCAAGGCATGCCAACCATGCTAGCCGCAACCGAGTGCCAATGGCAAACCATGCCCGCCCACACCTACCGTGCCATGTCAAACACACCTTGCCATGGCCCCATGCCAACCTAGCCGCGCCACCTTGCTGGCCTTCCCTACGCGGCTACCAAAACGAAGGCGTGCGACAATCAACGGTCTCGCTTCAATCCTAGGAGCAAATCCTAGCCGTCCGAGGTTACCAAACGACCTTTGGCCCAAAACCCTAGCTTGGTCACGAACCTAGCCAAGCTAGCCACGCCATGCGCCCATGGCAAACCCTTGGCCCCACATGCCAAGACAAACTGCACCTAGCCAAGCTAGCCACTCCATGCGCCCATGGCAAAACCCTTGGCCCCACATGCCAAGCCAAACCGCACCTAGCCAAGCTAGCCACACCATGCGCCCATGGAAAACCCTTGGCCCCACATGCCAAGCCAAACACGCCTTGCCTTGGCCCTATCCAAGCTAGCCACGCCATGCACCTATGGAAAACCCTTGGCCCCACATGTCAAGCCAAACACGCCTTGCCTTGGCCCTAGCCAAGCTAGCTGCACCATGTGCCCATGGCAAACCCTTGGACCCGCCATGCCAAGCCAAACCACAACCTTCCTTGGCCCTAACCAACAAGCCGCGACACCATGCTGGCTTTCCCTACACGGCTACCCAAGCGAAGGTGTGCAACAATCAACGGTTGCCCTTCAATCCCAGGAGCGAATCTTAGCCATCCAAGGTTACCAGACAACGCATGGTAACCTTTAGCTTGAAATCTCCAAACCATGCCAACCTAGCCGCGCCACCATGCTAGCCTTCCCTACGCGGCTACCAAAAACAAAGGCGTGCGACAATCAACGGCCCCCCTTCAATCCCAGGAGCAAATCCTAGCCACCCAAGGTTACCAGACAACGCATGGTAATCTTTGGGCCGAAAACATAAGTTTGGCCACGCCAAACCATTCCATGCCAACGACATGCCAACCTAGCCACGCCACAATGTTGGCCTTCCTACGTGGCTACCAAAACGAAAGCATCCAACGATCAACGGCTATCTTTCCACTTGAGATGCAAAATCTCGACCGTCGAAAGTCACCAAGCTAGCAAGTCCTACAAGTACGACTTGCCAGGGAAGAACAACATGCTACATGTTTTCCACAAAAATATTCGAGACATCCACACATATCACAAACTGGGGATCCTCTTTGGGTATTGTTTGGCGGTTTACAGCGAGCGGCATACACTACGCCCTTCATAAGGAAGTGTCATAAGGGTGAGGCGTTTAGTAAATACAGGGAGTTAATGGTGAAACGCTCTTGGGACATCAATTCCATGCGTTAACAGTTTTATGGAACATCAATTCCATACGTTAACGGTTTTATGGAACGGTTACCACCTCCTTCCATTTACTTACCCATTATTCCATTCCTTAATAAGACCAGAGTACGTTTCACTTCGACTTGTATAAATAGGTCTTACATATTTCCACCGAACGACAGATTCATTTGGGAATACACAACACTCAGAAAATACTTGCTAGCTTACCATTTGTTAGCCTTCCCACTTTTTTGATACAAGTCGTAGTAACACAACTACTCTTCTAGAATCAACTATTCTGGTCTCATCACTTTCCTTGCTTCCCTCCCCAAAACCAACCCATTTTCCTTCACTTTGTGACTGAAGCAAGTCTGGAACGACCATTTCTTGGTTTAGGCCGGACTTGTACAAATTGATCTCTCGAATCTAAAATACTCCCTTGCACTACATTGTTTAGGGTTTAAATTGTTTCTCACCCGTACACCCAAAATTACCGAAATCAGCAGAAACCATTTTCACCTACAAACAATTGGCAACCACAGTGGGAGATTGATCTATCGGTTACAATATCACTTTCAATTCCTAATTCCATTTTTCAAAACACCGATCCCAACATGGTAGAACTCGGGGATATGAGTCGAGTTGCCGAGAACACCAAAGATACATAACACATCCCCGGGTATTAATGTTACTTCTAAAACGTCGCCGTGTCACCCTCATCGACCACGGTAACACCGAAATCACTCCTTCAAGTGTAATACCACCAATCACCAGGGCCGAGTTGCCGCCGTCTCTAATGTCCCCGCACAAACTACTAAACCACGGCGAGTCCGAAAGCACCCCTTCGGGCGTTATGCCACCGAACACCGAGCTAGGTCCGCCGCTACCGCTCTTAACGCTTCGTCAAGCATGGCACCTCCAACCACCACTAAGACTCCAATTACCACACCGACGGGACGAGAAACCGAGAGGAACCAAAGGGAAGCCGACCCTATGTCACCATCGCTAATTTTATGGAACGACAGGAAGTTCTCGCTAGATCCTGACGGATATGGTTTCAACACAGAAAGAAGTACTCACCTTTCTCAAGGCCCTAGCAGAGCGGATACCACGTGATTCACGCCCTCCAGAGCCGCTTAGACATGCCTCCAACACCCCCGATGTTAGCACCTCTGCGGAAAACGTCTCTCGCGGATAAGGAGATTCATGCTAGAAGCCCATTGGAAAGAAGCCATCCGTCCAACTTCGTTACGCGAGAGAATCTGGAGCAACTTCTCCGCAACCGAGTCAAGAATGATAAAGTAGACATGCACCAGCATCAACCTCCTTACCCATATGAAATACAAAGAATCCCTCTTCCAAGAGGGTACTACTCTCCTCAATTCACTTTGTACGATGGCACCAGAAATGCACGTGAGCATGTCTCCCGCTTTTTGGAGTTCCTAGGAGGGCACGAATACAATCACGTTCTTCGTCTGAGGGAGTTTTCAAAATCACTTACCGGGAGGGCGTATACATGGTACAATAGCATCCTGTCGAACAGTATCCCCAACTGGGATAGCATGGTTACCGCACTTTACAAGAAGTGCTTCTTCGTGTCTGAAAAAGTTACTTTCTCATACCTAGGAAGAATGTACCGGCGGGACTACGAACACCCGAATCATTTTGGTAAGAGATTAGTGGTTCAAGCACTCGGACTGTCATGACCCAAATATGACTGAACAGCAGCTGGTGAACACGTGCATCAATGGTATGGCTCCTATTTACCGTGCCCTGCTAGAGAACTTGTGTTTCCAGATATTCTCCGAACTCCATGAAGCTGTCGACGATCCTCAACGATAGCTTTTGCATTATTGGAAAGAGCTAGACCGACTCGAACCGAAGACATGCGCGAAACTCATGGAATAGGCGCCTCACCAGCAAGCAATTTAACGATGTCCCCTCCTCTGTGAATGTAGTAAACGAAAGAGGGAAAAGGAAGGCCCCAGTTGCGGACCATCAGCCTAAACGTGAAGCACCGGCACAACGGGCTACTCCGCCACGGAAGGCCGCCGCTAAAGCTCCCATGCGTCATTATGAAACCGAAGGGAATGCCCCAGAATTCCCATTTCCCATCGAGGAGGTGACTGATCTCTTATAAGTATTGATTCAAGATGATTTTATCACCGCCACCTCCCGTGACGCCCACCGACTAAGGCCGAGATGGCAAACCCAAAATACTGCCACTACCACATATTTGTTCACCACCCAACTAGTGATTGCAATAGACTGAAGCATATCTTCAAAGAAAATATAGAAACAGGGGAGCTCCAACTAGGAAACGAGGGAGTACATCGAGACCCACTTCCAGTAAGGAATTGCAGGGTCTCTGGTGACTCCGTGCATGAGACTGTACAATCCATGATGCAGCACGTATGCGAAATTCTCTACCTTTCCAAGGTGTAGTGCCAAGATATTTTCGCGGCTCTCAATCGCGTTGTGTCGGGCAAACGACATTTTCCCTCCATAGAAACCGCGCCAAGGGCCCAAGCTTTCCCAACGCGGAATCGAAAGAGGCAACCATGGGGACCGCCGACCACATCCCATTTAAGAGATATTGAATTTGACAACACACTCATCGATGCGGCCCTCGACTTCAACATTATTACTTTCAAGACACCGAAAGCTGGGATTTACGAAACAAGACGCTACCCATTCCCCGTCTGTGATTAAGAACCCGGGAGGAGAAGCCTTGAACGTGCATGGCTACATCAACCTCGAGGTCAAGATAGGAGACGCTATAACGCATAGCAGATTCCACATTGTGAAAGAGCTGGGTTACGACATGATATTGGGGCACTTATGGTTACTCGACAACAAGGAAAAATTAGGTACCTCCCCTTTACTAATGCCAACGCACGAAAGGATCTCCAACAAACCGTCCCACTTATGGCTGCATCGACGAGTTATCGAGGGAACCCTGACGCCAGGAGAAGACCTGTTGGCTAACTCATGGATTCCAAAGTAAGCCTGGCCGAGCGATCTTCTCTACGACCAGTCATTTCTTCCCCTATTCTATCATGGGGACTCGGCGCAATTACTGACACAAACACCGTCAAGCAATGTGAATGGGGTGCTGGGTCATTCAAACACTTTGCAAGAAACTTAGAAGCAGCCACCGAAACCGACGTGGCCAAGATTCAAAAGGCTGCACAACTCCTGAACCCGTTTTCAATCGAAGATATAGTGATTAAGGTAAACTCGTTTCAAGTTGGGAAAATGACGGTAAAAATAGCTGCTCGAAATGGTTCTCCTGATGAAAGAGAAGGCGAGCCGTATCTGGTGGCAGATATTCTTTTTGGAGGATACTGCAAGCTCACTATCTTTGTATTAATTTTCATTCCTTTTTAAATAAAAACATTTATGAATAGTTATAAAATTCCTAATAAATTTCTACTTATTTTAACATTAATAATTTAGTTTTGGTAATAATATAACATTAAATAGGCTAGTCAAGGGCTAGTCATGACAATTTATAGGATTTCCTTAATATCTTGACTTAGTCAAAGCGGACTCTTAATTTAGACAGAGGGAGTATATTGTTTAAAAATGAATCTTAATAGGAAATATATCTCATGCTTCCTATGCATTGAAAAATGGTGTCATAGGCTCATAATTCATTAGGATATGCACCAAACATGTTCCTTTTATTCCATATTGGTTCCATTTTATCTAATCGGAATGTGCATAATGAAGTAACATACCTTGTATTACCCTCACATATATTACGGGAGAAAATGGATATTCCCTTAAGAAAAGTGTTGACAATCTTTAATTCTAATTGGAATCCCCATAAACCAAGGATGCACGGACATGCCAGAACAGGTAACTTGTCCTCGTCAGAATCGTGTCCCGTCACCAATCTTGATCTAAACTACAATCACCTAACCAACGAGCCCATGTCCATAAACACAATAGATCGATTCTAACTTGGTCCTCAAACTGAACTATGTCTTGCATATAGTCTCATGTGAGGATAACATATTAACATACAATGGCATTATATTTCTTACAGATAGTTCATGTTCCAAAAAACGTAGCAAGGCAAGACAAGGTAATGCAATGATCACACTTTTCAGTGTTAGTTTTTTATGCAAACAAGGTCACCATTGGTTCAACTTGAGCACTCGCAACTTGGTTCAGGCTGTTAGTTTTTTATGCAAACAAGGTCACGATTGGTTCAACTTGAGCATTGCAACTTGGGAGTTTTTGTTACATGACTCCTCCTGGAAAGAAATTGACACTAATTCCAATTAGAATACCAGAAAAAGTCAGATGGGTTCTTTACTAGATAAAGAAAATGTACTATGATATGGAGATTCTTGAGGTTTTAGGTCACATTTGGTTCGAGTCATTGCCGGTTCAATCCCGTTAAACCGTATCCCTTAACAAGTATATGAAGGAGCCTGCTCCATCAGAAATGGTGGAACTAGGATTTCAAGTTTGAGTAAGGCCTGAGAATTTCATCTCTTCTTTTTTTAACTAAAGATTATGACATTCATCCACAAGAGACATAACGAAAAGGGAAGCACGAAAAATGTAAAGAACTTTTGAAATTTGGAATAGAAAATCATCGGATCACATTCATAAAATAAATTCCAAGCTAAATCGAATAAAGAATCACATTAATTTGTGCATTTCTTAGTGCAAATTAAGTAAGAATTAACACAATGTTCAACTTGGTCTCCACGAGGATTCCGAGGAGTGCTTTTGCCGATGCAGTTGCCGTAGCACAACCAAGCTTGCAATAGTGAACACCAAGAGACTCAATCTTGTTAGAAGGAGCCCCTCCGGATAAACATTTCTTCAAACAAGTAAATGGGCATTCAAGCATATGCAAGTCGGGATGAGTAACAAAGACATGTCGTCAAACATCCTACAAAACAGTCCTTGCTAAATGCAGAACTCTTCCCTAGGAACATTCCCAACATCACTATCACCATCAAAGAAAAAATCTTCATATTTTTCCCTTCCATTGCTGCTATAACCTCTAGTTTGAATTGGATCTTATCTTTTTCTCTCAGTTTGGTTAATTTTTTGAAATGTTGATGGAAGGAGTTTTTGTTTGAGATGCAATTTATAGGGTATGATCTATGCATCTGCCTAGCCCATGACACATTATGGCTCATCATGGCTTCATAATATCTCTATATGACTCAAATCATAATTACTAAAGGAATTTCACAATAAATGATACCCCTTTTGAGAGCCATAAAAATGGAAATTTATCTTTTTCAAAAAAAAGTGTCATCATAATTTCTATGGATGGCATGGCATTACCAATAAACTCGCTTTCTACGTTTCGTTCTTTGCAGATAGCCCAAATGATAGGCGGCAAAAAGAAACATTTTCTAGATCTTATTCTTTAATTCTTTTTCCCGACAAAACGATGTATCTTTGTGCTATATACGACCAGTAAAATAACAAATGTTCTATATATGTATTGAATATTTCCTCCTCATCACAAAATTTTAGTAATTTAGTTTGTGACCTGTAGCCTTAGTTACATATATACTCAGACAAACGGCTGCATGTGGGAGATGAGGTATAAAAATGATGCCATTAATTCTTTACTAATTATAGACCTGTTGATGGTGGTTTTTAGTTTAGGGGT
The DNA here is from genome assembly GCA_023531295.1 of Papaver armeniacum. NCBI lineage: Eukaryota > Viridiplantae > Streptophyta > Magnoliopsida > Ranunculales > Papaveraceae > Papaver > Papaver armeniacum. The sequence goes on from JAJJWW010004940.1 coordinate 161,852, forward strand.
AAAATCGTAAAACCCTAGTCAGACAGTGACGTTACAGAACTTGAGTAATAATGTCCAAACCAAGCACATTTATTGAACCCTTTAATTTGTCTCATGAAAAATTACCAGGGTACCTTTTTTTAATGCTTATTAGGGTTTCTTTCGACAGACCAAAACCTTAATTCTCACACCGCATGTGCAAATGACTAACCATGCCAGCCATACCTACCGCGCCAAGGCAAGAAAACCATGCTAGCCGCACCCTAGTGCCAATGGCAAACCATGTCAGCCACACCTACCGCGCCAAGGCATGCCAACCATGCTAGCCGCAACCGAGTGCCAATGGCAAACCATGCCAGCCACACCTACCGTGCCATGTCAAACACACCTTGCCATGGCCCCATGCCAACCTAGCCGCGCCACCTTGCTGGCCTTCCCTACGCGGCTACCAAAACGAAGGCGTGCGACAATCAACGGTCTCGCTTCAATCCCAGGAGCAAATCCTAGCCGTCCGAGGTTACCAAACGACCTTTGGCCCAAAACCCTAGCTTGGTCACGAACCTAGCCAAGCTAGCCACGCCATGCGCCCATGGCAAACCCTTGGCCCCACATGCCAAGACAAACTGCACCTAGCCAAGCTAGCCACTCCATGCGCCCATGGCAAAACCCTTGGCCCCACATGCCAAGCCAAACCGCACCTAGCCAAGCTAGCCACACCATGCGCCCATGGAAAACCCTTGGCCCCACATGCCAAGCCAAACACGCCTTGCCTTGGCCCTATCCAAGCTAGCCACGCCATGCACCTATGGAAAACCCTTGGCCCCATGTCAAGCCAAACACGCCTTGCCTTGGCCCTAGCCAAGCTAGCCGCACCATGTGCCCATGGCAAACCCTTGGACCCGCCATGCCAAGCCAAACCACAACCTTCCTTGGCCCTAACCAACAAGCCGCGACACCATGCTGGCTTTCCCTACACGGCTACCCAAGCGAAGGTGTGCAACAATCAACGGTTGCCCTTCAATCCCAGGAGCGAATCTTAGCCATCCAAGGTTACCAGACAACGCATGGTAACCTTTGGCCTGAAATCTCCAAACCATGCCAACCTAGCCGCGCCACCATGCTAGCCTTCCCTACGCGGCTACCAAAAACAAAGGCGTGCGACAATCAACGGCCCCCCTTCAATCCCAGGAGCAAATCCTAGCCACCCAAGGTTACCAGACAACGCATGGTAATCTTTGGGCCGAAAACATAAGTTTGGCCACGCCAAACCATTCCATGCCAACGACATGCCAACCTAGCCACGCCACAATGTTGGCCTTCCCTACGCGGCTACCAAAACGAAAGCATCCAACGATCAACGGCTATCTTTCCACTTGAGATGCAAAATCTCGACCGTCGAATGTCACCAAGCTACCAAGTCCTACAAGTACGACTTGCCAGGGAAGAACAACATGCTACATGTTTTCCACAAAAATATTCGAGACATCCACACATATCACAAACTGGGGATCCTCTTTGGGTATTGTTTGGCGGTTTACAGCGAGCGGCATACACTACGCCCTTCATAAGGAAGTGTCATAAGGGTGAGGCGTTTAGTAAATACAGGGAGTTAATAGTGAAACGCTCTTGGGACATCAATTCCATGCGTTAACAGTTTTATGGAACATCAATTCCATACGTTAACGGTTTTATGGAACGGTTACCACCTCCTTCCATTTACTTACCCATTATTCCATTACTTAATAAGACCAGAGTACGTTTCACTTCGACTTGTATAAATAGGTCTTACATATTTCCACCGAACAATGATTCATTTGGGAATACACAACACTCGAAAATACTTGCTAGCTTACCATTTGTTAGCCTTCCCACTTTTTTGATACAAGTCGTAGTAACACAACTACTCTTCTAGAATCAACTATTCTGGTCTCATCACTTTCCTTGCTTCCCTCCCCAAAACCAACCCATTTTCCTTCACTTTGTGACTGAAGCAAGTCTGGAACGACCATTTCTTGGTTTAGGCCGGACTTGTACAAATTGATCTCTCGAATCTAAAATACTCCCTTGCACTACATTGTTTAGGGTTTAAATTGTTTCTCACCCGTACACCCAAAATTACCGAAATCAGCAGAAACCATTTTCACCTACAAACAATTGGCAACCACAGTGGGAGATTGATCTATCGGTTACAATATCAGCTTTCAATTCCTAATTCCATTTTTCAAAACACCGATCCCAACATGGTAGAACTCATATATGAGTCAGTTGCCGAGAACACCAGTACAGAACACATCCCTGGTATTAATGTTACTTCTAAAAACGTCGCCGTGTCACCTACTGACCACGGTAACACCGAAATCACTCCTTCAAGTGTAATACCGCCAATCACCAGGGCCAGAGTTGCCGCCGTCTCTAATGTCCCTGCACAAACTACTAACCACGGCAGTGCCGAAAGCACCCCTTCGGGCGTTATGCCACCGAACACCAGAGCTAGGTCCGCCGCTACCGCTCTTAACGCTTCGTCAAGCATGGCACCTCCAACCACCACTAAGACTCCAATTACCACACCGACGGGACGAGAAACCAGAGGAACCAGTGGAAGCCGACCCTATGTCACCATCGCTAATTTTATGGAACGACAGGAAGTTCTCGCTAGATCCCAGACGGATATGGTTTCAACACAGAAAGAAGTACTCACCTTTCTCAAGGCCCTAGCAGAGCGGATACCACGTGATTCACGCCCTCCAGAGCCGCTTAGACATGCCTCCAACACCCCCGATGTTAGCACCTCTGCGAAACACGTCTCTGCGGATAAGGAGATTCATGCTAGAAGCCCATTGGAAAGAAGCCATCCGTCCAACTTCGTTACGCGAGAGAATCTGGAGCAACTTCTCCGCAACCTAGTCAAGAATGATAAAGTAGACATGCACCAGCATCAACCTCCTTACCCATATGAAATACAAAGAATCCCTCTTCCAAGAGGGTACTACTCTCCTCAATTCACTTTGTACGATGGCACCAGAAATGCACGTGAGCATGTCTCCCGCTTTTTGGAGTTCCTAGGAGGGCACGAATACAATCACGTTCTTCGTCTGAGGGAGTTTTCAAAATCACTTACCGGGAGGGCGTATACATGGTACAATAGCATCTGTCGAACAAGATCCCCAACGGGATAGCATGGTTACCGCACTTTACAAGAAGTGCTTCTTCGTGTCTGAACAAGTTACTTTCTCATACCTAGGAAGAATGTACCAGCGGGACTACGAACACCCGAATCATTTTGGTAAGAGATTCAGGGCTCAAGCACTGGACTGTCATGACCCAAACATGACTGAACAGCAGCTGGTGAACACGTGCATCAATGGTATGGCTCCTATTTACCGTGCCCTGCTAGAGAACTTGTGTTTCCAGATATTCTCCGAACTCCATGAAGCTGTCAGACGATCCGCAACGATAGCACCAGCATTATTGGAAAGAGCTAGACCGACTCGAACCGAAGACATGCGCGAAACTCGCGGGAATAGGCGCCTCACCAGCAAGCAATTTAACGATGTCCCCTCCTCTGGTGAATTTAGTAAACGAGAGAGGGAAAAGGAATGCCCTGGATTGCGGACCATCAGCCTAAACGTGAAGCACCGGCACAACGGGCTACTCCGCCACGGAACGCCGCCGCTAAACCTCCCATGCGTCATTATGAAACCGAAGGGAATGCCCCAGAATTCCCATTTCCCATCGAGGAGGTGACTGATCTCTTATAAGCATTGATTCAAGATGATTTTATCACCGCCACCTCCCGCACGCCCACCGACTAAGGCCGAGATGGCAAACCCAAAATACCGCCACTACCACATATTTGTTCACCACCCAACCAAAGTGATTGCAATAGACTCAAGCATATCTTCAAAGAAAATATAGAAACAGGGAGCTCCAACTAGGAAACGAGGGAGTACATCGAGACCCACTTCCCAAAGAAGGAATTGCAGGGTCTCTGGTGACTCCGTGCATGAGACTGTACAATCCATGATGCAGCACGTATGCGAAATTCTCTACCTTTCCAAGGTGTAGTGCCAAGATATTTTCGCGGCTCTCAGTCGCGTTGTGTCGGGCAAACGACATTTTCCCTCCATAGAAACCGCGCAAGGGCCCAAGCTTTCCCGGCGCAAGGAATCGAAAGAGGCAACCATGGGGACTCCGACCACATCCCATTTAATAGATATTGAATTTGACAACACACTCATCGATGCGGCCTCGACTTCAACATTATTACTTTCAAGACACCGAAAGTCGGGATTTACTGAAACAAGACGCTACCCATTCCCCGTCTCGTGATTAAGAACCCGGAGGAGAAGCCTTGAACGTGCATGGCTACATCAACCTCGAGGTCAAGATAGGAGACGCTATAACGCATAGCAGATTCCACATTGTGAAAGAGCTGGGTTACGACATGATATTGGGGCACTTATGGTTACTCGACAACAAGGAAAAATTAGGTACCTCCCCTTTACTAATGCCAACGCACGAAAGGATCTCCAACAAACCGTCCCACTTGCGGCTGCATCGACGAGTTATCGAGGGAACCCGGACGCCAGGAGAAGACCTGTTGGCTAACTCATGGATTCCAAAGTAAGCCTGGCCGAGCGATCTTCTCTACGACCGGTCATTTCTTCCCCTATTCTATCATGGGGACTCGGCGCAATTACTGACACAAACACCGTCAAGCAATGTGAATGGGGTGCTGGGTCATTCAAACACTTTGCAAGAAACTTAGAAGCGACCACCGAAACCGACGTGGCCAAGATTCAAAAGGCCGCACAACTCCCGAACCCGTTTTCAATCGAAGATATAGTGATTAAGGTAAACTCGTTTCAAGTTGGGAAAATGACGGTAAAAATAAATGCTCGAAATGGTTCTCCCGATGAAAGAGAAGGCGAGCCGTATCGGTGTGGATATTCTTTTTGGAGGATACCGCAAGCTCACTATCTTTGTATTAATTTTCATTCCTTTTTAAATAAAAACATTTATGAATAGTTATAAAATTCCTAATAAATTTCTACTTATTTTAACATTAATAATTTAGTTTTGGTAATAATATAACATTAAATAGGCTAGTCAAGGGCTAGTCATGACAATTTATAGGATTTCCTTAATATCTTGACTTAGTCAAAGCGGACTCTTAATTTAGACAGAGGGAGTATATTGTTTAAAAAATGAATCTTAATAGGAAATATATCTCATGCTTCCTATGCATTGAAAAATGGTGTCATAGGCTCATAATTCATTAGGATATGCACCAAACATGTTCCTTTTATTCCATATTGGTTCCATTTTATCTAATCGGAATGTGCATAATGAAGTAACATACCTTGTATTACCCTCACATATATTACCGGAGAAAATGGATATTCCCTTAAGAAAAGTGTTGACAATCTTTAATTCTAATTGGAATCCCCATAAACCAAGGATGCACGGACATGCCGTAACAGGTAACTTGTCCTGTCAGAATCGTGTCCTCTGTCACCAATCTTGATCTAAACTACAATCACCTAACCAACGAGCCCATGTCCATAAACACAATAGATCGATTCTAACTTGGTCCTCAAACTGAACTATGTCTTGCATATAGTCTCATGTGAGGATAACATATTAACATACAATGGCATTATATTTCTTATGATAGTTCATGTTCCAAAAAACGTAGCAAGGCAAAGACAAGGTAATGCAAGCGATCACACTTTTAAGTTGTTAGTTTTTTATGCAAACAAGGTCACCATTGGTTCAACTTGAGCACCGCAACTTGGTTCAGGTCGTTAGTTTTTTATGCAAACAAGGTCACGATTGGTTCAACTTGAGCATTGCAACTTGGGAGTTTTTGTTACATGACTCCTCCCGGAAAGAAATTGACACTAATTCCAATTAGAATACCGTAAAAGTCGATGGGTTCTTTACTAGATAAAGAAAATGTACTATGATATGGAGATTCTTGAGGTTTTAGGTCACATTTGGTTCGGTCATTGCCGGTTCGATCCCGTTAAACCGTATCCCTTAACAAGTATATGAAGGAGCCTGCTCCATCGAAATGGTGGAACTAGGATTTCAAGTTTGAGTAAGGCCTCGAGAATTTCATCTCTTCTTTTTTAACTAAAGATTATGACATTCATCCACAAGAGACATAACGAAAAGGGAAGCACGAAAAATGTAAAGAACTTTTGAGGCTGAATAGAAAATCATCGGATCACATTCATAAAATAAATTCCAAGCTAAATCGAATAAAGAATCACATTAATTTGTGCATTTCTTAGTGCAAAGAAGAATTAACACAATGTTCAACTTGGTCTCCACGAGGATTCCGAGGAGTGCTTTTGCTTGATGCGGTTTGTCAGTAGCACAACCAAGCTTGCAATAGTGAACACCAAGAGACTCAATCTTGTTAGAAGGAGCCCCTCAGGATAAACATTTCTTCAAACAAGTAAATGGGCATTCAAGCATATGCAAGTCGGGATGAGTAATGTAAAGACATGTCGTCAAACATCCTACAAAACAGTCCTTGCTAAATGCGTAACTCTTCCCTAGGAACATTCCCAACATCACTATCACCATCAAAGAAATCATCTTCATATTTTTCCCTTCCATTGCTGCTATAACCTCTAGTTTGAATTGGATCTTATCTTTTTTCTCTCGGTTTTGGTTAATTTTCTTTGAAATGTTGATGGAAGGAGTTTTTGTTTGAGATGCAATTTATAGGGTATGATCTCATGGCATCCGCCTAGCCCATGACACATTATGGCTCATCATGGCTTCATAATATCTCTATACAGCTCAAATCATAATTACTAAAGGAATTTCACAATAAATGATACCCCTTTTGAGAGCCATAAAATGGAAATTTATCTTTTTCAAAAAAAAGTGTCATCATAATTTCTATGGATGGCATGGCATTACCAATAAACCCGCTTCTTCATTTCGTTCTTTTGCAGATAGCCCAAATGATAGGCGGCAAAAAGAAACATTTTCTAGATCTTATTCTTTAATTCTTTTTTCCTGACAAAACGATGTATCTTTGTGCTATATACGACCAGTAAAATAACAAATGTTCTATATATGTATTGAATATTTCCTCCTCATCACAAAATTTTAGTAATTTAGTTTGTGACCTGTAGCCTTAGTTACATATATACTCGCACAAACTACTGCATGTGGGAGATGAGGTATAAAAATGATGCCATTAATTCTTTACTAATTATAGACTCGTTGATGGTGGTTTTTAGTTTAGGGGTAAAATCGTAAAACCCTAGTCGGATGCTGACGTTACGTAACTTGAGTAATAATGTCCAAACCAAGCACATTTATTGAACCCTTTAATTTGTCTCATGAAAATTACTGTGGTACCTTTTTTAATGCTTATTAGGTTTCTTTCGACGCAGGACCAAAACCTTAATTCTCACACCGCATGTGCAAATGACTAACCATGCCAGCCATACCTACCGCGCCAAGGCAAGAAAACCATGCTAGCCGCACCCTAGTGCCAATGGCAAACCATGTCACCACACCTACCGCGCCAAGGCATGCCAACCATGCTAGCCGCAACCGAGTGCCAATGGCAAACCATGCCAGCCCCACACCTACCGTGCCATGTCAAACACACCTTGCCATGGCCCCATGCCAACCTAGCCGCGCCACCTTGCTGGCCTTCCCTACGCGGCTACCAAAACGAAGGCGTGCGACAATCAACGGTCTCGCTTCAATCCCGTGGAGCAAATCCTAGCCGTCCGAGGTTACCAAACGACCTTTGGCCCAAAACCCTAGCTTGGTCACGAACCCAGCCAAGCTAGCCACGCCATGCGCCCATGGCAAACCCTCGCCCCACATGCCAAGACAAACCGCACCTAGCCAAGCTAGCCACTCCATGCGCCCATGGCAAAACCCTTGGCCCCACATGCCAAGCCAAACCGCACCTAGCCAAGCTAGCCACACCATGCGCCCATGGCAAACCCTTGGCCCCACATGCCAAGCCAAACACGCCTTGCCTTGGCCCTATCCAAGCTAGCCACGCCATGCACCTATGGAAAACCCTTGGCCCCACATGTCAAGCCAAACACGCCTTGCCTTGGCCCTAGCCTTAGCCGCACCATGTGCCCATGGCAAACCCTTGGACCCGCCATGCCAAGCCAAACCACAACCTTCCTTGGCCCTAACCAACAAGCCGCGACACCATGCTGGCTTTCCCTACACGGCTACCCAAGCGAAGGTGTGCAACAATCAACGGTTGCCCTTCAATCCCGTGAGCGAATCTTAGCCATCCAAGGTTACAAGACAACGCATGGTAACCTTTGGCCTGAAATCTCCAAACCATGCCAACCTAGCCGCGCCACCATGCTAGCCTTCCCTACGCGGCTACCAAAAACAAAGGCGTGCGACAATCAACGGCCCCCCTTCAATCCCAGGAGCAAATCCTAGCCACCCAAGGTTACCAGACAACGCATGGTAATCTTTGGGCCGAAAACATAAGTTTGGCCACGCCAAACCATTCCATGCCAACGACATGCCAACCTAGCCACGCCACAATGTTGGCCTTCCCTACGCGGCTACCAAAACGAAAGCATCCAACGATCAACGGCTATCTTTCCACTTGAGATGCAAAATCTCGACCGTCGAATGTCACCAAGCTACCAAGTCCTACAAGTACGACTTGCCAGGGAAGAACAACATGCTACATGTTTTCCACAAAAATATTCGAGACATCCACACATATCACAAACTGGGGATCCTCTTTGGGTATTGTTTGGCGGTTTACAGCGAGCGGCATACACTACGCCCTTCATAAGGAAGTGTCATAAGGGTGAGGCGTTTAGTAAATACAGGGAGTTAATGGTGAAACGCTCTTGGGACATCAATTCCATGCGTTAACAGTTTTATGGAACATCAATTCCATACGTTAACGGTTTTATGGAACGGTTACCACCTCCTTCCATTTACTTACCCATTATTCCATTACTTAATAAGACCAGAGTACGTTTCACTTCGACTTGTATAAATAGGTCTTACATATTTCCACCGAACGACAGATTCATTTGGGAATACACAACACTCAGAAAATACTTGCTAGCTTACCATTTGTTAGCCTTCCCACTTTTTTTGATACAAGTCGTAGTAACACAACTACTCTTCTAGAATCAACTATTCTGGTCTCATCACTTTCCTTGCTTCCCTCCCCAAAACCAACCCATTTTCCTTCACTTTGTGACTGAAGCAAGTCTGGAACGACCATTTCTTGGTTTAGGCCGGACTTGTACAAATTGATCTCTCGAATCTAAAATACTCCCTTGCACTACATTGTTTAGGGTTTAAATTGTTTCTCACCCGTACACCCAAAATTACCGAAATCAGCAGAAACCATTTTCACCTACAAACAATTGGCAACCACAGATGGGAGATTGATCTATCTACACAATATCGCCTTTCAATTCCTAATTCCATTTTTCAAAACACCGATCCCAACATGGTAGAACTCATATATGAGTCGTTCTTGCCGAGAACACCAAGAGACAGAACACATCCCTGGTATTAATGTTACTTCTAAAAAACGTCGCCGTGTCACCTCATCGACCACGGAATAACACCGAAATCACTCCTTCAAGTGTAATACCGCCAATCACCAGGGCCAGAGTTGCCGCCGTCTCTAATGTCCCTGCACAAACTACTAACCACGGCAGTGCCGAAAGCACCCCTTCGGGCGTTATGCCACCGAACACCAGAGCTAGGGCCGCCGCTACCGCTCTTAACGCTTCGTCAAGCATGGCACCTCCAACCACCACTAAGACTCCAATTACCACACCGACGGACGAAACCAGAGGAACCAGTGGAAGCCGACCCTATGTCACCATCGCTAATTTTATGGAACGACAGGAAGTTCTCGCTAGATCCCAGACGGATATGGTTTCAACACAGAAAGAAGTACTCACCTTTCTCAAGGCCCTAGCAGAGCGGATACCACGTGATTCACGCCCTCCAGAGCCGCTTAGACATGCCTCCAACACCCCCGATGTTAGCACCTCTGCGAAACACGTCTCTGCGGATAAGGAGATTCATGCTAGAAGCCCATTGGAAAGAAGCCATCCGTCCAACTTCGTTACGCGAGAGAATCTGGAGCAACTTCTCCGCAACCGAGTCAAGAATGATAAAGTAGACATGCACCAGCATCAACCTCCTTACCCATATGAAATACAAAGAATCCCTCTTCCAAGAGGGTACTACTCTCCTCAATTCACTTTGTACGATGGCACCGGAAATGCACGTGAGCATGTCTCCCGCTTTTTGGAGTTCCTAGGAGGGCACGAATACAATCACGTTCTTCGTCTGAGGGAGTTTTCAAAATCACTTACCGGGAGGGCGTATACATGGTACAATAGCATCCTGTCGAACAGTATCCCCAACTGGGATAGCATGGTTACCGCACTTTACAAGAAGTGCTTCTTCGTGTCTGAACAAGTTACTTTCTCATACCTAGGAAGAATGTACCAGCGGGACTACGAACACCCGAATCATTTTGGTAAGAGATTCAGGGTTCAAGCACTGGACTGTCATGACCCAAATATGACTGAACAGCAGCTGGTGAACACGTGCATCAATGGTATGGCTCCTATTTACCGTGCCCTGCTAGAGAACTTGTGTTTCCAGATATTCTCCGAACTCCATGAAGCTGTCAGACGATCCTCAACGATAGCACCTGCATTATTGGAAAGAGCTAGACCGACTCGAACCGAAGACATGCGCGAAACTCGCGGGAATAGGCGCCTCACCAGCAAGCAATTTAACGATGTCCCCTCCTCTGTGAATGTAGTAAACGAGAGAGGGAAAAGGAATGCCCCAGTTGCGGACCATCAGCCTAAACGTGAAGCACCGGCACAACGGGCTACTCCGCCACGGAACGCCGCCGCTAAACCTCCCATGCGTCATTATGAAACCGAAGGGAATGCCCCAGAATTCCCATTTCCCATCGAGGAGGTGACTGATCTCTTATAAGCATTGATTCAAGATGATTTTATCAGCCTGCCACCTCCCAGACGCCCACCGACTAAGGCCGAGATGGCAAACCCAAAATACTGCCACTACCACATATTTGTTCACCACCCAACCAGTGATTGCAATAGACTGAAGCATATCTTCAAAGAAAATATAGAAACAGGGGAGCTCCAACTAGGAAACGAGGGAGTACATCGAGACCCACTTCCAGTAAGGAATTGCAGGGTCTCTGGTGACTCCGTGCATGAGACTGTACAATCCATGATGCAGCACGTATGCGAAATTCTCTACCTTTCCAAGGTGTAGTGCCAAGATATTTTCGCGGCTCTCAGTCGCGTTGTGTCGGGCAAACGACATTTTCCCTCCATAGAAACCGCGCCAAGGGCCCAAGCTTTCCCAGCCGCGGAATCGAAAGAGGCAACCATGGGGACCGCCGACCACATCCCATTTAAGAGATATTGAATTTGACAACACACTCATCGATGCGGCCTCGACTTCAACATTATTACTTTCAAGACACCGAAAGTCATGGGATTTTACGAAACAAGACGCTACCCATTCCCCGTCTGTGATTAAGAACCCGGGAGGAGAAGCCTGAACGTGCATGGCTACATCAACCTCGAGGTCAAGATAGAGACGCTATAACGCATAGCAGATTCCACATTGTGAAAGAGCTGGGTTACGACATGATATTGGGGCACTTATGGTTACTCGACAACAAGGAAAAATTAGGTACCTCCCCTTTACTAATGCCAACGCACAAAAGGATCTCCAACAAACCGTCCCACTTGCGGCTGCATCGACGAGTTATCGAGGGAACCCGGACGCCAGGAGAAGACCTGTTGGCTAACTCATGGATTCCAAAGTAAGCCTGGCCGAGCGATCTTCTCTACGACCGGTCATTTCTTCCCCTATTCTATCATGGGGACTCGGCGCAATTACTGACACAAACACCGTCAAGCAATGTGAATGGGGTCTTGGGTCATTCAAACACTTTGCAAGAAACTTAGAAGCGCCCACCGAAACCGACGTGGCCAAGATTCAAAAGGCCGCACAACTCCTGAACCCGTTTTCAATCGAAGATATAGTGATTAAGGTAAACTCGTTTCAAGTTGGGAAAATGAAGGTAAAAATAGCTGCTCGAAATGGTTCTCCTGATGAAAGAGAAGGCGAGCCGTATCTGGTGGCAGATATTCTTTTTGGAGGATACTGCAAGCTCACTATCTTTGTATTAATTTTCATTCCTTTTTAAATAAAAACATTTATGAATAGTTATAAAATTCCTAATAAATTTCTACTTATTTTAACATTAATAATTTAGTTTTGGTAATAATATAACATTAAATAGGCTAGTCAAGGGCTAGTCATGACAATTTATAGGATTTCCTTAATATCTTGACTTAGTCAAAGCGGACTCTTAATTTAGACAGAGGGAGTATATTGTTTAAAAAATGAATCTTAATAGGAAATATATCTCATGCTTCCTATGCATTGAAAAATGGTGTCATAGGCTCATAATTCATTAGGATATGCACCAAACATGTTCCTTTTATTCCATATTGGTTCCATTTTATCTAATCGGAATGTGCATAATGAAGTAACATACCTTGTATTACCCTCACATATATTACCGGAGAAAATGGATATTCCCTTAAGAAAAGTGTTGACAATCTTTAATTCTAATTGGAATCCCCATAAACCAAGGATGCACGGACATGCCAGAACAGGTAACTTGTCTTGTCGTAACTGTGTCCTATCACCAATCTTGATCTAAACTACAATCACCTAACCAACGAGCCCATGTCCATAAACACAATAGATCGATTCTAACTTGGTCCTCAAACTGAACTATGTCTTGCATATAGTCTCATGTGAGGATAACATATTAACATACAATGGCATTATATTTCTTGCGTATAGTTCATGTTCCAAAAAACGTAGCAAGGCAGCACAAGGTAATGCAGCGATCACACTTTTCAGGCTGTTAGTTTTTTATGCAAACAAGGTCACCATTGGTTCAACTTGAGCACTGCAACTTGGTTCAGGCTGTTAGTTTTTTATGCAAACAAGGTCACGATTGGTTCAACTTGAGCATTGCAACTTGGGAGTTTTTGTTACATGACTCCTCCTGGAAAGAAATTGACACTAATTCCAATTAGAATACCAGAAAAAGTCAGATGGGTTCTTTACTAGATAAAGAAAATGTACTATGATATGGAGATTCTTGAGGTTTTAGGTCACATTTGGTTCAGTCATTGCCGGTTCGATCCCGTTAAACTGTATCCCTTAACAAGTATATGAAGGAGCCTGCTCCATCAGAAATGGTGGAACTAGGATTTCAAGTTTGAGTAAGGCCTGAGAATTTCATCTCTTCTTTTTTTAACTAAAGATTATGACATTCATCCACAAGAGACATAACGAAAAGGGAAGCACGAAAAATGTAAAGAACTTTTGAGGCTGGAATAGAAAATCATCGGATCACATTCATAAAATAAATTCCAAGCTAAATCGAATAAAGAATCACATTAATTTGTGCATTTCTTAGTGCAGTAAGAATTAACACAATGTTCAACTTGGTCTCCACGAGGATTCTGAGGAGTGCTTTTGCTGATGCAGTTTGCCGTAGCACAGCCAAGCTTGCAATAGTGAACACCAAGAGACTCAATCTTGTTAGAAGGAGCCCCTCCGGATAAACATTTCTTCAAACAAGTAAATGGGCATTCAAGCATATGCAAGTCAGGATGAGTAACAGCACATGTCGTCAAACATCCTACAAAACAGTCCTTGCTAAATGCAGAACTCTTCCCTAGGAACATTCCCAACATCACTATCACCATCAAAGAAATCATCTTCATATTTTTCCCTTCCATTGCTGCTATAACCTCTAGTTTGAATTGGATCTTATCTTTTTTCTCTCAGTTTGGTTAATTTTGCTGAAATGTTGATGGAAGGAGTTTTTGTTTGAGATGCAATTTATAGGGTATGATCTGCCTAGCCCATGACACATTATGGCTCATCATGGCTTCATAATATCTCTATACAGCTCAAATCATAATTACTAAAGGAATTTCACAATAAATGATACCCCTTTTGAGAGCCATAAAAATGGAAATTTATCTTTTTCAAAAAAAAAGTGTCATCATAATTTCTATGGATGGCATGGCATTACCAATAAACCTGCTTCTTCTGTTCTGTTCTTTGCAGATAGCCCAAATGATAGGCGGCATAAGGAAACATTTTCTAGATCTTATTCTTTAATTCTTTTTCCTGACAAAACGATGTATCTTTGTGCTATATACGAGCAGTAAAATAACAAATCTTCTATATATGTATTGAATTTTTCCTCCTCATCACAAAATTTTAGTAATTTAATTTTGTCACCTGCTGCATGTAGTTTGCTATGATGTTAACTCGCTAGTTGATGTCATCGGTCAGTATCAACGACATACCATATAACTTATCTGTACCAATGGGGACCGATAAGATACGGATACCCTTTAGTTAATGAACTAGCAAATAGTTTGTGTCGCGGTTTTAAATACATATACACAGGCTTCTCTTATTCAGACCTGTGTAAAGTTCCTTCCTGCACGTGGTTTCTCTAATTTTTTCCGTCCCGTTTATGCATCCACAAGTTAGAAAAGTCTGATCAACACCTGCCCTCATGTCGCACTGGCTTTTACAAGTTAGCTCTCCCACTGTACTCATCTCTAGACTTCATGAAGCGGAATCTCTTGATTATCAACCATGACAACCAAGAACATGTAGCTTGGGTTTTCATAATATCCTTCTTGCCCTCAACTTGGGTTGTTGAATTCGTTGTACTGTAGTGTGCTTTGACGTCTTCTCGTGTCACATAATCGTAACTGTGTTGTGAAACATAGTGTCGTTGTCAAGGTAAGTTTTTGCTTTTGCATAATTTGACCTTGTGACACCTACCCAAATGACTGCATATAAGGCAACATTTGCCAAATTCTTAATATTCTCCAACATACAAAAGGACATATAAAGAGTCAGACTACTGATCCATCAATGACACAATCAATGAAGCACTGTGCATAACTCTCCTTGTTGAATGTTGAACTCTTCCTTGCGAGCATTCCTAACAATAATATCACCGTTAAAGAAATCATCTTCAGATTTTCACTTCCATTTTCTTACCGATAAGCTTCTAATGCTTGGCGTCTCTTTTGAAATTTGAAAAAGTGATGGACAGAGTCACCTCAAGAACTAGTTTATTGATGGCACAAATCATAATTTTCGATGAGATTTGTAGGAAAAATATCTTCTGGGTGGTGGATCTTCATATTAATATCAAAAGTTAATGTTATTACTGTATTAATTAGAACAGACGACATTAACATTTGGATGGCCACCGGAGGAATAGCATATAATCCCTGTGTACCAACACATAGATGAACATGAGTGATGCTGAACTGGGAGGGATTTCAGCAAAAGAGTAAAATGCAATGTCCCATACCCAAAGCGAGAATTCGAAACAAACTATTAAAGCAACTTTGTATATAAGATAAAAAGAACTAATACATTCATTCTGTTGCAGAGTTGCACTAACACAGCGTAAGCAAATGGATCAATCCCTTTTATTTAATTCATTTTTACAACGGATGGGATGGTAACATACAGACATTTCTAATTTATTTTAGTGCACTCTTCCCCACAACGAACATTGATACAATCATCCACTTGCTGAGGAGTGGCGGCTTTGTCGGCGCAGTTCAGGATCCCACAACCAATCAGTAGCAGATGTAATAACCTTTCTATCGGTAGCAGTTGTCAGTTCAAGCTTATTATTTTTAGATAAGGTTCCATATACCTGGATAACATAGTCTCAACATGAGAGGGTTCATTACTGAACTCCCCTACAATCCTCCATCAGGACTGACATCAAAAACTTTGGAGGTGTATTGATCCATTCTACAGTTATATGTTCATTAGCTGCTTTCCTAGTCAAAATATCCGCAGCCGCATTACTCTCTCGATGCTTAGGTACAAAGATAACAAGACTCCATATGACTTATCAAATACTTGATATCACCTAAGATATTAGCAAAATACCAAGGACAATTAGCTAAACTATAATATATGTGGAATCACTCTCCACTATGAGCTTTTTCTTGTGCATTCGGTATGCTAGATGGATACCATCCTTAACTGCCCGAAGCTCAGTCATGTTGTTACCATTTCTATAAATGTGCTTTGCATAATCCCAGACAAATTCCCCCGCATCATCTCTTAGAATGCCTCCGATTACTGCAAAACCAAGATGATTAGAAGCACCATGGGTGTTTAGTTTGATGTATCCCATGGGTAGACAATCCCACATTACAGCAATCATCTGCGTAGGGTGAGGTAAACCGGACTTGTGAGGATTATAAGCATTGAACTCATTTGCTTTGTTTACTGCCTTAGTAACAACATGCCGAAAAGCAGAAGAATTCTAGCATTCCATAGTTCCCACAAAATGAAAGGGAAAAGGCACTCTTTAAGATACTGATGACCAGGAGGGAAGATTCCAACATTGTTGAGAATCAAGTCAAGGTTCACATGGTTCCCTAAGACAGAGCATTTCCAATGTTGCTGAGTCCATCGCCAAATCTTTTGCGTCCAAGGACACTGAATAAAAAGATGATCTTGGTCTAAACAGCAAACAGGACATCTATGAGAAGGGATTTCATGTGACTAAGCAGCCACAAAAAGTGTCTAATATGAGAAGGAATTGGCAAGCGCCATAGTTTCGTCCACTGAACTTGCGTAATTTTCGGGTGTTCAATTCCAAGCTGAAACTGCAGACAGGTGAACCCCACAAAAGCCACCTGTAAAATCACATAAAGCGGGCTTCTTTTAGTGCTGATGTTAAGTCCGGCCCTCCATGTCATTAAATCAGCCCGTACCCCGCTGGATCACATAAAGCGGGCTTCTTTTAGTCCATCTAAACAGTAAATCAAACTTTCTTTCTTATCCCAGCCGCTGCAATAAAACCTAAGAGAAGTTTTTCTAAACCCTAATCTTTGGCCGCCTCTCTCTCTCTCTCTCTGTAATAGCAAATCAAATCTGAAGCAATACCAAGCGATTCAATGAGAGGTGATTTCCGAACTCCATCATTTATTCTGTAAGTGTTTGATTCTGATTTCAATCTAGAGATTTACGATTCATTATCATCTTCTTTGAGTACTAGAAAAATGTTTGAATTAGAAAATCATGAAGTTAAATCAACAGATTTCACATCTGAATCTCTAAGTTGTTCTTTTCATATGTGTGGTTCTTCTTGTAATGGTTGTTGTTATTGGTTTTATAATACAATCAACATGAGGTTTCTTTGATTTTGGAACCCATCCACTAAAGAATACAATCAATAGGCTTAACAAATCAACATGCCCCTGACAAGTCTAAATGCTTTTCGATTCAAACCCAACTGAAGAGACTAGATGATGTATGGAACGAAGATAGGTTGTCAGTAGCTTGTGGCGGAGAAAATTTCGACAAAGTGGTCGGAATATCCACGGAATGGCGTTGAAGATTAATTCGATTTGGGTTATGGTATTTAAAGATATTCAAAACCAGATTGGAAAGTTGTTGGGATGAAAATTCAACAATGAGATGTGTCATTTCGAATTTGGAGAGCATAGTACAGACGAGTGGAAAGGAAAGTTCAATATTGGGATGTGTGAAATTGCATAATTCTGAAAAGATAGACTTTGCAGAATGAAGTTACTCAAAGTGGTGAAACGCAGAGGTAAAAACATTGAAATGCTATTGCTGCATTCTGATCTAGTAGTGAAAACAACTTCTTCTTTTTGTAAGGTAAAAAAAGTAGAAGCTAGAAGAAGTTGTATTCACTATTTGATGAGAATGCATTTGTGGGATGATGAAAGCTAGTTTGGAAGAAGCTCGGAGTCTGGTTCAGCAAAAGGTCGTTCAAGAAGCTCTAATTTGGCATCAAGATATAACTGAGGTTTGCCTAAATTGTCATGAAAAGAATGTTCCATCAAGCTTTCATCAGTATTGGTTGAAATGTTGGTAGCACAAAGACTATGAAAGTGGAAATACAATTCGTTTCAGGTATATGCTGGTTTCCCTTTTTAGTTTAGTTCTTTATCAATTGCCTTGATAGATGATAGACTTGTTGTCGTATTATAATCTCATCGACGCAACCTGTAAATTTCCTAATTTCCATTTAGTTTAGTTCCTTTTCGTGATATGTGGCGCTCTTGTTGTGTTATGTATTTGTATAAGTATAATCTCATCGATGCAACCTGTAAATTTGCTAATTTCCCCTTTCGTTTAGTTCCTTTTCGTGATATATGGCGCTCTTGTTGTGTTATGTATTTGTATAAGTATAATCTCATCGATGCAACCTGTAACTGCCATTATATATGACACTCTTCGTGTGGGAACGTTTATTTTTTGTGTTCGTCATTTTAAAACTATTGTCAAGTCCATTTCATTGTTTTCTTTGTTAAATAGTTCATTCAAAAAGGTTTTGTAACTCGTATCTCCTCTGGTTATCATACTAAATCATACTAAGGTAGAAATTTCTCCCGATATTTCAATCTCTGTTTACTGAATATTTCTGCTTTTAGGAATGCTGCAAACTATGCTTCTTTTGCTAATTTTGTCAGTTGCACTATGACTGCAGTATTGGTTGAACTTTTGGTGAAAAGAATGTTCCATCAAGCTTTCATCAGTATTGGTTGAACTGTTGGTAGCACAAAGACTATGAAAGTGGAAATACAATTCATTAGGAAATTGAAATTGACTGTTTTAATGTGGAAGAAGCTCGGAGTCTGGTTCAGCAAAAGGTCGTTCAAGAAGCTCTAAGTTGGCATCAAGCTTTCATCAGTATTGGTTGAACTTTTGGTGACAGAAAGACTATGAAAGTAGCAGCACACAGTTTGTTTCAGGTATAAGCTGGTTTCCCAGTTAGTTTTAGTTCCCTGTCAATTGTCTTGATAGAGTTACTCCTGTTGTGTTTGTATTCGTAGTATGATCTCGTCGATATAACATGTGAATTTCCCAATTTTAGCCCTTTTAGTTTAGTTCTTCGTCATGAATCATGATAAATGTTACTCTTGTTGTGTTCTGTTTTCGTAGTAAGATCTCATCGATGCTACCTGTAAATTTCCAAAGTTTCCCTTTTTAGATTAGTTCTGTGCCATGACAAATGATACTCTTTATATAGGAATGCTTATTTTTTCTGCTCGTCATTTTAAAACTATGCGCAAGTCCATTTCATTGTTTTCTTGGTCAAATAAATCATTCAAAAAGGTTTTGCATCTCTTATCTCCTCTGGTTATCATACTAAGTTACAAATGTCTCTGGATACTCTGATAAACATTTCTCCGTCCATCTCTGTTTGCTGACTATTTTTGCTTTCAGGAATGCTGCAATCTATGCTTCTTTTGCTAATTTGGGCAGTTGCATTGTGATTCCAGTGTTTGGCTTCAGTCAGCTGGTCTTCCTGGAGCAATGGTGCAAATTGCAATGTTGGTTTGTTAAGGAGAAGCTTTTTATCGCGCAAGAAGCTGCCTGTCCTGCTCCAATATGGAACCTCAAGCCTCCAACAGAAATTAGTTTCTCTTTGTCAGAAAAAGTGGGGGAAAATATATCGACCTGTGCAGATTGGCGCTCGCTCTTGAGCGCAAACCACATTTTTTTTCACTGTTCTTTCACAACCAAAACTTGGGTCCAATTACATCCCAAAACTGTGTGGTCAGTGAAAATTTGGAAGCCTTGTGGAACTATGTAAATCCCTGCAACTGGCAATGCACCACGAGTTGTTTAATGGTAAAAGAAACCAACCCAAAAGATGCTGGTTATCCACACGGAAGCTCTCTGTCTTCTGTGGAGTTTACAGTGAGTGCACCTGGAAGCAGTTTTGTAACTACTGAAACCATTAAGTGGTGCATGTTCTGTTTAGCCAGCTAGCAGCATAAATGATATCATTCCTGCAAAACGAGTTATTGATCTATTTGTTGTTATTATGTCTTTGTGGTAGATTTAAGTCTGCTCTTTAATCACAGGAACACCGAGGAATTGTTAAAATGGTTTAATAGGTTTAGATTTGGTCTTATAATCTGTCAAAGGCACACTGACCAAAAACAAACAACTAATTACTTGCATCTCTTGGCCACTTGCTTGTATTTTTGTGCAATTATGCTCGACCCTGGTAAACCAAGGATTCCGATCAAGTTTCACAGTAAGAATTTTCTCAAGTCAAGCAGACCGAATCATTTACTGAGTCACCGACTCACTACTAGAACCCACTACCCAATAACAAAATGGGTTGACCCATATTCAAATTATTTTAGGTCGAAATATTCCCAAATCCTATCGCATCTTTTCTGAGACGGTAGCAGTAGCACTCTTTTTCTCTGTTTCTATCATAGATTTTGGAAAAATGAGTTTGAATCAAAGATTACTACATTTTACTAATTATTGTTATCATTTTAGTAATTCATTTCTACTTCATCAAAATAGAATTATGTCTGTGAGGAATTATTCTAACATTTCACAGCTGGAGAGTTTTGTGAGGGAGGAGTGCAAGTCTGGAAAGATTAAGAAACTTGAGGATGGTTTGAATTACTTTGATAAGTTGATTTTGGAAAGACCATTACCTCTAACAGTACATTCTGTCATGTATTGGGTTCTTTAGCCAACATTCATTGTTATTCAGATGTGATTCTGTTATATAAGAAGATGAGTTTGGTTGGGGTTAAACCCAATATTATTACTTTCACCATTTTGATTAATTGTTGTTGTCAACTGGGAAAAGTTGATCATGGGTTTTGTTTGCTTGGAGAGATGTTAAAGAGAGGTTATCATCCTAATGTTATCACCTTCACAACACTCATACAAGAAAACATTCATTCTGCGTTCGAAGTGTTTGCTAAAATGACTGAGATGGGTATTCAACCTAATGCTTTTACTTGTAATACTCTTATACATGGCTGTGTAAAACTGGTCAAGTGGGTCTTGCTCTTCGGTTAAAAAACAAGATGTTGAAATGGAAGCCGACCAGATGTTATTTCATATACTACGATTATAGATACACTTTGTAAAGGAGGTTTACTTGATCAAGCTGTGGTTCTCTTCTCCGAAATGCTTAGAGATGTGAATGTTGTACCCCAAGTAGTTGTTTACACTGCTTTGATCCATGGACTTTGCAATTCAGGGCGGTTGAATGAGGCAAAGAGACTCTTCGACGAGATGGTTAGTAGAGGAATCTCTGGAGATGTAAGGACATTTACTTGTATGATTCATGGTCATTGCCTTCATGGTCAATGGAAAGAAGCAAGAAGATATTTTGATGAAATGATGCATAGAGGGATTTCACCCAATACAGTAACCTTTAATATCTTAATAGATTCACACTGTAAAGATGGGATGACGGAAGATGCTTGGGGGTTGTTTCAACTAATGGACAAGATAAATATACAACCGAATGGGATTACGTATAATTCAATGATGGATGGTCTGTGTTTAGTAGGTCGGCTGCAAGATGCGGTGAAACTGTTTGACTCAATGGTGGATAAGGGCCTTCAACCGGATGATTTTAGTTGGGATATATTAATTGATGGGTACTGCAAGAATCGTAAGGTGGATGGAGCTATGCAGCTATTTAAGAAAATGAAACAAAATGGATTGAAACCCACGACAATTACCTACACTATACTATTAAGGGGATTATACCAAGATGGAAGGATGAAGATTGCAAAGAATTTGTTTAATGAGATGCAAACTTTTGGTCACTCTCCAAATGAAGTTACATAAGGTACCATGTTGGATGGGTACTGCACGAATGGAAAAATAGCGGATGCAATAGAATTGTTTGAATCCATGGAAACTACTGGTATCTTAATTAACATTCGCATGTACAGCATTCTTATTCATGGTTTGTTTCAGGCTGGCAAGTTGGAAGATGCAAGAAAGCTGTTTGATGAAATTCTAAGAAAAGGATTAGTGCCTAATGTAGCAACGTATACCACCATGATCAAAGGCTTCTTTCGTAGCAAGATGTTAGTAGAGGCTAACTCATTAATCATCGACATGGAAGAGAAGGGTTGTTTACGAGATGCTAGAGCATATGATACCATCATCTATGGTTTTCTTGTAGCAAAGGAGACTGCCAAGGCATTACATTTTCTTCGCAAGATGCTTGAACAAAACTTTGCACCAAGTGATTCTGCTATTTGTTTGTTAGTGAACACCCTCTCGGCAGTTGAGCTCAAAAATCTGTAGTTTTGCCAGACCTTGTCATTATTGAGGTGACATCGAAAATCTAAATCTCATTGTGTGTCTACATATTTGGATGAATTTGTGTCTCTGTTCTTTACCTCTTTTTATACCCTCAAGATTCTAAAATCAGAAAAATCTGTTTCCCTTTTGTGCTACTAAATATAATTAAGTATTGATCTTATTTTCTTGGAGTTTAGCCTTTGTCTCGTTTATAAGCGTTTCTTCCCTAATTATTTCTCTGTCATTACAGTAGTGTTACAGATACAACTTTCTGGAAAAACAACATATATAGGATGAGGTTTAAATTTCTGTTCTTCGTAGGTCATATGCTCTCTTTTTCAGTTGAACTCCATTCATGTATAAAATGTGGTACTTGTTTAGAGAACTCTCAGGTGGCATTCCAAGCTATATATTGCAGCAAGTAGAGTTGTAGCTATTACAGAGTGCGGACTTCTTTCTGATGGCGGGACAACATTTTCATTGTAGCACATAACTTGGTGAATTTTAGCCCATGGACAAAATGGCATGTATCAGTGTGAGTTATTAAATTACTTCCAATATTTTCTATTTCAGTAACTAGAGCATCATGATTGTGGAACTTTCTTGAAAATATGTGTCATTATATCGGTTAATGGATGTATTCATAAAATACCAAAGGCTTGTATTTCCTTATAGATTTCACATCTCAATCTCTAGGTTGTTCTATTCATATGTTTGGCTCTTCTTGTAATGGTTATAATGAGGTTTCTTTGTTTATGGAACCCATCCACTGAAGAATACAATCAACATGCGTGACAGATCAACTGGCTCTTAACAATTCTAAATGCTGTTTGAGTCAAATCCAACTGAACCAAATGTAACATACATGAAATTAGGTTCTGAAAAAGCATGACTTCTATCACAATCTCTTCAAGTTAATTGCTGCAAGCATGAAGAGACTAGATGATGTATGGAACCAAGATAGGATGTCAGTATCTTGTGGCGGGGAAAATTTTGACAAAGGGTCAAGGATATACACAGAATGGCTTGAAGATCAATTCAATTTGGGCTGTGGTATCTAAAGATATTCAAAACCAGATTGGGAACATGTTGGGATGTGTTTGTTTAGCCAGAGGTTCCCTTATTCCTCTGATATCTGGAGCATTATAAGCGTCATTGTTTTGATTTGTCTGTGGAACTTGAGAAGAAGAAAGTGAGTGCACTAAACTCCAGGGTAAATTAACCGAGATTGAAAATTGAAAGAGTACTGCTGCGAAAGATGTGGATGCAACTGAATATTGGAGGAAGAAGTTTTCCGGTTTGGAGAGTCGAGTTCCGAGGATAGAAAATGAAAATTCAACAATGGGATGTGTTGTTTCGAATTTTAAGAGCATAGTCCTGAGGAATGGAAAGGAAAGTTCAATACTGGGATGTGTAGAATTGCATATTTCTGAAAAGATGGAATCCAAAGCGCAGGGTTTGCAGAATGAAGTTACTCAAAGTGGTGAAAAGCAAAGAGATAATAAGAATAACATGAGCAAGCCTAATGTTGAAACCAGCAGCCGAAGGAGGATGGATTCTCCTGTGTATGATGTTGGCATCGATAACATCATGAATCGGAGTCTGGAATCCCAAATACTCTGCTGTGAACGTTTCTTCTTGATGTCTACATTTATCAAGTAGGGGTGAATATGTTGAAGAAAGGAAAGGTTGGGGCTGTCGCGGGGAGAGACGATTTCCAGAGCAATTGGAAATGATTAAGAAGCCTTTTGTAAACTTGGTTTCAGATAATGGTGGTGAAAGTTTTGGTGAATCTTTTCCAGAAGATTCTGATACTTCTACTGATCTTATGGGCATGTTGGCCATGAAATATAGGAATAGGAACGAAGACAAAGAAATTAAATGGAAGTTTGAGGCTGATATGCTTTCTTCATTTGAGGAGGAAAAACATTGAGGTTCTACTGCTTCATTCTGATCTAGTAGTGAATACAACTTCGTCTTTTTTAAGGTAAAAAAAAAAGTAAAAGAAGAAGTTGTATTCACTATTCGATGAGAATGCATGTGTGGGATATTGGAAGCTTGTTAGATACTGTTCTAATTTGGAGGAAGCTTGATTTCTGGTTCAGGAAAAGGTCGTTCAAGATACCTAATGTTGCCTAAGAAGTCGTGGAAGAATGTCGCATCAAGCATTTATCAATATTGGTTGAACTGTTGGTATAGTACAAAGACTATGAAAGTAGCAACACACAGTTCGTTTCAGGTATATGCTGATTTCCCCATCTTGTTTAGTTATTTATCAATTGTCTTGATATATGATAGACTTGTTGTTGTAGTATAATCTCATTGATGGAACCTGTAAATATCCTAATTATCCTCTTTTAGTTTAGTTCTTTTTCATGTTAGATGATGTTTTAATTGTGTTATGTATTAGTGGTATTATCAATTATCCTTCTGTAGGAAGGATTATTTTTTGTTGTCGTTTTCAAACTACTATGTCTATTTCATTGTTTTCTGGTCAAATGGTTTTGTAAGTCGTATCTCTTCTAGTTATCATATTAAATCATACCACATATATAGGCGGAGGGACCAATTCTTTTAGATTAAGAAACATTTTTGATTTTATAAATTTTTATGTTTTTTCCTGTTTTTTCCTTAATTCTATTCCCAATGGTAGAGACATATACTCAATTGTGATGATTCCCAAGCAAATAAATAGGGGTAATATAAGTAAAAAATCGTTTTCAAATTTGGACTCCGCCTATATAGCGGTACAAGGGAAAATGAAAATCCCGCCTATATAATAGGTACAGAGGGATTACTAAGTAGGAATGACTCTGGATATTCTGATAAATAATATTGCTGTCAATCTCTGTTTCCTGACTATTCTTTTTTTTTTTTTTTTTTTTTTTTTTTTTTTTTTATGAATGCTGCAAACTATGCTTGCTAATTTGTTCAGCTGCACTGTCATTCCGGCGTTTGGCTTCAGTCGGCTGATCTTCCTGAAGCAATGGTTTAGATTCCAATGTTGGTTTCTTAAATAGAAGCTTTTTATGGAGCAAGAAGCTGCTTGTCCTGATCCAATTTTGAACCTCAAGCCTCCAACAGAATTTAGTTTCTCTTTGTCAGAAAAAGTATGTTTTATAGTCTTGGTATAGAGATGGCCTGGGGAAGAGATATTGTGGTTCTTGGACAGCATGACATAAGCAGTTTGGAGCTCGTGAGCGCAAACCACATTTTTTTTTCCACTGTTCTTTCACAACCAAAACCTGGGTCCGAATGTTGAATGCATAGCCATTATGGCGCTGTGGTAGATTACCTTTTCTGTTCAAGTGCTTGGCGCTTTTTATGTTCAGTGAAAATTTTCAAGCCTTGTGGAATTCTGTAAATCCCTGCAACTGGTAATGCACGAGTTGTTTAATGGTGAAAGAAACCAACCAAAAAGATGCTGGTTACCACATGGAAGCTGCACGTGGAAGCAGTTTCGTAACTTCGGAAACCATCAAGTGGTGTTCTGTTTAGCCAGCTATGCAGCATAAATAATATCACTCCTGCAAAACGAGTTATTGATTTATTTGTTAAACAAAAGTAATAATCTCCTATTCTCCTGGTTACCGTCTCTTGGCCACATACTTGCATTTTTATTTTTATTTTTATGCTCGACCCTAGTAAACCAAGGATTCTTATGTTTTGTATGTTTCTTTCATCCATTATTATTCTGGATTCCTCCTTTATAATAATAGCTACCAAGATATATAGATCATACATATCAGTATTGCGGGCGTCGTTGATGCTGTATTAGCGTATAGCGCCAAGTGAGTCGCCAACGCAGTCGGAAATTCTCGCACCTGCTTTCTCTAGATCGACGAAGGTTTGGGACTTAAAATTAATTAGACTTGTTATGAAGGCAGATATCATCCTGCAGATCTCTACCAGCGCACCTTCCTGGTTATCCTCGTGACATCCAACGAAAAATGACGGAACTGAGCAATGTATTTTATTATTTTTTCCCCTATCCGCTGGTTGCATCTACTCAGATCGATCAATGTGATCTTTCTCTTGGCTAAATAAAAATTTTTTGAGGAAAATAGTGGACATGGATGGCCATGAATTTACGTTTCCTAGTTTCAGGTTGTCATACCAAGTGAATGCCGTATCCGTGAGTGACTTGGGAATTCTCCTAAACATAACCTTCTTGCATAGTCATGATCGTTCATAGTTGACAGAAACTGGCTGAAATGTTCGTGCGCGTTCCCTTGCCCTTCATGTACTTTGAATTTTGGTGATGTGTAGTCCTTCGGGTATTGGTACTTGAAGACCTCAGAGGGATATGGGATGTTCATAAAATCATAATTATCTTGTTTCACCACATGGTAGTTTGTCTCTAAGTACTTTGCTGTCACTTCTTGCGTCATGGATGTGAGTGCATTCTCCCCAGTCCTATTGTTCCTTGCCACTTCTCTGATGGTGCCTTACTCCGTTGCTGTTGTCTTCTCTATCAATTTTCTCAGTTCCTCTTTTCTTTGGATGTGGCTTTGCAACTCTTTCGGCATGTCTCGTAAAGTTAGAGGTGCAGAGCGTGCATCGTCGGGTGCGCGTTGTTTTTCTTATCCATGTGTCGTTTATATGTTTTCTATCTGAGTTTCTTTTGTGATGGGGTTCATGACTACACCTCTTGTTGGTGGTTCTTTACCGCTGTCGTTGCGCTCATCTTCTATTGTTACTTCGTCGAAGTTGATTGGTCGATTGTGTAGCTGGTATCCTGACGCGCCTATGCCGACACTTGTTAGGTATGTCATGGTGGACGAGAGACGAGCTTCCGGGTATGGTCTCCAAATGTTGAGAGGTAAAGATGACATAGGTCCTGCACGTCTTAGTCACAACAATGACTACACTTTTTTTCTAAAATAGGATGAGAGAGAGCTTGCTTTCCATTGTCCAATGTCCTTACTTTTATAGGCTTTCCCCGAAATCCCTCCTTTTATGACATTATGCCATGTCATAGACACCTTCTTATTTTCCATTGTTTCCATTCCTCCTAATATAACCTTTTACTTCTCTATTGATTTTTTCTTTGTCCTTCATACTCCATGAATATACCCTTTTGGACTTGGGCTTTAGTCCCAAGTCCCCATGTTAACTAATGGACTTACACTTTCTCTAGGGTCAACAACAACTAATATATAAATTGAGGTATGTGCCTGAAAATATCATTCTAAAAATAAATAGATATGCATAACAATCTATACAATCGTATTTTGGTTCAGGCATCCACTAATTTGGTTATGCAACCACTAAAGCGTTGTATATGCCTCAAAAACAACATTCCAACAAAAAATGATGTATATAACACGTTATGCGATCAACGATGTTTCGTTTTTCTTCAGTCGTCCCTCCCCACACTGGCAGCTTGTTCTTATAACTCCTTATGTGATGCATAACGATTTATACAGTCGTATTTTGGTTCAGGCATCCACTAATTTGGTTATGCAACCACTAAAGCGATGTATATGCCTCAAAAATAACATTCCAACAAAAAATGATGTATAAAATGCGTTATGCGATCAACGATGTTTCGTTTTTCTTCGGTCGGCCCTCCCCACACTGGCAGCATGTTCTTATAACTCATAATGTGTCTTATTTTTTTCAGGGGTATAATTGTCAAGAAAATAAAATATAACATATCTAAAAATCCGTGCCTTTGAAAACTTTATCTTGTTGGAAATATTTTAAATAGATCTACACAATGGGTACAAACAACAATATCCAATTTATAGTTTTTCCGAAAAATTCGGAAATGTTTATCCTTTTAGGCACAATTTTCGAAAAATTGAACGCATAGCCATTATGCAAACCACATCGGATGCATAACACATTACGCAGTCATATTTTGGTTTATGCATCATAGCCATTATGCAAACCAACACAAATGATGCATAACACATTATACACCCATATTTTGGTTTATGTATAAACTAATTTTCCGTTGCAACTAATAAAACGGGAGTGGCGGCTTTGCTGGCGCAACGCAGGATCCCACAACCAAGCTTGCAGTAATCAGTAGCGGATGTAATAGCCACCTTATTATAATTTGTATCTGAAATCACCCCATGCTTCTTACATTTTATCCTACAGTAAATAGCACAAGGAATCCATCCTGCTAAATCCGTACAACGAAACACACATGATTGATGATCACAAGCTGAACTTGTGAACACGGAAATCCCGTAGGCATCCACGTGTTCACAAACAATCTTTGCGTGAATTGAATATACGCATTAAGGTGTGAATATAGCATAAAATACATAGATGTTGATTCATTGATTCCAAACCCCGCGGGTTTGTCATGATCTCATCAACATCCAAAATGGTAGATCTAAGAAATGAACACATAAATAAAGATATATGAGTGCTAAAAGTAAATGAGACCATGATTTACGTGGTTCAGCACTAAGGCCTACATCCACGGGTCTGGGGTATTCACTATGAAGTAATGGTTACAAGAATAGTCGCAAGACTTTTGGTGTTCATCAAACCCACAGGTTGATGCCCATACTTACTTCTCACTGATTTCTCTCTCTTCCTCCTCCAATGTTTGGAAAGGACATGTATATATATAGCTAATCTAAGTGGGTCCCTTGGAAAAGAGTTGTTGAAGTCTTATCTTCTTGTGTTCTGTGCATAATCCGCGGACTTCCTTATCATTCCGCGCCTTCTAGTATTTCCGTGTTCATTACACGACCAGCCCTCGCTCTCTCGTTGGTCATTTGACACGTGCCCTCCGAAAGCATTAAATGCGAGTGGTTGGGGCGGTCCGATCTGCGCCGTGCGGTGTCGGTCTTTCCTTGTCACGCCTCGTGTCGGTTGGACCTTCCCTAGCCGTTGATTGTGCCTCATCTCGTGATGAGGTAAAGTGTAGCAGAGTAGTTCTTTGGTGTTATGTGGGGATATCTTCCTTGATACTCCTTCATCTTCGACCGTTGAATATGACAGATGGCACGCCGTCTAGATCCTATGGATGCCCCTATGTGTCATC
Organism: Papaver armeniacum; assembly: GCA_023531295.1. NCBI lineage: Eukaryota > Viridiplantae > Streptophyta > Magnoliopsida > Ranunculales > Papaveraceae > Papaver > Papaver armeniacum. The sequence goes on from JAJJWW010004940.1 coordinate 191,118, forward strand.
CATTTTTATGACGTGGCCTCCACGTGGGCTTTGCTAGTACACGTGGTGAGGGAGATAAATAAGTGTACTTACAATTTGCCCCTCTTCTTGTGATCGGGCGCCAGCCTTTAGTTGGGAGAAGAATCGTGTGGCACGTTTTTATCTCTCTCTTCATAACTTCTCCTAAAAAGGAGTTATCCGCATTTATTGTGCACGTTTCCCATATCCGACCATAACTGCCCCTTGGGTAGTGGACAGTTTCTTTTGGTCCTATAAAAAGAGAAAAGGATGAAGGAATGTGAATTAAATTCACATTCTCTGTTTATTCTCTGCCCCACTTTCTTCTTCGTGTTCTTAACTTCTTCGCCACCATTACGTTGCCGCCGCTCTTTGTTGTCTGCTGCCGTTGTTGCTTATTGAAATTCAGGTAGGATTCTTTATTTAGTTTACTCGCCATTCCTACCCTTGTTGAGTTCTTGATTTTTCGGTGATGAATCATGATGGGTTTAATCTTATGCATATCATGGAATTTGAAAGTTGTCGCTATTTGGGCCGTGTGTTTTTCCGGCTACGTTTGATTCTCTTTTTTTTTCTTCTTTTGTGTTTGAGTAATAGTTCGAGAGCTTAAATGGTTGTAGATGAAATCTAGGGTTTTCCTCACGTTCGCTGCTGTTCTTGAGATTTTTTCATTTTTCGATCTTCCTTGACTCTGATTTGTACTTCTATTTGTGTTTGTGTCCGCAGATATGTCCGATCGTCCGCGGGTTCCTTATCAAACTCCTCCGTCAAGTCCTCATAGATCTCCTCGGAGGGATTCCAACATTAGGGGCGGAACTTCGGCTCCTCTTACGCGGGGTAATCCTCGGGATAGACGAACGTCCTCGTCCTCTGGTCAGAGGCCTTCGCTCAAAAAAAGGTGATCCGCCGCAGGGGTCTAGGTACGCCGTGAATCGTCCTAGAGATGGGTCTCCTAAGGAACAGCAGAATCCGCGCAGTGAACTTCTAGATGTGCAGCCTCTTCGCGCCATGCCTCCACCGCGGACTAATCTTCCTTTGACTCCATCTGTGCCTAGTTCAGGCAAGTCAACTAAGAATCAGCCTCCGAAGAGGAAGGCTACGGAGATAGAATCTTCGGGAGATGTAGTTCCTCCTAAGAAGAAGGTAGCGGGTTCGGCGGAGGATGTTATGGGAGACGTTTACGAGGATGACTCTTCTATTACCTTTCGTCCTAAAACAAATCGTATATCTTGCGCAGTCTGAATTTACTCACTTCATAGGTTTTTGCGAACATGCCCCTCTTCATGTAAAAAGGCGGTTTCTTTGGTAGCATCGCTTGATTAGTCCCCAATTCTTTGGTAGCGTATTAGCGAGTCCCTAGTTTTCTGGTGTAGTTTTAACAACTGGTAACCGGGTTGTCTGGCAGTTGAGTCGGATTGAGTCGCAAGTCCCCAATCGCTGGTAGCATCTTCAACGAGTCCCCAGTTTTCTCGTGTAGTTTTGCAACTGGTAACCGGTCGTCTGGTAGTTGAGTCGGATCGAGTCGCCTTCCCCTACCATCTTGACATCCGGGTCGAAGAACGAGATCGATGATCGACATTGTAGCCGATAGATCAATCCTCCCGCTGTGGTCGCCAATTGTTTATGGGTAAAAATCGTTGTGCCGATTTCGGTAAATTCGGTAGGTGAGTGAGAAACTGGTTCAAACCCTAAACAAATGTGCTGCACGTGAGCACTTTATAGATTCGAGAGATCAATCTGCACAAGTCCGGCCCTAAACCAAGAAATGGCCGTTCCCGGACTTGCTTCGGTCACAAAGTGGAGGAGAAGGGTTGATTTGGGGAGGGAAGCCAAGAAAGGTGTTGAGACGAGAATAGTGCGGGAGAGTAGTGTCTCGACTTGTATCGAGAAAGTGGAAGCTTGGAAGCTTGCAAGAGATGAAAGCTTTTTGGAGAGCTTGCAAAGTTTCCTTTTCCGAGAGTGTAGTATTTTCTCCTGACCGAGACTTGTTGTCCGGTGGAAATAGGTAAGACCTATTTATACAAGTCGAGATTGAAACGCCCTGGTCTCATGAAGGAAGAGAGTAAAGGGTGAAATAATGGGAGGAGGTGGTAACCGCATGGTGTTAATGGGTGAAAACGTTTTCACCATTATTTCCTCATTTATTTGACCGCTTTATTCCTTTTCACGCTTTCTTAATGTGAGCGTAGTGTACGCCGCAAGTCGTGTGACCGCAAAACCAAAACCCTGGAAAGCATCCCCGGTTTGTGTTGATATCTCGAGTGTTGGTTGCACCTTGAGTGCAAGTGGCGCTGCTAGTGGCGCGTGTAGCATGTGCCATTGGCATGTGAGGAATGCCCTTGTCATGGGTTGTACTTCGAGCGCAAGTGGCAATGCCGAGTTTGCTAGTGGCGTGCGTGGCATGTGCCAATGGCATGTGCGGAATGCCTTGGTGGTAGGTTGTACGTTGAGTGTAAGTGGCAATGCCAGAGCTGCTAGTGGCGTGTGTGGCATGTGCCAATGGCATGTGCGGAATGCCTTGGTGGTAGGTTGCATGGTTTGCAAGTTAGGCTACCAGCGTGTGTGTTTGGCATGTGCTAATGGCATGTGCGGAATGACTTGGTGGTAGGTTGCACGGTTTGCAAGTTAGGCTACCAGCGTGTGTGTTTGGCATGTGCCAATGCCTTGGTGGTAGGTTGACACGGTTTGCAAGTTAGGCTACCAAAGTGTGTGTGTTTGGCATGTGCCAATAACATGCGTGGCCGTTAGGGCCGTGGCTTTGGTAGGAAAAGCTACCAGCGAGCATGTTGGCATGTGCCAATGGCATGCGTGGCCGTTAGGGCCGTGGCCTTGGTAGGAAAAGCTACCACCGAGCATGTTGGCATGTGTCAATGGCATGCGTGGCCGTTAGGGCCGTGGCCTTGGTAGGAAAAGCTACCAGCGAGCATGTTGGCATGTGCCAATGGCATTCGTGGCCATTAGGGCCGTGGCCTTGGTAGGAAAAGCTACCAGCGAGCATGTTGGCATGTGCCAATGGCATGCGTGGCCGACTTGGCCTAAGTTGCATGGTTTGCAAGCCTAGGGCGCTATATTTGGCATGTGCCAATGGCATAGCGGCTTGGAAATATGGCTTGTGGCACGTGTTGGCATGTGCCAATGGCACGTCCGGCCATGTTGACCTAGTTGCACGTTTTGCAAGCCTAGGACGCTATATTTGGCATGTGCCAATGGCATAGCGGCTCGGAAATATGGCTTGTGGTACGTGTTGGCATGTGCCAATGGCACGTACGGCCATGTTGACCTAGTTGCACGTTTTGCAAGCCTAGGGCGCTATATTTGGCATGTGCCAATGGCATAGCGGCTTGGAAATATGGCTTGTGGTACGTGTTGGCATGTGCCAATGGCACGTCACGGCCATGTTGACCTAGTTGCACGTTTTGCAAGCCTATGGCGCTATATTTGGCATGTGCCAATGGCATAGCGGCTTGGGAATATGGCTTTGGTACGTGTTGGCATGTGCCAATGGCACGTACGGCCATGTTGACCTAGTTGCACGTTTTGCAAGCCTAGGGCGCTATATTTGGCATGTGCCAATGGCGTAGCGGCTTAGTTTGGCATGGTTGCCAATGAGTGCGATATGTAGTTTGGTTTTGGCGTCGCTGCCATGGTGCGCAGTGTGCGGCTTGGTTTTGGCGTCGTTGCCATGGTGCGCGGTGTGCGGCTTGGTTTGGCATCGTTGCCATGGTGCGCAGTGTGTGGCTTGGTTTTGGCGTTGTTGCCATGGTGCGCAGTGTGCGGCTTGGTTTTGGCGTTGTTGCCATGGTGCGCAGTGTGCGGCTTGGTTTGGCATCGTTGCCATGGTGCGTAGTGTGCGGCTTGGTTTTGGCGTTGTTGCCATGGTGCGCAGTGTGCGGCTTGGTTTTGGCGTTGTTGCCATGGTGCGCAGTGTGCGGCTTGGTTTGGCATTGTTGCCATGGTGCGCAGTGTGCGGCTTGGTTTTGGCGTTGTTGCCATAGTGCGCAGTGTGCGGCTTGGTTTTGGCGTTTTTGCCATGGTGCGAAGTGTGCGGCTTGGTTTGGCATTGTTGCCATGGTGCGCAGTGTGCGGCTTGGTTTTGGAATTAGGGTTACGTGTCGAAACCCTAATCTGGGTATTTTGAAAAAATACCCCTATTAATTATTTACACCGAGTTAAATGCTCTTAGTTAATGTGTTGCGGGTAACACTAGGTCATGGGGTTTTACGATTTTACCCCTTGTTTAAAAACCACCATCAAAATTAAGTCCCCGCTAGGTCGGAACAGGGGCTTTGTTGGGAGGTAAGCATAAGATGGTGACAAACTATCATCAGCAAACCGTAAAGAGAATTGAGGAGGCTTGTCTGACCTTTTATAAATAGGATTTGGAATCCTTGCCTCTGGTAGTTTTGCACAAATCGGGAGGCTGGCACAATTGGTGGGTAGGTGCAGCTTGGGCGACGTTGGGAAGTTGGCGTGAGTTGGGAACCGAGTGTGCTAGTTTGGTGGGACCGGCGCAAGGTGTGGAAGGCTGTGCGTGCTTGCAAGCGTGACTTGGGCGGCCATTAGGAAGTCGGTGCAATTGGTGGGGCCGGTGCAGCTTGGGCTACGTTGGGAAGTTGGCGTGAGTTGGGAAACTGAGCGTGCTAGCTGGTGGGACCGGCGCAAGGTAGGGAAGCTGTGCGTGCTTGCTGACGTGAGTTGATGGGATCGGTGTGAACAAGGAGGGAGTAGGTGTTTCTACAGATAGCAAAGTTTCCTTATTTTGCGTTTCCTTAACGCGCGGCTTCGATTAGGGCATCGTTCATGCCAAAAATCTGGGAAGCGTTATGTCCCTCATTGCTTCCTTTCCTTTTTAAAGGTTACGTATTCAAACCCAACGCAACTGTATCATCTACCTCGTTTTAGAAAAGGTTCTTCTTGTTGAATTTCTCTCGGTATGTTTTCTTCTTCTTTGGCGGACTGTCATACACTTTACCGCCGCTTGTTGTATAAATGGAAAATTTCCCTTTTGTGCAGAGATATCCTGTTGGAGCATGCGTCACTGTTATCGACGGGGATGACCTAGTCGTTCCCCTTCCTTCGAATCCGTCCTTGTTGAGTGCTGCGAGACTTGGAGGACGCCGATTTAGGGCTCTATCTTACGAAATGGGATGCGGCGAGAAGTCCCAGGTCATACTTCGGTTTGATATGATGGAATGGATGAATACGTGAATGTAACCTTCCGTACTCTTCCGGATGTGACATTGGGATGCTCGAAATTACATGATGACATATTCGGATAATGCGGGCTCGGGATCCTCCGCGGCCTCGTAAAGTGTTGAAGGCGTCTTCTAGACAGAGAGGTGATGATGTTCTTGCGCTGCACCCTTGAAGAGTAGAGGACCTTGTTGTGGGTACGGATTTTTGGTGGACTGTTCTTCGTAGCTTTGATGGTGAAGGGATCCGATGTGTATATCTTCCGTTCTCAAGTATGGTTTACGTGTTTCCATCTTTGTAGTAATTCTTCTGCTGCGGTGAAGCTCTGGCTGGTATCAACGAATGAGGGCAACAATTCTTGGTAGGAAATGTAATCGGGAGAAACTACATTGTCGTGGTAACAAAGTAGGTTGGCTGATATTCTATGGGCTTAGTGGAAGTAAAAGGATTGGTCGGATGCGTAAGCGAGCAAACGCCCATGATTACGAGTTTTGGCGAGATGGATTAAAATGTGTCCATGACTACGAAGATTGGCTGGCTGTGGCTATGTTCCTTGATATGGGGAGTGTGGCGGCACGACCCTTTGCAGGAAGGAGTGGCGTTGAAGCGAACGTTGAAGCGAAGCGGCGGGCCGGAGAACGTTTATGTGTAGTTACTTATGGAGAGAACGTTGAAACGACATCTTGCAACTCTCAGAGCCTTGACGGCTACCATTTTGAAGTCGGAGGTCGCGTCACGTTTCTGTCAAACTCGATATCCCTCAAGAGAACAGAGGTTAGGAGTCCCCGATTACATCCGTCGATCGTGCTTTCTAAGAGAGGTTGGGGTTTGGGAACGGCTTCCCCGGGCGGAAATGCACGCTTTCCGATGTAGTGCGGTTGAGGGGTGCAAATATGCCTTGACGCTACGCCTCGAGAAATATAGAATCTCACATAGCTGTTTCATCATAGATCGTACGACTTTGTGGGCGAAGTTCCCATTATGCGGGTCCTAATGGAAGAAGGGTCTCCGTGAACTCGGGAGAGTTGTTGATTTCCCTTGCTTTCGATTTTGGAGAAGTCTTTCCTGATCTTCACGTGTGACGAAATTGGATTGCTTATCCCCTTCTACTGGCGTTCAAGAGCAACGCGAGCCTCTTCATCTATAAACGCGCGTCCTGCTGGAAGTATCTTTTGTCTTTTCATCAAATCAACGGTGCTAAAAGGAGGTCGGCTTCTTCCGGATCTTCCAAAGTATCTTGCCATGATGGTGGAGTAGCGTCGGTGACGGTTGGAGCTTCCATGCTTGAAGAACCGTTGGGGTGGAGGAAGTGGATGCCCAGTGATCGTAAGTGTATCGTGCAGAGATGACACGGTTTTGATCACGAAGTGTTGGAGCTATGGCGTTGTTTCGAAGGGCGAGGATGGTGCTGGAAGGGCGCAAGATGTTAGCGCTAGAAGGATGCGAACTGTTAGCACAAAGTGTGGTACTGCGGCTGGCATGCGCGTGCGGCATGTGTGCACAGCATGTGCGTCTCGTCAGCGCGTCGGCAAGCGCTCGGCAAGCGCTTCGTCATGCGCGTCACTGGCAAGCGCATCAGGTAATCGCATCTGGGAAACGCGTCCTGGTAGGCGCTGGATCGTCTTGGAATGGGCGCTGACTTGGTGTGGACGCTGGTTAGGCATGGACGCTGGCTTAGTATGAGGCGTTGTACACCAGAATCTGGGAGAAGTACAGACATATGGCCACAACCAAGAAGGTCACTAGTCGATTTGCGCTGGTTAAGCGTGTGGAAGAGGCTTTATCTTCCATCGAGGACATGCGTGAGGTGACTGGTCACACCGTTTCTGAAGACGTTATTGCCGACTCGGAGCACCAACGTGACATGTGCGTAGAAAAGGAGTTCAACACTTCGTGGTTTGTCGAAGGCCTTCTCTGAGATCCAAAAGTTGAAAGATGCAGCAATCGAAAGCCTTTCCGCTGAGGAGATTGCACGACAGGAGGTAGAACTCGAAAAGCTTTCCAAGATGTTGACTATGAAGAGAGTGGCTCTTGAAGATGCAAAGTTGACTTTCTCCAAGAAGAACAGACCTACGTTGGATGATTTTCCTTGAATTTCTCTGTTAAACTTTCATTTAGGTTCTTTTTCTCTTTTTTTTTTTGAAAGACATCTTGGATGTCCGGTTCAAAGTTTGACCAATTTTGGTAGGCAGTGGTAACTTTTGAGGATATTGGATTATTTCAGGATGAATGGTTTTGATAATATGACTCGATTATGTTTTGGGAAAGGAATATTGCTTTTATGAAAGTGTGTGCTAGCAATAGGCACAATACTCGAGTAGTATAATGGCTTTACTAAAAACCTAAAACAAATCGTATATCTTGCGTGTAGTCCGAATTTACTCACTTCATAGGTTTTTGCGAACATGCCCCTCTTCATGTAAAAAGGCGGTTTTTTGGTAGCATCTTGAGTTAGTCCCCAATTCTTGGTAGCATATTCAGCGAGTCCCAGGTTTTTGGTGTAGTTTTAACAACTGATAACAAGGGTTGTCGGCGATTGAGTCTGACCGAGTCGCAAGTCCCCAATCGCTGGTAGCATCTTCAACGAGTCCCCGGTTTTCTCGTGTAGTTTTTGCAAATCAGTAAGCCGGTCGTCTCGGTAGTTGAGTCGGATCGAGTCGTCTTCCCCTACCTTCTTGATATCTGGGTCAACGAACGAGATCGACAGTCTGACATTGTAGCCGATAGATCAATCCTCCCTTGTGGTCGCCAATTGTTTATGGGTAAAAAGCGTTTCGCCGATTTCGGCAAATTCGGTGAGGTGAGTGAGAAACTGGTTCAAACCCTAAACAAATGTGCCGCACGTGAGCACTTTATAGATTCGAAGATCAATCAGTACAAGTCCGGCCTAAACCAAGAAATGGCCGTTTCAGACTTGCTTCGGTCACAAAGTGGAGGAGAAGGGTTGATTTGGGGAGGAAGCCAAGAAAGGTGTTGAGACCAGAATAGTGCGGGAGAGTAGTGTCTCGACTTGTATCGAAAGTGGAAGCTTCGGAAGCTTGCAAGAGATGAAAGCTTTTTGGAGAGCTTGCAAAGTTGCCTTTTACGAGAGTGTAGTATTTTTCTCTGACCGAGACTTGTTGTGTGGTGGAAATAGGTAAGACCTATTTATAAAAGTCGAGATTGAAACATTACCGGTCTCATGAAAAACGAGAGTAAAGGGTGAAATAATGGGAGGAGGTGGTAACCGCATGGTGTTAATGGGTGAAAACGTTTTCACCATTATTTCCTCATTTATTTGACCGCTTTATTCCTTTTCACGCTTTCTTAATGTGAGCGTAGTGTACGCTGCAAGCTGTGACCGCAAACCAAAACCCTGGGAAAGCATCCCCCAGTTTGTGTTGATATCTCGAGTGTTGGTTGCACCTTGAGTGCAAGTGGTTTGCTAGTGGCGCGTGTAGCATGTGCCATTGGCATGTGCGGAATGCCCTTGTTGCGGGTTGTACTTGAGCGCAAGTGGCAATCCAGAGCTGCTAGTGGCGTGCGTGGCATGTGCCAATGGCATGTGCGGAATGCCTTGGTGGTAGGTTGTACGTTGAGTGTAAGTGGCAATGCCAGAGCTGCTAGTGGCGTGTGTAGCATGTGCCAATGGCATGTGCGGAATGCCTTGGTGGTAGGTTGCATGGTTTGCAAGTTAGGCTACCAGCGTGTGTGTTTGGCATGTGCTAATGGCATGTGCGGAATGACTTGGTGGTAGGTTGCACGGTTTGCAAGTTAGGCTACCAGCGTGTGTGTTTGGCATGTGCCAATGGCATGTGCCAATGCCTTGGTGGTAGGTTGCACGGTTTGCAAGTTAGGCTACCAGGTGTGTGTGTTTGGCATGTGCCAATAACATGCGTGGCCGTTAGGGCCGTGGCTTTAGTAGGAAAAGCTACCAATGAGCATGTTGGCATGTGCCAATGGCATGCGTGGCCATTAGGGCCGTGGCCTTGGTAGGAAAAGCTACAATGAGCATGTTGGCATGTGCCAATGGCATGCGTGGCCGTTAGGGCCGTGGCCTTGGTAGGAAAAGCTACCAGCGAGCATGTTGGCATGTGCCAATGGCATGCGTGGCCATTAGGGCTGTGGCCTTGGTAGGAAAAGCTACCAGCGAGCATGTTGGCATGTGCCAATGGCATGCGTGGCCGACTTGGCCTAGGTTGCATGGTTTGCAAGCCTAGGGCAATATTTGGCATGTGCCAATGGCATAGCAGCTTGGAAATATGGCTTGTGGCACGTGTTGGCATGTGCCAATGGCACGTACGGCCATGTTGACCTAGTTGCACGTTTTGCAAGCCTAGGGCGCTATATTTGGCATGTGCCAATGGCATAGCGGCTCGGAAATATGGCTTGTGGTACGTGTTGGCATGTGCCAATGGCACGTACGACCATGTTGACCTAGTTGCACGTTTTGCAAGCCTAGGCGCTATATTTGGCATGTGCCAATGGCATAGCTGCTTGGAAATATGGCTTGTGGTACGTGTTGGCATGTGCCAATGGCACGTACGGCCATGTTGACCTAGTTGCACGTTTTGCAAGCCTAGGGCGCTATATTTGGCATGTGCCAATGGCATAGCGGCTTGGAAATATGGCTTGTGGTACGTGTTGGCATGTGCCAATGGCACGACGGCCATGTTGACCTAGTTGCACGTTTTGCAAGCCTAGGGCGCTATATTTGGCATGTGCCAATGACGTAGCGGCTTAGTTTGGCATGGTTGCCAATGAGTGCGATATGTAGTTTGGTTTTGGCGTCGCTGCCATGGTGCGCGTGTGCGGCTTGGTTTTGGCGTCGTTGCCATGGTGCGCGGTGTGCGGCTTGGTTTGGCATCGTTGCCATGGTGCGCTGATGTGTGGCTTTGTTTTGGCGTTGTTGCCATGGTACGTAGTGTGCGGCTTGGTTTTGGCGTTGTTGCCATGGTGCGCAGTGTGCGGCTTGGTTTGGCATCGTTGCCATGGTGCGCAGTGTGCGGCTTGGTTTTGGCGTTGTTGCCATGGTGCGTAATGTGCGGCTTGGTTTTGGCGTTGTTGCCATGGTGCGCAGTGTGCGGCTTGGTTTGGCACTGTTGCCATGGTGCGCAGTGTGCGGCTTGGTTTTGGCGTTGTCGCCATGGTGGCGCGGTGTGCGGCTTGGTTTTGGCGTTTTTGCCATGGTGCGAAGTGTGCGGCTTGGTTTGGCATTGTTGCCATGGTGCGCGATGTGCGACTTGGTTTTGGAATTAGGGTTACGTGGTGAAAACCCTAATCCCAGTATTTTAAAAAAATACCCCTATTAATTATTTACACCTGAGTTAAATGCTCTTAGTTAATGTGTTGCGGGTAACACTAGGTCATGGGGTTTTACGATTTTACCCCTTGTTTAAGAACCACCATCAACAGTAGGGTCCTCCCCAAGTTGGTGCTAATTTTCCCCACTTCTTTTCTCGCTGGTATTGGGGAATGGTCCTTAACACATACTTGCCCTTCTACAAAATTCCTAAGTTTCACTTTTTTGTTATATTCTCTGGCTAGCCTGCGCTGGTAGTTTTCCATTCTTTGCAGTGCCGCTTCTCTCCTTTCTTCGAGATCGTCAAGCTTTTCCAACATCATGTCCATGGTGAGGTTCTTCTCCCATGCTTCGTCTTTGTTGTTGGTAGTAGAATTTCCGTAGGGATTACTGCTTCTGCTCCATACGTGAGTAAAACGGAGACTCTCCTGTAGCTGATCTTCGAGTTGTCCTGTATGCCCACAGAACGTTATGTAATTGCTCACACCACCGCCCCTTGTACTCGTGTAGTTGTTTTTTAAGGATAAGTGCCAAAGTTTTGTTCGTGGCTTCTGCTTGTCCATTGCTCTGTGGGTATATGGGGGTGGATTTGTTTTTTCGAATTTTGAAAGTGTCGCATAGCAAGTCGATATTCTTTCCTTGCCGCTGTTTACCGTTATCGGAAACTATCTCTGAGGGGGATGCCAAACCGGAAATGATATTTTGAAAAATAAAAGTAAAGACGTGCGAATCACGAATTCTTGCGGTGCCTTGGCTTCTACCCACTTGCTGAAGTAATCCGTTGCCACTATTAGGAATCTTCTTTTCCCGGTCCCACGATACGAACGGGCCCACTATGTCGATACCCCATTTTGCAAAGGGCCACGGACTACCCACGGAGTTCAACTTTATGGCTGGGGCGTTGATTCGTACGCCAAATCTTTGACATTCCTCGCACCTTCGCGCCATTCGGCCGCGTCTCGGATCATGGTTGGCCAAAAGTGGTAGCCCCGTGTGTCTTTGCCTTATCCGCAAGGGACCTCATTCCGCTGTGATTCCCGCGTCTCCTCTATGGATGTCTTTCAAGATGCCATGTCCCTCGGATCGGGACAGCAGGCGACGAAGTGGCCCGAGGAATGATTTTCTATATAAGGTTCCGTCTCTTAGCTCTGTTTATGGGTGAAAACTACTCCTGCAGAATTTGGTAATTTGGGGTGTGGATGAGGAATGAATTTAAACCTTAAACAAATGCCTTTGCGCGGTGAGTGCTTGTAGATTCGAGAGATCAAACAGTGCAAGTCCGGCCTAAACCAAGAAATGGCCGTTCCAGACTTGTTTCGGTCACAAAGTGAAGGAGATGGGGTTGATCTTAGGGAGGAAGCGAAGAAGGTGTTGAGATTGTGAAGGTGTTGGCTTGCTTATGACTTGTACGAAAGGTGAGCAGGCTTGCGGTTGATGCAAGCGGAGCTCGGGTGTTTGAATACGATTTTTGTATTAACACTTGATTTTTCTGTCTCGTCGAACTTGTGTTGTTTCTCCTTGTCTCCTATTTTCTCTTGTCCTTGAAAATAAGGAGGAGAACCTATTTATACAAGTCATTGAGCCTCATTCACGTCTCTCGTGGGAAGTGGAGGAAGTGGAGTGATGGAGTAGTGGAGTTGTGCGTCGGTGCCACACGACCAGTCTTGCCCACTTCTCCTGTTCATCTCTAACCGTCCATGACTTCCTGACACGTTCTTGTGATGGCGCGTTGCACGCTGCACGCTGTAAACCGCCAGACCAATACCCCAGTATGTATCCCCGATTTGTGACATGATTGATGTCGGAATGTGTGGATCGTGGATCCACGAAAGATAGCATGTAATCTTTGAATTGAATAACTGTGTTATTCAGGAAGTCGATACTTGTGAAGTATCGTGTGTATTTTATGTGTCTTGCATTATGGTGTGGTAAAGTGATGGGTAATGACGCCTCACCGACCAAATAACTCTGACCGGGGTTGTATAACCAAGTCTGGTGAAGTTCAACGGATGAGATGATCTTTGAGACACTCATCGCGGCCGATTAATGGATATTAGGGTTTTTGAAGAGGTGCGCAAGCATCACTCTTTAGCTTGGTCGAAACCAAGCATGGAAAGGGATTTGGAGAGGGCCGACCGGGCATGTGTGTAGACGGCATGCCGGTGTACACGCCTACACCTCACCGTCCCATGAAGGCGCGATCTAGGCCACTCAATTTAACCGGTAAAGTTGAGTGGTTGAGATCGGTTTGCGGCAGGAAATTGATGCCGCAAAAAGGGTTGGAAACCAGCATGACATCCCTAGTTCGGGCACGCGTTTCAAGATGACACATCTTGGTCGGTCTTGGTCGATCATACCAGCGTGTAGGTGGTAGGCTGGTGTTCACACCTATACCTGACTTTCCCATGAAAACGTGATCTAAGCCACTCAAATCATCCGGTGAAGTTGAGCGGTCGAGATCAGTTCGTGGTTTGGGAGGCGCGGCCATGCTAGTTTGGACGCACGTTTTGGATTGACCAGGCATGATATGCCTTGGCCGAACACATGAGGAGGTAGATGGGCCCACGGTGGTCATCTTTGGTATGACCGGCCCTTGTTTAATCTAATCTGTGACCCTCCATTCGTGCCGGAGAAGATGGACGCGCGTGATGACTTGAAACCCTAATTTTGGCTTTCAAGCCGTGCGTCATCTCTTGTTTGGGTGATGATTTTGTCACGGCCAAACATTGTTGGTCTTGACCGATCGGTCAAGTGTGTAGGCGGGCCCACGGTGATCGTGTCGACATGCTCTGGGCCCTTTGAGTCTACATCTACACCCTCCATCTATTCTGCGAAGATGGATGGTTGAGACTGTTTTGCGACACATGTAATATGCCGCAAACCCTAATTTAGGGTTTTAGTCCATAATGCTTGGTATGAACGGTTTCTTGGCAGCTAGGCCAATGACCGACCATGCGGGGGTCGGCCGTGGGTATTCCATACCCGCTTGGGGGTGATGGAATTGACTCGGGGGTCATCCAATCATGCTTATGGAGTTGGATGACTGCAATCGAGATCATATCCGGACCGATACGGTCAGTCCGGGATGCTCAATCGGCTAGTATAACACACCGAGAGGGGCTCAATCGGGCTAGTATAACACACCGAGAGGGGCTCGGGCTAGTATAACACACCGAGAGTCATCCTGTACGGGTATTTCGTACATGGTTTCATTATAGTGCTTAGAGGTTCGTGTTACTCTGTAAGAGTAACACTCAGTCGTCATGCCACACCGATAATGAGTACTGGAAATACAAGGTCGATATGAAATTCACAGGAAGGGATTGTTGCCACATGCTCCAACCTCGGAGGAATTTCATGTATTCTGCTGAATGGGATTGTTGCTACATGCTCCATTCTTGGTGAATTAAGTGAGGGAGTATCCAACACTTATAAATGGCTTTATCTTTTATAAGATGTCAGCGCATGATTTTCCTGGTTTTTTTACAAATTTAACCTTAAACAAAAATCCACCATCAACATTAAGTCCCCTGCCTAGCACATAATGGTTACACTATTGTGTGGTAGGCATGAGATGGTGACATACATATGTGAGAAAGACAGGATAAAAGGAGTTTAGGAAGAGTGTTGGCCGACCGCTAGTTTCCCACGCCGTCACGCTTGTATGGAATCCCTTGGTGGGGGGTTTCTTTCTTTGGGTATTTGAATCAAAAGAGGAAACCAAATAAGAGAGAAATCCTTCTTCTATTGGGATTCTTCTAATTTTTGTCTATAAAAGAGACCAAGCTCTCTTTATTTTTCTCACGAAAATTTTCTCTTGTTGTTGAGCAACTCCCGTTCGGGTCTTCACTGCCGTCACCAACCGCCGCCACTCACGTGAGGAGCTGCCGTCTCCGTTGCCGGAGTTGCCTCCGTCCAAGGTAAGTTTCGCACTTTTTTTTTTTTTTTTTTTTTTTTTTTTGCTAGCTTGCTAGGTAAACACCTTTGGTAAGATGTGTATATGCTTAGTCTCTCCACCATTACATGCAAAATCTAGCTTTTAGGTTGTATCTTGAAAAGGAAAAACCTTGGCTTGAAATCTCGCATACACGATTCCCATGAATAAAGAAAATCGTGTTATGATGCGTGAGAATGAACGTGGGCCCTCCGTGTATGCCGGAACGTGGGTCTTACTCATATATGCTTGACTGAAATTTACACCAAACTTGAAACTTGTACCGGACTTGAAACCAATACCAGACTGAAAGTTGTACCGGACTGAAACTTGTACCTGACTTGAAATCAATACCAGACTGAAACTTGCACCTGACTTGAATCAATACCAGACTGAAATTTGTACCAGAATTGAATGGCGTTAATTTGGACCAGCCATCGTGTGCTCCGATGTGAATTGTGTCTTGCCGTGTGTGACTACATCTCTCATGTGCTTTCATACAAGTTCTAACTCCTGTCTTTTATTTCATTATGGAAGAAAAGAATCCCTGTTGAGATGTCTTCTGAAGATAATGTTGGTGCCAAGTCAGGAAGTGTTGACAGCTTCAAAGATATGCCGAACATTGATGATGAGTTGTTCACCTCGCATTTCCCAAGCATTAGGAGACATCCTTCTCATAAGATATAGTCTTGCTTTCCGATTCGTAAAATATGGGAACTGATCCATTCTCTTCTTCAAAGCACTTGTGGTGAGATTTTGTCTCCGAGAGAAACGAATATCCGCCTTCTCCTATTGACTTCAAGACTTGCCATGCTCCACCGAGTTCTTATGAAGGATGGATGAGGCATGTTGAGTAATAAGGGCATTAAGGAAAATTTGACCAAAGCGCAGAGATCCTAAATGCGGTCATGGCATCTGCTACTCTCGAAATTAGGAAAGACCTCGCGGGTTTGATTACCTTCATTTCTCGGTGGCGTATTTCTACTCACACAGACCATATCTAGATGGGGAGAGATGACTATTACTTTGGAGAGTATGGCTGCATTGATGAACCTTTTTGTTCTTTGGAAGTCTTTCTTACGAGCTCTCCGATGGAGGGAGAAAAGTAACTATGGTGCTATACTTCAAAAAGTGGCAGAATTCGACAGTCTGGACAAAGAAGAGAAAAAGATGCGAGATGCTTTTACACACGGTGGGTGTCGGAGTGGTCTCTGCGGACCCGAGCCGGATCAAGAGTTGGGAAAACGAGCTCGGTGTGATTGCGTTCTGTCTTTATGGCTATCCAGGGATATATTCGATGATGGTTCTGGAAAGAAGACCATTAGAAGTGACCTTGTTAAGATTGCTATAAGGCTGGCGAAGGGTGAAGTTCTTCCTCTGGGCTCATTGTTCCTTGGATCACTTTGTATTCTCATTTGGATGCTTTAGCAATGGACATGCATGCTTCTAACGGGTACAAGAAGGTGGAGTCGCACATTCACTTCGCTTTTCTTCAGGCGCTCTTATGGGAACACTTCAAAAGTTACGCTCCTGCCCCTGGAAATTCGCTCAATAACTTATATGGTGGCTCGAGAATACTTCGTTGGAATAAAAGGCGTCCCAGAGGTGGTGCGAAACTTGTGGACGTATTTGACAATGTGTCTTCTGTAGATTTCCGTCCATGGGGGCCGGTCCACCCTTCCATTGTTCAGCCAAAGACCTTTGCCATCGCTTCTGAAGGTCCTGATGCTGTGTTGTGTACCGATGTCGAAGCTATGAAACTGGAGAACTTATTTACTGCGCGCAGCTGCATTCCAGGATATGTCCCGTCTCTATTTAACGGAGAATTTTCCGTG
This sequence comes from Papaver armeniacum, assembly GCA_023531295.1. NCBI lineage: Eukaryota > Viridiplantae > Streptophyta > Magnoliopsida > Ranunculales > Papaveraceae > Papaver > Papaver armeniacum. Next base: position 207,358 of record JAJJWW010004940.1, read on the forward strand.
ACTCCGTACAATATTGACAGGCTGCTCGCCAAATGGGATTTGATCGGGGGTGTCCCATTTATTCGTTCACCAAGGGTTCCGAAAGAATCTCTCCCGAATATTCTTAACGCTAGCATGTTTGTAGAACGGGTGAGCCTTTCCTTCTGGCCTATTGGGAGAAACACAGTGATAACCGATAAGTATAAGGAATTTTGGGGGAGACAACTGTTGGTTTTCCAGAAATTTTCGGAGAGTGTTGTGATAGATTCCCGTAGTGAGCCATCTTCTGACGTCTTGACGAAGCATTTCCAGTTGAAACCACTTCAGCCAAACGGACCCGAGCCGAGGGTTGCAGGCCCCAAGTAGGAGAGAGACCTAAGAGGCAAGCATGCGGTCCGGTAATCCTTAATTCCTCCAATATGCAGGTATTTAAATCTCCTCCCATCGGTTCTTTCATCTCTCCAGTGTAAATTCTTCTAAAAAGGATTCTTGCTTGAAATCGGGAATTTCGAAAGAGAATGACTTCACCGGTTGGCGCATTCAAAATGAGAAGGTCCGGCGGACTGATCTTCATCTTTGAGAAGTCCTGGAGAAACTGATCTTCATGCCGAGAAGTCCGGCGGCACCGATCTTCGTGGAGTGCAGTACCGATCTTTACACCGAGAAGTGCGGGAAACCACTTCTTTTCCGGACCATGACAGGGGATGATGCAAGCTCGGTTGGACGAGGTGCTTCCCTTAGTGATCTTGTTGATAGGGTCGTGATGGAAATTAGCACCCAGAGCGAAATAGATGCCGGAAGGAATATGAGAGAGGCAGTGCCTGTTATAGTTGAGGTGGCTCCTCTTGAGATCCATCCTGAACAGGTTCCAATCAATATGGCTATTGTGGTGACCCCTTCTGAAAGGCATCCCGTAACCGACAAGGCTCCCGCAGTTGGTGAATTGCAGTGTGATGCAGCTCGGGGCTTTGTTCGATCATCCTTTTACCGTCCCTTATCCAGGTCATGTGTTGGTTGGTGGATTCGGCGTCTTGGGATTTGATTCAAGAGTTGTACACAGCGATATGGGAGAAGCACGGTCATATTGCTACCACCACGAACCTCAAAAGTCGTCTTGCGTTAGTCAACCGCGTCCAAGAAGCTTTAGTTTCTGTCCAGGGGATGAGCGTCACGACTGGTCGAACAGTTTCTGAGGAGATGATTGAAGATTGAGGTGTCATCGGGACGTGTTTGCGCAGATGCGGCTTCAATGCTCCTTGGTTCTTGAAGGGTTCTCCAAGATTCAGAGGAGCTTCAAATTACAGGATGAAGTCCCTTCGCTGGGACTATGTTGCTCGCCAGAAGAAGAGGTTGAGAAGTTATCTAAGGAACCGGAGCTGAAACAAAGCTGCGCTTCAAAGGATGAAAGTCTCTCTCGCCCGAAGGAAGAGTTGTTCTTCCAAGGACTTCCTTGAAGTATTCGTGTTATATAAGGATTTTCTTTGACATCCCGGTTTTGAATTAATGGGTAATTGAATTGGTTTATTTTGGGATAGCTTTGTGGACAACCTTTTTGAAAGAGATTATGTTAAATGAAATTTTCATCTTGGTCATGAATGATTGCACATATCACATGAAATTGCAAATGTTATGCAGAAGGGAGGTACGGATGGAAACAAACATGACGTTTGATCACCGAGCCTCTTTCTCCACGTGCGGGATGCCAAGTCCCAGTGAATTCTAAACTATCTTTCTTGTAAAATTGTTGAGTAAAACTTACTTGCTTTTTAAGCCTCACTTGTATCAAACCGGAGTAGCCTCTCTAAGAAAATCCTCCGTACTAACTTCTCGTAGCTATCCTTCCTTCGAACCAAGCTTCTCTGAACAATGCGCTTCAAAGCGTTGCATTCAGCGTGGGGTGGGGTGATGAAGGAACCGGTGGTAATGACAGCACTCTCGGGTCCATTACTTCTTGATCGGTGGGCGGACGCCATACCGAGGGGTAGCCCCACCTCTCCATTTCGCACCCACGCCTCCAAAGTAGCTCTTAATCTTCTTCATCGGGAAGGGGAAATGTAAAAGTACGTTGAGTCTGACTTTTCTGCGTCGATGGGCGTTGTAACGTCCGTCCGTGGCTTTGATGTGGAACAGAGATGAAGTTGGAAGATTTTCGAGTGCCATCATATCGCGGATCGCTTGCCTAGGTAAAGGGATGTGGAAGGTGTCGTGATGTCACTTCGCCGAGTGATCGATTGAACGCTCCCATCCTCTCGTATTCAGTATTTCGATTGATTTCTCCTTCCTCAAGCGTTTCTTGATCGGTTGAAAAGTCGACGCGGATTGACAGTCTTAGGGCTTCAAGCAAGAGTTTTGAGATATAAATCCTCTTACGTGGCTCCATAGGCTGCAGCTTCCTTTCTTTATCCGGGCAGACATTGTAGTACTCAGGACAAGTCCTTTCCTCTGTCTGACCATGTTGTCCATCTTTCTTGATTCGTTTTCGATTGCGTGCTCTTTTGCTTCTCCACTTGTAAAGGTGTGACTCGACTAAGGATTCAACGTTTCTTGCACTTTCGAGTTGATGCCTATCGACCCCTCTTGTAGTTGTCTTTGCTATACCATTCAAAAGGCGAAATGTCTCGCTCCTCGCACTCGGTGATACCGGCTTGATTTGCCAAGACATCCTCCAACATTCCAGCTATGCTTCCCATGATATCCGAACCACCTGCGGATTAGGGTGAGGATACATCGTGAGACGAAAACCGAAGAATTGAGAATTCGATTCTTGTAACCGAGAGATCAATCTCCCACTGTGGACGCCAATTGTTTATGGGTGAAAACTACTCCTGCAGAATTTGGTAATTTGGGGTGTGGATGAGGAATGAATTTAAACCTTAAACAAATGCACTGCGCGGTGAGTGCTTGTAGATTCGAGAGATCAATGGGTGCAAGTCCGGCCTAAACCAAGAAATGGCCGTTCCGGACTTGTTTCGGTCACAAAGTGAAGGAGATGGGGTTGATCTTAGGGAGGGAAGCGAAGAAGGTGTTGAGATTGTGAAGGTGTTGGCTTGCTTATGACTTGTAACAGAAAAGTGAGCAGGCTTGCGGTTGATGCAAGCAGGCTCTGGGTGTTTGAATACGATTTTTGTATTAACACTTGATTTTCTGTCTCGTCTGAACTTGTGTTGTTTCTCCTTGTCTCCTATTTTTCTCTTGTCCTTGAAAATAAGGAGGAGAACCTATTTATACAAGTCATTGAGCCTCATTCACGTCTCTCGTGGGAAGTGGAGGAAGTGGAGTGATGGAGTAGTGGAGTTGTGCGTCGGTGCCACACGACCAGTCTTGCCCACTTCTCCTGTTCATCTCTATCCGTCCATGACTTCCTGACACGTTCTTGTGATGGCGCGTTGCACGCTGCACGCTGTAAACCGCCAGACCAATACCCCAGTATGTATATCCCCCAGTTTGTGACATGATTGATGTCTGGAATGTGTGGATTGTGGATCCACGAAAGATAGCATGTAATGCTGAATTGAATAACTGTGTTATTAAGGAAGTCGATACTTGTGAAGTATCGTGTGTATTTTATGCAGGTACTGCATTATGGTGTGGTAAAGTGATGGGTAATGACGCCTCACTGACCAAATAACTCCTGACCAGGGTTGTATAACCAAGCTGGTGAAGTTGAACGGATGAGATGATCTTTGAGACACTCATCTGCGACCGTTAATGGATATTAGGGTTTTTGAAGAGGTGCGCGCAAGCATCACTCTTTTAGCTTGGTCGAAACCAAGCATGGAAAGGGATTTGGAGAGGGCCGACCGGGCATGTGTGTAGACGGCATGCCGGTGTACACGCCTACACCTCACCGTCCCATGAAGGCGCGATCTAGGCCACTCAATTTAACCGGTAAAGTTGAGTGGTTGAGATCGGTTTGCGGCAGGAAATTGATGCCGCAAAAGGGTTGGAAACCCGTGACATCCCTAGTTCGGGCACGCGTTTCAAGATGACACATCTTGGTCGGTCTTGGTCGATCATACCAGCGTGTAGGTGGTAGGCTGGGTGTTCACACCTATACCGACTTTCCCATGAAAACGTGATCTAAGCCACTCAAATCATCCGGTGAAGTTGAGCGGTCGAGATCGGTTCGTGGTTTGGGAGCGCGGCCATGCTAGTTTGGACGCACGTTTTGATTGACCATGTGCATGATATGCCTTGGCCGAACACATGAGGAGGTAGATGGGCCCACGGTGGTCATGCCGGGTATGACCGGCCCTTGTTTAATCTAATCGTGACCCTCCATTCGTGTCGGAGAAGATGGGCGCGCGTGATGACTTGAAACCCTAATTTTGGCTTTCAAGCCGTGCGTCATCTCTTGTTTGGGTGATGATTTTGTCACGGCCAAACATTGTTGGTCTTGACCGACCGGTCAAGTGTGTAGGAGGGCCCACGGTGATCGTGTCTACATGCTCGGGGCCCTTTGAGTCTACATCTACACCCTCCATCTATTCTGCGAAGATGGATGGTTGAGACTGTTTTGCGACACATGTAATATGCCGCAAACCCTAATTTAGGTTTTCCGTCCATAATGCTTGGTATGAACGGTTTCTTGGCAGGCTAGGCCAATGACCGACCATGCGGGGTCGGCCGTGGGTATTCCATACACCGCTTGGGGGTGATGGAATTGATCCTGGGGTCATCCAATCATGCTTATGGAGTTGGATGACTGCATCGGGATCATATCCGGACCGATACGGTCAGTCCGGATGCTCAATCGGGCTAGTATAACACACCGAGAGGGCTCAATCTAGCTAGTATAACGCACCGAGAGGGCCTCAAGGCAAGTATAACATACCGAGAGTCACCTGCACGGGTATTTCGTACATGGTTTCATTATAGTGCTTGGAGGTTCGTGTTACTCAGAAGAGTAACACTCATCTTCATGCCACACCGATAATGAGTACCGGAAATACAAGGCGATATGAAATTCACAGGGAAGGGATTGTTGCCACATGCTCCAACTCGGAGGAATTTCATGTATTGGCTGAATGAGATTGTTGCTACATGCTCCATTCTTGGTGAATTAAGTGAGGGAGTATCCAACACTTATAAATGGATTTATCTTTTACAAGATGTCACCGCATGATTTTCCTAGTTTTTTTACAAATTTAACCTTAAACGAAAATCCACCATCAACAAGCTCAGACATCCCCCGCTCCGGGATTGCACTTTCCTAGCATGTTTGGTGTCTTGGGGATCTTCCCTTCCTCGAGGAGAAGTAGTAACAAGATGGATCTTCCATCCCGTGAGTGGTAGTATACGGGATGTCATCCGCCCGTATTATGGAGACATTCTGTGCACTTTCTAAGTTCACAGGTGGCATGGGAGGCGAGTGGGCGAAGCCTTCTGGAACACTAAATAGCGCAGAGCGGAGAATTTGCAGTGCAGTTAGAGGCGGAGAGTTGAAGCCTCCCAAGCAGCCTCCACGGGTGAGAACGGAGTATGATTACCGTCCGGGACGGCGTAGTAATTCTCGGATGCAATACGGATGAACTGAACATGTAAACTAATTATATTTCTAGTGTTGATGTGCCTTTTGAACATCCCTCAGTGATGTGGCCCAGGATGGGTAGCAGCTAACACTGGAGATGTCTGATGTAGAGTTACGGTAGATCAAAGTCATCGACGGGTGATGGAGGAAGAACCCAATGAGCTGTGGCGGGGTAGCTCTCTTGACCAACTAAAACCTCACTATTTGCTTTTTCTTTCCAGTATAATACCATACAGGGCATCCTCCTTGCTACTCAGTGGCTGATTCAAATTTTTTTCTTATTTAGTTGTTGATAATTTTCTTTTATAATCTGCACTCAAGGCTGCAGCGATCACTTCTAAAGGTGCAAAGTGCCTTCACACCCCATAGTGCCAATAAAAGGCAATATTATAATGATATCACAGACTGTCACTTAGTACCAAGATCCTCTTAAAAGCTGCTGGAACTGGATGTCTCAAATCATTTTCCTTTATACACACATTCTCTTCCTTCTTAAGTAAGTCTGTTTACACTTAAGAGTTCCTTTTTCTGCACTCAGACAGTTGGTTATTTAGCTAGGAGACTTGTATTTTTACAAGGTAAGATGTCTCAGATGAAATAGTACTTCAATTTAGAGGTGAAATTTAGAGCCTAACTATGAATGCAATGTGCAATCATTTGGAGGAATTACAAATATGATATGGATTATATGAAGGAAATCGCTGGAAAATAGCAGTACGTGGAGAGCGGCTGAGCTTCACACTGACATCTTAAATTCAGTAGGGTTTGAGCCATCGTAGGTAGATTGTATGCCCTCTAGTTTACCAGGTAGTTAGTGAAGCACGATGGCGCCTAGGATATACTCCTCAAGTGTCATTCATCTTCTCTTTCCAGTGGGTGAGTCGGTGGAGTAGTCACTTTCAATCATGCTCCGACACGGTCTGTTGCCTTTTTAAATCACACAGTCTCAATTTCCAAGCCCAGGTTTGGTAATCAATCACTTGGACCTTGGCCTCCTCATCTTGGCTTCAAGCATTGCATCCGTGGCCTTGAAAGCGGCTCCCATTCCATCTCTTCAAAGGTTTTAGTTGTGATTAGGGCAGTCCAAGGACTTACTCGGAGATGAGGCGGTAGTTGCAAAGAGAGTTGTGTGGTAATGCTTACTTGACATGGGATACCAATGTATCTTTGGCAGGCTCTCACGGGAAGTTATGTATAAGAAAGTGCTTGCAGTCTTAATCTGTGGCAAACAATCATGATCCAGGAAGAGTAATCGTGAGTTCCTAGTCTGGCTGTGGAAGGTGGACTTGATGCCTTTGTTATCTGCATCCAAGAGCGCCATAGGATCATGCCATGGTGGATGATGCCGCTCATATAGAACTTTGCCCATGTGGGCATCCTAATTAAACTTAGTCAATGCTATCCTGCTCCATCTCTAAGCTCTCCTGTTTAGATCTTTAGCTACGGTTAGGTAGCCAGTAGCTTCTGCCAGAGAATCTTTTGCCGCTCTCAAGGTCACCAGTAAACGTGATGGTCGGAAGCGTATCAGTCATGCTTCTCAAGATTCGCGTTTCTCAAATGGCGGCAATTACGAGTCCCCGGAGTTTCGCCTCATATCTTTTTGAAGGCGAAGTTCTGTTTGCCTCTGGAGCGCCTACGGCTAGCGTGATTGAGAGGCCCGCCAAATATATCTTGGCGCTGTCCTTTGAAGTACAAGTTTCACCATGTGTTACATAAGCCAGATTGTCACAGTCTTGCAAGCGGAGATCCCGAAATCATCCCGGGTTACCGAAGTGAAAGTCTATGAACACCCTCGTTTCAAAGGTGCAGATTCCTATCTACCTTTTCCCACTGAATACTTTATTTCAACTTTGTGCAATCTTTAGTTGGATGATGGGCAGACTGTCAGTGTGAGTCTCTGAGGATCTGCTGTTTCTTCTCAGTTAGGAGCGTAAAGTAAAAGACTTCTGTGGCGTCATCACGATCCCACCTTCCCAAAGAGCTCTATAGCCATTCAGGAAGGAAACAGTATCTTTAGTATTTTATCGGGGGTTTTATACACTCCTTTTGAGGCAGATCCTTCTGCTCCAAGGATGCTCAGCTTAGATTATTGTTAAATCACGGAACATATATTTTCTCCGCCCACTACCTCAGAAGAGATAATGTGTATATTGTATTGTGAGATGCTGCTCCCTCGGCTTTCCATAGATCTTGCCCAGACGGCTGCGATTTCTTTACTGTAATCTTTGATGCGGTTATTGCACAGGCGCTGTGGCTTCGTAGATTGAGAGAGCGTTCAAGCCCCGGATTCTCTATGAGGGCGCGGTATCGCCGTTATCCCATCTAGTTGATACCGCTCCACCAGTTGTTAGTGGCGTTAAAGTTGCAGCAATCAGTGCTTAGATTCACGAACCGCGTGATCGTTAGGATGCTACGTTATTCGCTCAAAATTCTTCCTGGGTCCCGAAAAGTGGTTGTTGAGACAAAATGCTGTGAATATGGCCATCTCGCTCGATTGGATATGCTGTTGGCGCGATGTTGACTATGCAGTACTCCACGCCCTCCATCAGTGAATTTGAAATTCTTACCGGTAGCGGAGACATGGTGTGTTCATGTTCACAAAGTTCAAATAGGGAACATGTTCCACAAGCAGCCCCAAGTCTTAATCATCTGAAGAGAGGCTGAGGAGGAAGTGCAACCTCTTGGAAGAGGATTCGTTGCATATCTTGGGGGTGGAGGTTGGTGTTGGTATGCGTAGTGATTTCAGCCTGCCTCGGCTTTGGAGGAGTCGTTCTAGATCCTCCGCATTGATGGGAAGTTGGGTGGGTGATCCCTCTCATAGACATTCAAGGCAACCACAGGCTCTATAAGTGGGGCACTGCTCACGGATGATTAGAGGGGTCCTTGGCTCCGAAAGATTGGCCTTAGATCACGCGATCGTTGATCAAATCTTGAAAGTGAGTGCCTCATCTGGTTTTTGCTCTCTGTGCAGATCTGTAAGACTTCTTGTTTCCATCAAGTCTGCCATGGTAATGAGCAGTGGTCCTCTCTTGTACCTCACGGCTCCTCGTGCAGTGGGGGTGAAGTTGTTGCTCTGGTATTGTGGGCGTGCATCCAGGAGATCACAGGATTTAAGGCTCACTCTTGCTCTAGTGATGGGAGGCGAATGCACCTCTGAGGATGCTCTCTGCTGCTAGCTAGTGTTAGTGATAGAGTAGCGGCTCCTCGGGGATGTAATTGTTAGCCATGATACGCACACACATAGAATACACATGATACTTCACAAGTATCGACTTCCTAAATAACTTAGTTATTTAATCTAGCATTACATGCAACTTTACTGTGGGTCCCACGATCCACGGACTCGAGACATCAATCATGTCACAAACGGGGGATACATCTTTGGGGTATTGGTCGGCGGTTCTGTTTGTTTATGGGTGAAAACTACTCTGCATAATTTGGTAATTTGGGGTGTGGATGAGGAATGAATTTAAACCTTAAACAAATGCAACTGCAGCGGTGGGTGCTTGTAGATTCGAGAGATCAATCCCGTGCAAGTCCGGCCTAAACCAAGAAATGGCGTTCGGACTTGTTTCGGTCACAAAGTGAAGGAGATAGGGTAGATCTTAGAAAGGGAAGCGAAGAAGGTGTTGAGATTGTGAAGGTGTTGGCTTGCTTATGACATAACAGAAAGGTGAGCAGGCTTGTGATTGATGCAAGCAAGCTCACAGGTGTTGGAATACCTTTTTGTATTAACACTTGGTTTTTGTCTAAATCTGGACTTGTGTTGTTGTTTGAAATAGGGCGGAGAACCTATTTATACAATTCATTGAGCCTCATTCACGTCTCTCGTGGGAAGTGGAGAAGTGGAGTGATGGAGTTGTGGAGTTGTGCGTCGGTGCCACCCGACCGGTCTTGCCCACCTCTCCTGTTCATCTCTAACCGTCCATGACTTTCCGACACGTTCTTGTGATGGCGCGTTGCACGATGCAGCGTAAACCGCCGAGACCAATACCCCGGTATGTATCCCGAGTTTGTGACATGATTGATATGCGGAATGTGTGGATCGTGGATCCACGAAAGATAGCATGTAATCTTTGAATTGAATCTTGTGTTATTCGGGGAAGTCGATACTTGTGAAGTATCGTGTGTATTTTATCTGAGTCTTTGCATTATAGTGTGGTAAAGTGATGGGTAATGACGCCTCACCGGCCAAATAACTCTGACCGAGGGGTTGTATAACCAAGGCATTGGTGAAGTTGGACGGATGAGATGATCTTTGAGACACTCATCTCACGGACCGTTAATGAATATTAGGGTTTTTGAAGAAGTGCGCAAGCATCACTCTTCACCTTGGTGAAACCAAGCATGGAAAGGGATTTGGAGAGACCCAGGCCGGGCATGTGTGTAGACGACATGCCGGTGTACACGCCTACACCTCACCCCGTCCCATGGAGGCGTGATCTAGGCCACTCAATTTAATAGGTAAAGTTGAGTGGTTGAGATCGGTTTGCGGCGGAAATTGATGCCGCAAAGGGTTGGAAAGCGTGACATCCCTAGTTTGGGCACGCGTTTCAAGACGACAAATCTTGGTCGGTCTTGGTCGATCATACCAGTGTGTAGGTGGTAGGTTGGTGTTCACACCTATACACGACTATCCATGAAAACGTGATCTAAGCCACTCAAATCATCCGGTGAAGTTGAGCGGTCGAGATCGATTCGTGGTTTGGGAGGCGCGGCCATGCTAGTTTGGACGCACGTTTTGGATTGACCGGGCGTGATATGCCTTGGCCGAACACATGAGGGGTAGATGGGCTCACGGTGGTCATCTTTGGTATGACCGGCCCTTGTTTAATCTAATGTTGTGACCCTCCATTCGTGCCTTAGGAGAAGATGGACGTGCGTGATGACTTGAAACCCTAATTTTGGCTTTCAAGCCGTGCGTCATCTCTTGTTTGGGTGATGATTTTATCACGGCCAAACATTGTTGGTCTTGACCGATTGGTCAAGTGTGTAGCGGTCCCACGGTGATCGTGTTGACATGCTCGGGCCCTTTAAGTCTACATCTACACCCTCCATCTATACTGCGAAGATGGATGGTTGAGGCGCTTTGCAACACATGTAATATGCCGCAAACCCTAATTTAGGGTTTTCCGTCCATAATGCTTGGTATGAACGGTTTCTTGGCGAGGCTAGGCCAATGACCGGCCATGCGGGGTCAGCCGTGGGTATTCCATACCTTGGGGGTGATGGAATTGATGCGGGGTCATGCTTATGGAGTTGGATAAGCTGCGATCGGATCATATCCGGGACTGATACTGGTCAGTCAGGATGCTCAATCGGGCTTGTATAACACAAAGAGAGGGGCTCAATCGGGCTAGTATAACACACCGAGAGGGCTCGGTCTAGTATAACACACCGAGAATCGGCACATACGGGTATTTCGTACATGGTTTCATTATAGTGCTTGGAGGTTCGTGTTACTAAGCAAGAGTAACACTCGGTCGTCATGCCACACCGATAATGAGTCTTTGGAAATACAAAGGCTGATATGAAATTCACGGAAAGGATTGTTGCCACATGCTCCAACCTGGAGGAATTTCATGTATTCACGAGAATGGGATTGTTGCTACATGCTCCATTCTTGGTGAATTAAGTGAGGAGTATCCAACACTTATAAATGGCTTTATCTTTTACAAGATGTCGGCGCATGATTTTTCGGTTTTACAATTTTAACCTCAAATGAAAACCCACCATCAACATTAAGTCCCTGCCTAGCACACAATGGTTACACTAATGTGGGGTAGGCATAAGATGGTGTGAGGTTAAAGATAAAACTTTATGAGACAAAGTTAGATGTTACCGGGAGAGACGGGTCATCTGTCCTTGGAGTATGTCACGTTCAAAAGGCATCTAGGAGAGTATTCCCCTAGTATGATGTCGGTCTTGCACCTTCGGTCAACCTTGCTATATGCAGCCGGTCGAGGCCCACTCCGTGCTTGCTCCGTTTGAATTTCGGTCTTTCCGGATCGACCTTGTTATGCACGATTAGGTAGAGGGCTATTGCGCTGCTTCGCTCGATCGTGGGGTTGTGCCTAATCGACGGACTCTGCGCTTTTAGCCGTTTGTGGGGCTACGCCGCTGTTTGATCGATCGTGGGCTTGAATTTCGTGAACATGATTCCCATGACATAAGAGAACCGTGTTGTGCAAATAAATATGGTCCCGCCATATATGCTTGTTTGAACGTGGGTCCCTTTTCGTGTATGCTTTGTTGAATGTCACCTTTATACCGGCCTCGTTCCCTTGACCAACACCGGTCTTGAAACTTAAGTAATACCGGACTTGTGACTTGATCAATACCGGACTTGAAGCTTGAGCAATGCCGGACTTGAAGCTTGAGCAATACCGGACTTGTGACTCGATCAACAGGACTTGAAACTTGAGTGATACATGTGGCTTAATCAATACCGGTCTTGAGACTTGATCAACAGGACTTGTGACTTGATCAACAGGTGTTTGGACCCAATACCAGCCTTGTGTACTCCAAAGTGAATGTGTGTTCTGTCGTGTGTGACTACACATCTCACGCGTTTTTATACAATCTTGCTCTGTCTTTTATTGTAGAATGAAGAAAAGAACTCTGTTGAGATGTCTTACGGGGATAATGCTAGTGCCAAGTCGGGAGGTGTTGAAAGCTTCAAAGATATGCCGAACATTGATGATGAGTTGTTCATCGCGCCCTTGAAAATATTCGTACCACAGGATAACCCTCCTCCTATTAACCCGGGGTTTTTCATGCTCATTTGAGTCCTCATGAAGGATGGATGAGACGTATGTTGAGCAATGAGTACATCAAAGATAACTTGACCGGGCGCAGATTATTGATGTAGCTTGAGTGTTGAAACGACTCGAGAGGATGTTAAAGTGGCTTAAAGTGCGAACATTGTGGTGGATCCTTGAGAGAGTGTTGAAGCGGGATTACGAAGCGAACGTGGGTCCGGAGAGAGCGTTGAGGCGGCTCTTGAATAGACCATTGAAGCAACTTACGCTAGAGGGAGCGTTGAAGTGTTTCCCTCTACGATGAGTGCCAAATAGTGCATATTTATACACCTTTTATTGGCATTTTACTCATCTTTTGCGCTTAGAAATCGAGATATTATCCCATATTCGTGTTTTCCTTGTTTTCAAGAATAAATATTTGTATTAATTAATTTTGTGTTTTTAGGTAATAAATAAAGCTCGGAGAAATTGAGGAGCCAAAAGAGCGAAGGTGGAGTCGAGCATCTGCCAAGCCGAATAGCCAAAGCCCACGCGCGAATCGGTTGCAACCCAACAAGGAAGACATGGGCTAGAGCTACCCCACGACCCGGATCGAGCTCGTCCACTCCGAGCCGTTGAGATCACATCGGCTACATCCTACGGTCGCTGCCTCCACGAGCATCGAGTTCATTTGCTCCCATGCAACACCAAATCGTCCCAATTCTATCTCGGTAGTTCGGATCATCTACTCCTCATCCTACGCTCGCTAGGCAGGTCTCATCACTCCCCATTGTTCATGCTTCACGGAAATGACCTAACCCTATACCCATGAGCCATACCCATTTACTCCTCCATCTTCTCTTTCCTCCTCTCCGTCGCTCTCACCTCACGCAAACTCTTCTCCTTACACCAAAACCCATCTCGCGACCACCTCCATCTCCTGTCACCTCCATAGCTACCTCCTACCACGGTAGCCTCGCCATCCCCTCCCAAATAATCTCTAGCTCTTTTGTCTTAGCTTCTACCCTAGGAGCTAAGGTCGAGATAGAGAAGATTAGGGCTAGGGTTTCATCACGATTGGAAAAAATCAAAGCAATATAGTTCGAGCACGAAGTGACAAGGGAGAGCGGCGTTTGGTATATGGGTGCGAGTTGTTTGATTTATTTTATCTTTAATTTCGATTTTGAGAATTAGGGTTAGGTATTTTGGTTGCATGTATAAATAGAAGGCTGTGGAAGATGATTTTAGGTACGCTGGATTAGCGGTCGATCATTTAGATTTAATTTACTGTTATTTTCGGTTTTAATTTAGTTTGCTAGGGTTTCATGAAACCCTAATTCCATGTATGAATTCAACTCGGTTTGAGATGTCTTGAGTGTTTAAATTTAAAGATAACTTCAATCTTAGCATCCAACACATTGCTCTCACGGTGTATGCCAATGCCATGGATACCTTGTAGTTAGAATACCCCTGTGATGATGATCTTTTGACTCAACCCTTAGGCCCTAATACTAATTCCCTTGATTGGTTATGCTTAATTAGACGGCCGGTGCTAGGGTTAGTAACTTGGTGATATTGAAGGATCACAAGGTGAAACTCCTTAGCTAGGTGATGGAATTGACACACCTCACTTGTCTACCATAGGAACAAGAAAACTCAATCTAGTTGAACACATACTAGGAACCAAGTGGTGGAATGAAGACCCAAAGCACCCCTTTTGTCACTTGCTTACCTTAGTTTAGGTTCACTTCACTAAAAATCAACCCCGTATTGGCACAAAAATATATGTATTACCATCTGTTGTCACTTGTTACCACTTGAAATCCTTCGGTAGAGCGACCTTAGATCAATTTGAGCACCACAAGTCCTTGTGGGATCGGCCGTACTGCCGCGTCTCCGATAGACGCCGTGCACTTGCGGTATTACCGTAGGCCATAAAATACATACACTTTCGAGGCCTACCAAGTTTTTGGCGCCGTTGCCGGGGACTTGGCGTGTGCCCTGTGATTTTCGGCTAAGCTTTACTAATTTTCTCCCATGTACATATTCATATTGTATTATTTCTGTTTTAGTGTAACTTGTAACTTGCTGTTAACCTTGCATCATCTTGTAACTTCATTCCTGCATCATTTTTGCTCATCTGCGTTGCTGTTAGTGTAGCTTTAGCTCATTTAGCTGTAGTTAGCATCAGTTATGTGCTCTTGTCATCTGTGCACATCCATTGAAGTAAAAGAGTTTGTAAGATAGTGGTCATTGCACTCACCATCACACTTAACATCTTACCGGCTTAGTCTTGTCCCATTGGGTTCAATCCGGCTACTAAACTTTGGTGTTGAGCTTACAGTACCTATGAGCTATTGAGCAAAATGCAAGTCAGCTGTGTAGTTGTGCTTCTTTGTGTTCTTGCCTTTCTTTGAGCAAAACCTAGGAGGAAAAGAAAAAGCGCGGGGCTCGAGTCACAAAGCTCGAGCACAATTCGGGTAAGTGACTCCATGCATGACACTGTGAACTAGGTTAAACTAGCATACACCCTTGTGTAAGACCTGTTATGCTTAACATCCGAAGTCTCGCTAGTGTTTGTGTGTAACATACCATGCCTGTATGAAAACTTGAGCTTGCAAAACCCAGATCAGCCCCTGCAACTCACGGTATTCATTTGAGTGCTCCCCTGACTGCTGGATAACATGCATGTTAGCTGAAGTTGTTTTATCCTTGTGTTACCCTGAGCCAAGTTGTGCCAAACCCCCATTTTGAAGGTTTGTTGAGGGTGATTTGTAACTCAAGCGACCAAGTTGGTCGCAAACCTCACTGAGCCACCAATCCTGCACATGTGCCTTGTGTGTCTTGTGAAACCTTGCCTTGCATTGACCTTAGGCTGCAGTGCCCTGAAGCCGTGAGCTTGAGTGGCCGAGGCTTTGATTGCATGATAAAAGCTTGTGTTAGGCGTTTCTCACACCCGGGAAATCTTTGCCTTTGGTAGGTTACGCTGACTGGTTGTCTACGTTGTAACTAGCTCTAAACCTTGTGTGAGCCTCTGAGAATCCTCGAGCAGCCCCTGAAGCTGCAAATTTGAGCTTAAACTCCAGCCCCTGTGCATAAGCTTGTGCTAGCTACTCTGCTTTGCCTTAGCACAGGCAACCCGAGCATGACCTGTGACATCGGTTGAACATCTATTGCCCGCATGTCGAGATTAGCCTCCATACTAGGTCACCACCTCGATTGCTTGCACGATAGACCAATTGCCTTTGCTAAAATGTGCATACGTGCATGACTGAAAGTTAGCTAAGTCACATACCACAGAAATTTCGTGCATTTGTGCATCTTACTAGCCTTGGTACCGCCAATTTTCAATCTGTGCATGAATTTCACTGCCATATCTGAAATTTGTAAACCTGTGCACCAATTTCTGCAAGTTGTATGATAAGTACCCTGTGGCATTTGAATAAGATTGTTGCATACAACCTGTGCTTAGCCTGGCCAGTGCATAAGCTGCATTGCACTTAGGCTGTCTTTGTGAAGGTCGATTTAGGCTGTCTTTGTGTCAATTTTGAGAGTTTGTGTCTCTCGAGTTCGTCTCCACTGTGCATAAGCTTTTGCACTAGTTACGTGGATTGTCTTTGTGTGCTCTTTGCCATCCTAAGTTGTGATGTGCAAGCACCCCCGAGTGCTTAGGAATTGTGTGTAATTTTGTTGAGAATGTGTCTCTTTGAAGCTTTGCATCAACTAGAAGCTCACATAACCTAAGCTTGCACACAAACCCTCCACATAACCCACATTGTCATTGGTGTCAGAATCGAAACCCGGTTCCTTTGGGCTAACAAACTCAATCCACTCCAGGCTGTGCAACCTGGCTCTTCTCACGCCTAAAGCCCACAAAAAGAGAACCAAAACTCGGACCACATCTTGGGCCATCAATGCAGGCTTGCACTACACTGACAAGGGCCCACAAACACTGGGTGGGCTAAGCCGAACCCGACACAGGCTGAAACAAACCAAAGCCGAGCCCATAGTCCTTGGGCTAGAACCAGTTTCCTTTGAGTCACACCATCTCGGGCTGCTTAGGCTAAACCTATTAGGTTTAAAAATTTGTACATTTCACAAAACACCGGGCCGCCAAACCAAATCATCAACCGGGCTCAATCCACTCCGGGCTACACACTTTGCAACAAACCAAATTCCCACATAAACCAAAGCTCCCAACAAAACCAAATTCCCACACAAACCAAATTCCAAACAAACCAAATTCCCACATAAACCAAAGCCCATTTTCATGTTTGTACATTATCTTTTGGTTGACCCTCAACTCTTTAGATTGTTAGTAAATTTTTGTATATAATTCGGTAGGACTTGTTAATTTTTCTTTTCTTGAATCGGTTGAGTCTTCTTGCACATATATTATGCTAATCCGATATGATCTCCGTTGAGAATATTGGATTCTAGCCTTGACGAATGAAGCTCAACCTTGCTCATCGATGTCAGGTAATCTCTTCCCTTTTCTCTTATCGGCATAGTTCTCTCGGTATGTAGTGTTTCAAATTTTTCTATATGTCGACACATTGAGGACAATGTTTGATTTAGGTTTGGGGGTGCATTTGCATATTTTTGCATTTAGAGTTTTTAGTCTTTTTAACCTTTTATTTCAATTTAAAAAAAAAAAAAAAAAAAAAAAAAAAAAAATTAAAAAACTCTTTTGTAAAAACCTCCAACTTTTAGAGATTTTAGAGTCACTAGCATGCTTTTAGCTATGTTTACATAGAGAATCGACCGAAATAACAAAAGTTAGAAGTCTCCAGGAGAACACAATCGGGTTTCTTAGTTGATTAGAGCGTTAAAGTTGGATTTAACCATCTGGGAGAGCGAATTAGGTCTTTGTTTAGATATTCGGTAGTAGAATTGTGATCACCCATAGTGGAGACTACCCATTTTACATCAAGTGAGGCACCAACCTTCAATTTTTTGCAACTTTCTAGAAAAGTCATTTAGAGTGTGTGTCACCTTACGTAAATTAGGGTAGGAATGGTGAGCTACCCAACTTCGCACCATTTTCAAAGCACTACTTTTGATCTTTTGAGTGCTAGTTTTTGTCAATCATGAGGGTGACGTCTAAAGATGAAAACTCCTTCTAAATACCGATTTGTAGTTAGCATCATTTCTCTCTCAATCGCAAGACCCATAGAAACACATCATAAATCGACAACCAGGAGAGAATCGAGAATATTGAAAGAAAAATTGATATAGTCAAGGTTTATGTGCAACAATGAAAAGAAAATAGGATGAGAATTAATAAAATTTATAAAATCAAGACAATACAAGTTGTGGGAAAATTGAGTGATAAAATCCTTTGTCCATGGAGTTAGTTGTGTCATTACTTGTATTTTTATTTTTCACTTTTTGTAATTAAAAAAAAAAAAAAAAAAAAAAAATTGTAGTTTATTTTTGCTACCACCATGGTAAAGAAGAAGTTAAAAAGAAAAATCCAAACAACAAGGAATTTGAGTAGAAAAATTAAAATTTGTCAAGTTTTGTGAAGTTTAGAAGTTCGTCATCAACATTTGAAGACCGAAGACCGAAGATTGAAGACGTTTCTATGGTTCTTATGAGAGAGTGATATTAATTGCCGATCGGGTGAGAAGGTAGTGAGTACTCCCACCCCTTGCTAATGGTTGATTTTCCTTTCTTAGAGATCATTGAGAAAAAAGATTCTTTTGTCCACACTTCCGTGGAGTCTCAGATTTTATTTCGGAAGGTTATCCTTCTTACCTACAACGTGTGCGGGATTTCTCTCTTTATTCTGCCTGCACACATGAGAGACTAAAAAGCGATCTTTTTGAGTGCAATTATCATAAAACCTAATGGTGATGCGAAGTTGAGACTTATGATCACAATCGAATCCAATTCTTTCATATGGTATGGTTACTTCTCGCTCAAGACTTAAGGATGAGAAGGCGTTCTTCGATAGTTCTAACTTCATTACTAGCATGCGAAACTCTATGTCCTCATAGCTTCTTGGAGGCTTGAGACTCTTTTACACTCGAAGTTGGAGAAGGTTTTGTGGGTACACCTCTGGTAAACCCTCACGAGACTACAACTCGTCCACTAGGGACACCTAGGGGTTTAAAGGCTTAGTGCATACGCTAAATGCATTCGAGAGACCTGCGACGGGGTATAGTTAGGATTTCTTCATTCTGTTTCACTTGAGGACAAGTAAAATTCGGGTTTGGGGGTATTTGATGAGTGCCAAATAGTGCATATTTATACACCTTTTTATTGGCATTTTACTCATCTTTTGCGCTTAGAAATCAGATATTATCCCATATTCTGTGTTTTCCTTGTTTTCAAGAATAAATATTTGTATTAATTAATTTTGTGTTTTTAGGTAATAAATAAAGCTCGGAGAAATTGAGGAGCCAAAAGAGCGAAGAATTGGAGTCGAGCATCTATAGAGCAGATAGCCAAAGCCCACGCGCCGAATCGGTTGCAACCCAACAAGGAAGACATGGGGCTAGAGCTACCCACGACCGGATCCGAGCTCGTCCACTCCGGGCCGTTGAGATCACATCTCGGCTACATCCTACGGTCGGCCGCCTCCACGAGCATCGAGTTCGTTGCTCCCATGCAACACCAAATCGTCCCAATTCTATCTCGGCCCGTTCGGATCATCTACTCCTCATCCCTACGCTCGCTAGGCAGGTCTCCATCACTCCCCTTTGTTCATGCTTCACAAATAAATGACCTAACCCTATACCCATCGAGCCATACCCATTTACTCCTCCATCTTCTCTTTCCTCCTCTCCCGTCGCTCTCACCTCTGCAAACTCTTCTCCTTCGCAAAACCCATCTCCCGACCACCTCCATCTCTGTCACCTCCATAGCTACCTCCTACCACAGTCGCCTCGCCATCCCCTCCCAAATAATCTCTAGCTCTGTCTTAGCTTCTACCCTAGGAGCTAAGGTCGAGATAGAAGATTAGGCTAGGGGTTTCATCACAGTTGGAAAAAAAATCAAAGCAATAGAGTTCTGAGCACGAAGTGACAAGGGAGAGCAGCGTTTCAGAGTATGGGTGCGAGTTGTTTGATTTATTTTATCTTTAATTTCGATTTTGAGAATTAGGGTTAGGTATTTTGGTTGCATGTATAAATAGAAGTCATGGAAGATGATTTTAGTACGCTGGATTAGCCATGCAGTCATTTAGATTTAATTTGTTATTTTTTAGTTTTAATTTAGTTTGCTAGGGTTTCATGAAACCCTAATTCCATGTATGAATTCAACTCAGTTTGAGATGTCTTGAGTGTTTAAATTTAAAGATAACTTCAATCTTAGCATCCAACACATTGCTCTCACAGTGTATGCCAATGCCATGGATACACTGTAGTTAGAATACCCCTGTGATGATGATGTTGCATTTCAACCCTTAGGCCCTAATACTAATTCCCTTGATTTGGTTATGCTTAATTAGACGCCCGATTATCAAGGTTAGTAACAATATGATATTGAAGGATCACAAGGTGAAACTCCTTAGCTAGGTGATGGAATTGACACACCTCACTTGTCTACCATAGGAACAAGAAAACTCAATCTAGTTGAACACATACTAGGAACCAAGTGGTGGAATGAAGACCCAAGCACCCTTTTGTCACTGCTTACCTTAGTTTAGGTTCACTTCACTAAAAATCAGCCGTATTGGCACAAAAATATCTGTATTACCATCTGTTGTCACTTGTTACCACTTGAAACTCAGTAGAGCAGCCTTAGATCAATTTCAGAGCACCACAAGTCCTTGTGGGATCGACCCGTACTTGCATGCGTCTCCGATAGACGCCGTGCACTTGCGGTATTACCGTAGGCCATAAAATACATACACTTTCGAGGCCTACCACTCTCCGATTCAATTTACCCTTGCGAATCTCATGCTTCTTGGTGACCATCTCTCATGTTGAAGAATTCCTTGATCGACGGTGAAGGACTTCATGCGAGCCTCGGTCCCCAAGCGTGGTTTACATGGTTTGTTCGTAGTGGTTGTTGTCGAGCCGAGATATGGAATATCTTGGACATTGTTTCATTATTTTGGGAGTCGTGGTATTGGAGTTGGAGTTGACGGACGTGCAGGATGTTGTATCTCGGTGGTTTTCCTCTTGCTTGCTTGAGGAACTACTACGGAAGGTTTGAAGGTTGTATCCTTTGTTGGTGAGATATATGCCCCTACAAACATTATGAGGCTCTTCATTACCGGCGAGGCTGTTTCTTTCTATCATGGCATATGTTGTTGTAGATGAGCGTTCAACGGCTCAGGAGGATGACCAAAAGCGTGGATTCTCCAACATAGCATGATAGACATGTACCACTGTCTGATAAAGTGGCTCGCCTGAATCTTGTTTGACATGACGCGTGGACATCGTTATATTCTTGAGGCTGCTCCCTTGAGGTATTGGCTCCAGTGGAAGATTGCCGTCATAGAGCGTTGACACGTTGCACCGGTATTCCTTAAACCAAATGGCAGTATGGTATAATAAAAATTTCCGAGAGGAGTTCGAAAAGATATCTTACTTGCATCATGCTCGTACATTCTTATCTGGTTGTAGCCGCTACATCCATTCATGGAGGAGAACATGCCGTGTCCATTTGGTTGCATCTACTAACATGTCGATGTCGGGTAGAGTAGGATTGTTTTTGGAGCAGCAGACAATTCAAGTTTAAAGTCTATCGACATCTTTGATCTATCCATTTTCCTCGTGTCCGAAGCGCAACCGTTTAGCAGAGCTTGGATCCGGGTATGACATGTAGATGATGGATGACCAATTTTCATCTAAATCCGGCATTTCTTCATATCTCCAAGCGAACATGTCTGATACTCTTTGAGAAGTTTCCACGGGCTTCGTGTGTTTATCCGTACACAAGGTTGGTGATGGAGATAGGCCTAGGATATTCCTCAGCGATTTCAATTTCATCGGTTGTGGAGTTGGTGCCATCTTGTTGTTGTGGAGCATCTAGCACTTGCTCTTGTGGTTCGTTGCTTTGTTGTAGCATTCCATTAGGTGGAGAGACTAGGTAACGAGTCTCCCTGTGATAATGGCGGTGTCGGTATACCGTTTTCCCTTTATGGTCACGACTCGCCATAAAAGTTCGTTTCCCCTCCTCGTGTGAGCGTGAGTCGTGGCTTCACAGGATGGAGAAGAATCCTTCGTCGGCAAAGATGCATCGTGGGTACTAGCCCTCAATGATGCAAGTCGGTCTTCTTCGAATTGACGCCCACATGGGAGTGGGATGCAACGAACTTGTCGATTCTTTTCACGGAGCTTCTCCCCGTATGTCTTTGGTTTGGTTTCCCTCGAAGTCTTTTGTCATTGTGGTAGGCTTCGTCACGACCTTGCACAGGAGAACCTTGGATGTCACGAGAGTCTTGAGAGTAATCACATTCGAAGACGCTCTTGTGTCGGTAAGGGCCGTATTGAACTATGAATCCTTGATGCGTGCGGTGACATGTAGGGCACGGTTGTGACCTTCCTCTGGTTAATTGCAGCAAAATGTCTCTGTGCGCTGATTCTTCGAGAGGTGTGAAAGATCGCATAAACTTTCCACTAGAGAAAGCGCTTCCGATCCACCGGCCTGCGGTTCATAGTGAAACTATTGACTTGAGGAGGATCGTTGTGAGGATCGGTCCCAGTGTAGGAGTCTCCATGGCGGGACCACTCATATACGATGTCGCTTCTTTGATCGGGTTCATGTAGGTCCGCGCCTTGAAGTATCTTTTCCGGTGCGTTGAATGCATTCCTTGTTAGCTCTAGGGGCTGTTGCGTGTCTTGTGGAAATCGATCAGTTAATGTCTTAAGAAAAGTGAGTACCTCTTTCTGAGTTGCGGCCATATCCATTTGAGTCTTAGCAAGAACTTCTGCTTCTCCATCAAGTCTGCAATGGTAATGGGAGATGTTCCTCCTCTCGTCCCTCCCGGCTCCTCGTCACGATGAAGGAGTGGAAGTTGTTGCTACGGTGACTACGGGAGGTGTTATATAAGGAGATCTTAGGGATTTGCGGCTGCTTTGGCTCACAGTGATGGGAGGAGTTACACCTACTGGAATATCTCCTGCTCCGCTAGCGTTGGTGATAGAAGTGACGGCTCCACGAGATGTATTGACCACGGTAGCTCCACTGATAGGTACCTCGACACCGGGAGTGTTATCTACACTAGCTCCATCAGAATTGATTACTGATCCAGACCTGAGTTCCATTGCTTTCGAAGCTTTACTTGTATCAACCGAAGTAGCCTCTCTCGGGTCAATTACTTCTTGATCGGTTGGTGGACGCCATACAGGAGGTAGTTCCACCACTCTGTTTCGTACCCACGTCTCCAGCAACTCCAAAATCCTTTCCATTGGGAACGGAAAGTGTAGGTACTTGAGTCTAGCTTTTTCTGCGTTAGTGGGCGTTGTGATGTCTCTACGTGGCTTTGATGTGGAGCACGTTCCGGGAGATGAAGTTGGAAGATTTGCGAGTGCCATCTTATCTGCGGATCGCTTGCACAGGTAAAGGGATGTGGAAGGTGTCATAATATCACCATTGAGTGATCGAATTGAACGCTCCCATCCCCTGTATTGGGCATTTCTGATTGATCTCTCCTTTCTCATGCATTTCTTGATTGGTTGGAAGGTCAACGTGGATTGGACGGTCTTAGGACTTCAACAAGAGTCTTGAGATATAAAATCCTCTAGCAGAACTCGTAGGCTGCGGGCTCCCTTTCTTTATCGGTAGACGTTGTAGTACTCCGGACAAGTCCTTTCCTCTGTGGAGTTGCCTCGGTTCTTCATTGTTGACTGGACCATGTTGTTCATCTTTCACGAGTCTCCTGCGATTTACACGCACTTTTGCCTCTCCACCGGTAAAGGTGTGACTCTGACTAAGGATTGACATTTCTTGCCTTTGCTTGAGTAGATGCATGCAGGCCCTTCTTGTAATTGTGATGTTATATCATTCAAAAGGCGGAATGTTTCGTTGTCTTCTAGCGATACCGGCTTGATTTGCCAAGACATCCTCCAGCATTCTAGCTACACTTCCCATGATATTCTGAACCACTGTGGTCTCTGGTGAGGATACATTGCGAGATGAAAACTGAAAAATTGAGAATTCAATTTTTTGTAACCAAGATAGATCAACCTCCACTTTGGTCGCCAATTGTTTATGGGTGAAAACTACTCTGCGAGAATTTGGTAATTTGGGGTGTGGATGAGGAATTAATTTAAACCTTAAACAAATGCAACTGCGGTGAGTGCTTGTAGATTCGAGAGATCAATCATGCAAAGTCCGGCCTAAACCAAGAAATGGCCGTTCCAGGACTTGTTTCGGTCACAAAGTGAATGAGATGGGGTTGATCTTAGGGAGGGAAGCGAAGAAGGTGTTGAGATTGTGAAGGTGTTGGCTTGCTTATGACTTATGCTTGAAAGGTGATCGGGCTTGTGATTGATGCAAGCAAGCTCGGGTGTTGGAATACCTTTTTGTATTAACACTTGGTTTTCTGTCAAATGCGAACTTGTGTTGTTGTTTGAAATAGGGCGGAGAACCTATTTATACAAGTCATTGAGCCTCATTCACGTCTCTCGTGGGAAGTGGAGGAAGTGGAGTGATGGAGTTGTGGAGTTGTGCGTCGGTGCAACACGACCGGTCTTGCCCACTTCTCCTGTTCATCTCTAACCGTCCATGACTTCCGACACGTTCTTGTGATGGCGCGTTGCCGCCGCACGTGTAAACCTTGGAGACCAATACCCCAGTATGTATCCCCAGTTTGTGACATGATTGATGTCTAGAATGTGTGGATCGTGGATCCACGAAAGATAGCATGTAATCTTTGAATTGAATAATTTGTGTTATTCGGGAAGTCGATACTTGTGAAGTATCGTGTGTATTTTATGCGTGTCTTGCATTATAGTGTGGTAAAGTGATTGGTAATGACGCCTCACTAACCAAATAACTCCTGACCGAGGGTTGTATAACCAAGTTTGGTGAAGTTGGACGGATGAGATGATCTTTGAGACACTCATCTGCGGCCAGATTAATGAATATTAGGGTTTTTTGAAGAGGTGCGCAAGCATCACTCTTGACTTAGTGAAAACCAAGCATGGAAAGGGATTTGGAGAGGACCGGCCAGGGCATGTGTGTAGACGACATGCCGGTGTGCACGCCATACCTCACCGTCCCATGGAGGCGTGATCTAGGCCACTCAATTTAACCAGGTAAAGTTGAGTGGTTGAGATCGGTTTGCGGCGGAAATTGATGCCGCAAAGGGTTGGAAACCGGCGTGACATCCCTAGTTTGGGCACGCGTTTCAAGACGACAAATCTTGGTCGGTCTTGGTCGATCATACCAGCGTGTAGGTGGTAGGCTGGTGTTCACACCTATACCGACTATCCCATGAAAACGTGATCTAAGCCACTCAAATCATCAGGTGAAGTTGAGCCCGGTCGAGATCGATTTGTGGTTTGGGAGGCGTGGCCATGCTAGTTTGGGCGTGCGTTTTGGATTGACCATGCGTGATATGCCTTGGCCGAACACATGAGGGGGTAGATGGGCTCACGGTGGTCATCTTTGGTATGACGGCCCTTGTTTAATCTAATCTGTGACCCTCCATTCGTGTCGTAGAAGATGGACGTGCGTGATGACTTGAAACCCTAATTTTGGCTTTCAAGCCGTGCGTCATCTCTTGTTTGGGTGATGATTTTGTCACGGCCAAACATTGTTGGTCTTGACCGATTGGTCAAGTGTGTAGGCGGTCCCACGGTGATCGTGTTGACATGCTCACAGGCCCTTTAAGTCTACATCTACACCCTCCATTTATACCTGCGAAGATGGATGGTTGAGGCGCTTTGCAACACATGTAATATGCCCCGCAAACCCTAATTTAGGGTTTTCCGTCCATAATGCTTGTATGAACGGTTTCTTGGCAGGCTAGGCCAATGACCGACCATGCGGGGTCGGGAGTGGGTATTCCATACAGCTTGGGGGTGATGGAATTGATCGGGGTCATCATTTATGGAGTTGGATGACTCCGATCAGATCATATCCGGACTGTCTGGTTAGTCAGGATGCTCAATCGGGCTAGTATAACACAGAGAGGGCTCAATCGGGCTAGTATAACACAGGAGGGCTCGGGCTAGTATAACACCGAGAATCGGCCTGCGGGTATTTCGTACATGGTTTCATTATAGTGCTTGGAGGATCGTGTTACTGCATGAAGAGTAACACTCGATCGTCATGCCACACGATAATGAGTCTTGGAAATACAAGGTGATATGAAATTCACGGGAAGGGATTGTTGCCACATGCTCCACACGGAGGAATTTCATGTATTCACGAATGGGATTGTTGCTACATGCTCCATTCTTGGTGAATTAAGTGAGGGAGTATCCAATACTTATAAATGGCTTTATCTTTTACAAGATGTCAGCGCATGATTTTTTCCGGTTTTTACAATTTTAACCTCAAATGAAAACCAACCATCAACAACAGCGTGCAGCGCACAACGCGCCATCACAAGAGCGTGTCAGGAAGTCATGGACGGTTAGTGATGATGGGAGAAGTGGGCAAGCCTAGTCGTGTGACACTAACACATTACTCCACTACTCCATCACTCCACTTTCTCCACTTCCCACGAGATACGAAGGTTAGGCTAAAAGACTTGTATAAATAGGTTCTCCTCCTATTTTCCAACACGGGGAGAAAAAGAAGAAACAAGAACAAGTCCAGGACAACGGAGGCAAGTGTTGATACAATCGTATTCAAACACTGAAACCGATATCTTACACCACCAAGCTTGATTCAGCTTTCGCTACAAGTCATTCATAGCCAACACCTTCACATTCTCAACACCTTCTTCGCTTCCCTCCCTAAGATCAACCCCATCTCCTTCACTTTGTGACCGAAACAAATCAAAACGGCCATTTCTTGGTTTAGGTAGGACTTGCAGATTGATCTCTCGAATCTACAAGCACTCACCGCGCGATGCATTTTGTTTAAGGTTTAGACTCATTTCTCATCCACACACCCCAAATTACCAAAATCGGCAGAAATAGTTTTCACCCATAATCAAAGAGAATGTCTTTCTTCATGGCGAGGCCAAAAGAAATAAGATTTTCTCTAATGTAAGTAGCTTGCATACAGAATGGCCACCCAGTTGAAGAGTGCATGGATTCCAAAATTTTGTACTTTGTTGTAGAAGAACTGCCAACATAAAGTCTATTTTTGCACCTCAAAACACCATTGATGTAAGAATAGTTAGGAGTTGTCACAGGAGTAATGGTTAGCTGAGCTATAAGATGTTGAGCCTTAGGATCTTCAACATAGCTAGCATAAATTCTTGTGCCCGTAGTGTTTCCACCTAATTCTCTGCTTGGACAATTGCTATGAGCTCTTTTTCATAAGTGGACAAGGCAGCAGCTCTTGGTCCAAGTGGTTTGCTGTAAAAGGCAATAGCTCCGCCCTCTTGCATAAGTACTGCTCCAATGCCTAAGTCACAAGCATCAGTTCCAAGGATGAATGGCTTACTAAAATCAGGTAGAGCCAAAACAAGAGTAGTGGACGTTGCCTTCTTGAGCTGTATGAAAGTTGTAGTGGCTGCAGGAGACCAGATGAAAGCATCTTTCTTCAGAAGATCAATAAGTGATCTACTAATAATGCCATAGTCTTTCACAAATTTTCTATAATACCCTGTGAGTCCTAAAAATCCCCTCAAGGCTTTGATGTTAGTTGGTGTATGCCATTCCACCATTGCAGAGATCTTCTCTGGGTCAGCCATAACTCCAGTGCCAGTAATGATGTGTCCCAAATACTCAATCTCAGTTTGTCCAAAAGAGCATTTTGAAAAGTTAGCTGCCAACTGATGTTGTCCGAGTAGCTCCAAGGTTGTATTTAAGTGAAGTAAGTGCTCCTCCAAGGAAGGATTGTAGACCAATATGTCATCAAAAAAGACAAGAATGAATTTCCTGATATGCTCTTGAAAAATGTCATTCATGAGAGCTTGAAAAGTTTCTGGTGCATTTGTGAGGCCAAGTGGCATTACTTTGAACTCAAAGTGCCCATGATGAGTCCTAAATGCAGTCTTGTGGATATCAGAAGGAGAAACTCTGATTTGATGGTAGCCAGACTTAAGATCAATTTTAGTAAAAAATCTGGAGCCATGTAATTCATCTAAGAGCTCATCAATAACTGGTATTGGGAATGAAAATAAGGGGGTCTAACAACCACACCCAACAATTCGTTTGGCAATATGAGAGGACTTACTCCAATACACTTTCTAGAGAATCAACTAGACATTCAGACTCAATCTAGAATAAAGTGTATCAAAGAGTTTTAATATCTCTAACTCTTAATTCAATCCGCAATCCGCAAATAGAAATCTGCGAGCCTGATTGAATATAAGAGGAGTAACTTGAACGGTACCAAAGACCAATGTTCAAGTGTCAATCAATGTAAATCAACAACCCAAGGTTGGATATTCTAATTGATTTATATTAATGCACAACTTGTGATATTTAAATTACATAACAAAATATAATGCGGAAAAGTAATTACACAGACACCAGAATTTTGTTAACGAGGAAACCGTAAATGCAGAAAACCCCGAGACCTAGTCCAGATTGAACACCACACTGTATTAAGCCGCTACAGACACTAGCCTACTACCAATTGACTTCGGACTGGACTGTAGTTTAACCCTAATCAATCTCACACTGATTCAAGGTACAGTTGCGCTCCTTGCATCTCTGATCCCAGCTTACATCTCTGATCCCAGCAGGATACTACGCACTTGATTCCCTTAGTTGATCTCACCCACAACCAAGAGTTGCTACGACCCAAAGTCGAAGACTTGATAGACAAATCTGTCTCACATAGAAAAGTCTATAGGATTGAATAAATTTGTCCCATACGGAAATACCCAAGAGTTTTTGTTCCGTCTTTTGTTAAATCAAGGTGAACAGGAACCAATCGATAACCCAGACTTATATTCCCGAAGAACAACCTAGAATTATCAATCACCTCACAATAATCTTAATCGACTAGCGAAAGAAGATATTGTGGAATCACAAACAATGAGACGAAGTTTGTTTGTGATTACTTTTCTATCTTGCCTATCGGAGATATAAAATCTCGAGTCAATTATTCCAATTGTACTCAATAGGATAGAAACAGCAAGATCAGATCTCACAGCTACAAGATAATAGTTGGGTCTGGCTTCACAATCCCAATGAAGTCTTCAAGTCGTTAACCTACGGGGTCTCGAGAAGAAACCTAAGGTTAAAGGAGAATCGACTCTAGTTATGCAACTAGTAACACACAGGAGGTGTGGGGATTAGGTTTCCCAGTTGCTAGAGTTCTCCTTTATATAGTCTTCAAATCAGGGTTTGCAATCCAAGTTACCTTAGTAACAAAGCATTCAATATTCACCTTTAGATGAAAAACCTGATTCAACCAAGCTAATATCTTTCAACCGTTAGATCGAACTTAGCTTGTTACACACAAATAAAATGTACCCTCATTTAGGTTTATGTAACCGTACCTAAACGTGTACACCATGTTGGTTCACAAATAGTTAACCGAGGTTAGCCATATGATTACTCTCATATAAACCTTATTCATCTTAACCATAACTAGTTCAAATGACTCAAATGAAACTAGTTAAAGAGTTGTTCAATTGCTATATTCTCATGGATTATATAAGAACACAATTGAAGCAAAATCGGTTTGATTCACTCGAATCAATACATGAACATTATAGCCACGGTTTGCAAAGATTGCATTCCTTATTGATAAATGTTTAGGTTCATGTACAACCGATTTTAGAAAAGTAACACACTTAAGTATGCATACGGGTATGCGTACTTAAGTAACCGGATTTGAGTTTGGTTTAGTTTTCAAACTCAGCAGAAATTCACATACGTGAACTTTCCGCCAGTATGCATATGGGTACGCGTACTTTAGGTAACCGGATGAGTTTGGTTTTGGTTTTCAAACTCAGCAGAAATTCACGGATGTGAACTTCCGCCAGTATGCGTACGTGTACGCATATTTACCCAGTCTCCTATAACCTTTTTGTATACACACAAGTATGCATACTTTAAGTTCCCGGTTTTGGACTTATACACTAATGTGCGAACACACTATGCTTATATCCAAAGATGGTTACAATATTCTAAACTCTTTATTTCAATCATTGAAACATTCTTCTATAATGATAATAGCCGTTTTCACACACCATTAGCATCAAAGCAATTTTCAAGATATTGAAATAATCATTATCGAAACATTCCAAGCCTACGTCAAATGATTGTATCACACAAACCATGTAAGATGTTACTCGGCAACTTTCTCATGATATAAAATGAACTTGGTCGAAGCGAAAGCGTACCAACACATATTTCGAGAAATATGTAAGCGAGATATACTCAACTCGAAATCTCAAATGTGTATAGAGAAAACTATATCGTAACACGACTTATGTCTCAATATAGGAGATAGTAGAAATAGACTTTCCAAGTGATAGATGAGTTCAAGTCTTCACATACCTTTTGTCGAAGAATTTCCACAAGCTCCCCTTAGTAGTTCTTTGTCTTCAAATGATGAACTCCATGAAAACTAAGCTCAACTATACAATCTATGTCCTAGTCCGAGACATTTATAAATAGGCTAGAAATCAAGACTTATAGTTTTGATCACTAACATTGACAAACATGCTTGAGATAGCAACGCATGCGAGTTCGACCGAGCAGTGCTCTAACAATCTCCCCCTTTATCAATTTTAGTGAAAAAACCATCAATACATATGGATTACAAAATAGATAAAAATTATAGCTTCTCATCCAAATGCTTGATATCCTTGGCGTCTTCAACATGACTCAAAATCTTCGTCACTTCCAAGTACTCCATGATCCTAAAGGTTGTAAGTTCAGCATCATAGTTGTTGAAGATTCGTAGCTATAACAATGAGAAAACAAAATGCTCTCAATCATTGTTTTACAGTGTCATAATATTATTACATAGCATCAAAGTTCAATTGTATCACAACTTTGACAACAATATTATGGTGATATGTATCACTCCCCCTTAGTCAATACTTCATCTCAACATGAAAACCACTCCCCCTTATATAATGATCCGTAAACCATATGTATTTGTAGTATCACACTACACATTAATTCTCTCCCTTTTTGTCAATATAAATTGGCAAAGGTACGAAAACTAGTGGGATCCTCATGAAATTTTCACAGAGATACTTCATGACCAAAAGAGAATACCATATCAACTTATTTAGATGCCATCATAAAGCCGAAGCTAAATGCATTCATCAAGGAGTTTATAAATATACAAGATAACCCCTTCAATATTCCACAGCCGCACTTCCCACAAAGATTTGGCACTTAAGCACAAGTTCAAAAAGAACTCTCCCCCATAAAATGTGAATCCCGAAAGAACAACAAAGGCGACCTTGCTTTTAACAAGAAAAGAAGGATTTCTTTTGGATAAAACCAAATCACATGAAAACATGAATTTGTATCCAACATATTCAATTGAATTAACCACAAGCGAACCCATGATTAATGCAATCGAATAAATAACAACTAAATTAACCACAAGAGCGTGATCAATTCAACTGGTCATGCTCTACATAAGAGAACTTAAGGAGCAACAACTAAATAACCAAAAGAGAATGATCAATTTAGTTGGTCATTCTGAAACATAAGGAACCTTACGGAGCAACATAGTATGTGCACAAAAATCTGGATCGGAGATCGACCAATACTGCGGAATAAACAAGATTTCATTCTATTTTCCATCACTATTTGCGCAATGACATATAATAGACTTAATCACTGTAAACAAAAGCTTTATCCTTTCTTCCATCAAAACAATGACATAAAAGGCTTTAACTTTTGTAATGTCAAAAGTTCATTCTATCTTCTATCAATACTTTCATACCGACATAATAGAGATAACTTTTGAACAAGTATGGGATAGTCACAGGTTCATGGACGTAAACAACATATCCCATAACAATTTGCAATATATAAAATCATAAAGATTAAAATTGCAAAAATCATCTTCCAAATAACTTAAAATTTAAATAAATAAATCTAAAAACATTGAAGATGAAAATCGTTGTACATAGCTTTGTGTACTCACAATAATGACTATTTCAAACCCTAGTTATTCTTCTATAAACAAGAAATAAATTCTCTAAAAGAAGATTTACTAGACAAGATCAAAAACAACTCCTATGAAGCATTTCACTTGCTTTGAATACTCTTCTCATATTCCTTATATTCATCTAGCTCATCTTCGATCAGATCAATCCTAGATTCAAGATTATCCATCTTTTCTTCAAGTCTCTTGGAAAAAGCTTCAAGTTCACTTTTCAGAGCACGAACTTGTTCCAAGACGAGATTCATGGTTAAAGAGAGCTTATCAAAATGAGAGACTGAAGAGTTCCCATCTGGAGAGGAACCATGTTTGTCAGAGTTCATCTCATTATCAGAAGAATCAAAACGAATCTTCCCAGAGGGAAAGGGAACAGTCCAAACATCACTTTTTTTGCTTGAAAGACTTGAAGAGGACATGATAGAAGAGATAAATGAAATGTTCATCCTAAGTAGAAAATCTTCATCTTAAAAAGGAATGAAGATAGGG
Organism: Papaver armeniacum; assembly: GCA_023531295.1. Classification (NCBI taxonomy): domain Eukaryota; kingdom Viridiplantae; phylum Streptophyta; class Magnoliopsida; order Ranunculales; family Papaveraceae; genus Papaver; species Papaver armeniacum. The sequence goes on from JAJJWW010004940.1 coordinate 239,269, forward strand.
GATAAATTTCCAAAAGGACCTTTGACTAAAACCCTAACACAAAAAAGGCTATCCCCATAGTAGGTCTTAAAGAAAGAAGCCGTTCGTGAACATATGTGGTTCTAGGCTAAAACAGACATAAACATAACAACCCTAGAAAAGTAACAGAAATATTTCATCAAAACCCTCTTGAAGATTATGATTCTTGTCTAAGACGGATAGATAAAGAATCATTAAATATAAAATTACAGAATGTAATTGTTCCAATATAATATAGGACTGGGAGATTTCTTACGAGGGGATGAAGCATTTGTTACTTCTTGTTTCTGCTTTTTCTCTAAGAAAGAAGAGTTACACACATCATTCTTTTCTTCTTTACACACAGTTTTAAATATCTTGAATGTTGATTTTTGCATACTATGGAGCGTTTTAGAAATCTATTTTGAAAAGAAGGAGGATTTCATAGGAGATTTCTTTTTCTTCTTCTACATACGTCGTTTAGCAGAGGAGAACTGCTCTTGATCTTTAGTGCTAATAGCTTTAAGATGATCATGATGTTCACAAATGGTGACCAAAATATTTGGTAAGATCTTGTGATTCTTTTTGTCAGGGAGACTCGAGAATGATATAGAGTCAGGAGGAGTTTGCTGATAATGTCTAAAGGACTCATCCGGAGAGGTTCGACAAATCTTATCACAACCACAATTTTGATTGACAACATCCAGTTTTAAATTAAGCAGTTGACATTCCAGATCTTCAATCTTTTTAATCAAAGCTTCTTTTTCCAGTTGAAACACTTCTGGAGAAGCATTCCGGAGAGTCCAATCAATCAATAAGAAGGATAAGAAAGTTCAGAAAAACTATTTTTGCGAAACTAGTTCAAAGTGCTATAAAAGTATCCGTGATACTTCTATAGATCCTGTTACGGAGTTGAGTACGTTAACCAAAGCATGGATGGCTACTCTTGACTATTGTCCTAAGGATGAAATTTATGAATTTTGCTTAACCTCCTTTTTGAAACTTTCTTTACTCCGTCTAAGAGCTCTTTTAAGTTGTTGAATAAACAATGACAGAGTAGAATTAAAGCAATTCTCATTTCTTTTATCAATCAATTTAGGACGTCGAGACTTTCTATCAGTTGAAGCAACATGGTTGCTTAACAAATAATGTTTATCTATTTGTTTAAGTTCAAGATCGAAAATTTTAAGCTTTCCAACAAGAGTATTTCTGGAAAGAATATCAAGGTTATTTCCTTCAACGATGTCATGCTTCTTAGAATCGTATCTATATGGCGTGATCCGAGAATTTTCATCACAATGTCCTTTTTAGGAATAGTCTTACCCAATGCAAAAGATGCATTAACAATTTCGAGACACTTTGTGATTAAACTCATCAAATGAATCTTAAATCCGCCATACGAAGGTTTTCCCAATCGGAATTAAGGTTTTGAAGCCTAGCTTCCTTTTCACCGGTATTTCCTTCGAATATGGTTTCTAAGATATCCCAAGCGACTTTAGACCTAGTGCACGTAATAACATGGTGTTGAAGATCTGGGTTAATGGCATGTATGATGGCATTCAAACCGTCGGAGTTTTGCTTTGCCACAAATATCTCGGCAGCATTGTATTCACCAATGTTCTTTGGAACGGTTGCATTCCCTACTGCCACAACGGAAGCATCATAGCCATTAACTACATAAACTCATGATTGAAAATCACGCGCTTGAAGAAATGCACACATATCAATTTTCCACTATAAGTCATTTGAGCCATCGAAGACTGGTGGTACGTTTATAGAGATAGTACCTCTGTCCATATCAGATCGCTATAAACACAGACTTATATATGAGGTCTTTAATGTGTTTGCCTGCTCTGATACCAATTGAAATTGCGGGGGTCTAACAACCACACCCAACAATTTGTTTGGCAATCTGAGAGGACTTACTCCTATACACTTTCTAGAGAATCAACTAGAATAGTCAGACTCAATCTAGAATAAAGTGTATCAAAGAGTTTTAATATCTCTAACTCTTAATTCAATCCGCAATCCGCAAATAGAAATTTGCGAGCCCGATTGAATATAAGAGGAGTAACTTGAACGGTACCAAAGACCAATGTTCAAGTGTCAATCAATGTAAATCAACAACCCAAGGTTGGATATTCTAATTGATTTATATTAATGCACAACTTGTGATATTTAAATTACATAACAAAATATAATGCGGAAAAGTAATTACACAGACACCAGAATTTTGTTAACGAGGAAACCGCAAATGCAGAAAAACCCCGAGACCTAGTCCAGATTGAACAACACACTGTATTAAGCCGCTACAGACACTAGCCTACTACCAATTAACTTAGGACTGGACTGTATTTGAACCCTAATCAATCTCACATTGATTCAAGGTACAGTTGCACTCCTTACGTGTCTGATCCCAGCAGGATACTACGCACTTGATTCCCTTAGTTGATCTCACCCACAACCAAGAGTTGCTAAGACCCAAAGTCGAAGACTTCATAGACAAATCTGTCTCACACAGAAAAGTCTATAGGATTGAATAAATCTGTCTCCCACAGAAATACCCAAGAGTTTTTGTTCCATCTTTTGATAAATCAAGGTGAACAGGAACCAATCGATAACCCGGACTTATATTCCCGAAGAATAACCTAGAATTATCAATCACCTCACAATAATCATAATCGACTAGCGAAAGAAGATATTGTGGAATCACAAACGATGAGACCAATTTTGTTTGTGATTACTTTTCTATCTTGCCTATCGGAGATATAAATCTCGAGTCAATTATTCCAATTGTACACAACAAGATAGAAACAACAAGATCAGATCACGCAACTACAAGATAATAGTTGGGTTTGGCTTCACAATCCCAATAAAGTCTTCAAGTCGTTAACCTACAGGGTCTCGAGAAGAAACCAATGGTTAAAGGAGAATCGACTATAGTTATGCAACTAGTAACACACATGAGGTATGGGGATTAGGTTTCCCAGTTGCTAGAGTTCTCCTTTATATATTTTTCAAATCAGGGTTTGCAATCCAAGTTACCTTGGTAACAAAGCATTCAATATTCACCGTTAGATGAAAAACCTGATTCAACCAAGCTAATATCTTTCAACCGTTAGATCGAACTTAGCTTGTTACACACAAATGAAATGTACCCTCATTTAGGTTTATGTAACCGTACTTAAACGTGTACACCATGTTGGTTCACAAATAGTTAACCGAGGTTAGCCATATGATTACTCTCATATCAACCTTATTCATCTTAACCATAACTAGTTCAAATGACTCAAATGAAACTAGTTAAAGAGTTGTTCAATTGTTATATTCTCATGGATTATACAAGAACACAATTGAAGCAAAATCGGTTTGATTCACTCGAATCAATACATGAACATTATAGCCACGGTTTGCAAAGATTGCATTCCTTATTGATAAATGTTTAGGTTCATGTACAACCGATTTTAGAAAAGTAACACACTTAAGTATGCATACGGGTATGCATACTTAAGTAACCAGATTTGAGTTTGGTTTAGTTTTCAAACTCAGCAGAAATTCACGGACGTGAACTTTCCGCCAGTATGCGTACTTTAGGCAACCGGATGAGTTTGGTTTTGGTTTTCAAACTCAACAAAAATTCACGGACGTGAACTTCCGCCAGTATGCTTACGGGTACGCATACTTACCCAGTCTCCAACAACCTTTTTGTATACACACAAGTGTGCATACTTTAAGTTCCCGGTTTTGGACTTATACACTAATGTGCGAACACACTATGCTTATATCCAAAGATGGTTGCAAGATTCTAAACTCTTTATTTCAATCATTGAAACATTCTTCTATAATGATAATAGCCATTTTCACACACTATTAGCATCAAAGCAATTTTCAAGATATTGAAATAATCATTATCGAAACATTCCAAGCCTACATCAAATGATTGTATTACACAAACCATGTAAGATGTTACTCGGAAATTTTCTCATGATATAAGATGAACTTGGTCGAAACAAATGCTTACCAACACATATTTCGAGAAATATGTAAGCGAGATATACTCAGCTGGAAATCTCAAATGTGTATAGAGAAAACTATATCGTAACACGACTTATGTCTCAATATAGGAGATAGTAGAAATAGACTTTCCAAGTGATAGATGAGTTCAAGTCTTCACATACCTTTTGTCGAAGAAGTTCCACAAGCTCCCCTTAGTAGTTCTTCGTCTTCAAATGATGAACTACGTGAAAACTAAGCTCAACTACACAATCTATGTCCTAGTCCGAGACATTTATAAATAGGCTAGAAAACAAGACTTATAGTTTTGATCACTAACATTGACAAACATGCTTGAGATAGCAACGCATGCGAGTTCGACCGAGTAGTGCTCTAACAGGGAATTTATCCTTAATTGTGAGGCTATTTAACTTCCCTCGTAATCGACACAGAATCTCCAAGAGTTGTCCTTTTTCTTGAAAAGCAAAATAGGAGAAGCAAAAGGGATGTGACTTGGTTGTATAATACCTGAGTGGAGCATCTCCTTTACCAGATTCTCCACAACTGATTTTTGAATATATGGGCATCTATAAGATCTGAGATTCACTGGCTCAGAATTTGGTTTGAGAGGGATTTTATGGTCTAAGGTTCTCTTAGGTGGTAGAGATTTTGGCTCAGTGAAAACATTAGTAAATTGGTGCAGTAAGTTGGCAATTGGTGGTGGGGTGGTGGGTTGGACAGATGAGCTAGAAATGGAGAATAACTGGCCAACTATGCCATGAGAATGTTTTTGAAAAAATTTCTTAACTGCAGAGCCACTCATCATGCTGAGTGAAGAATTTTGTTGAATACCAGTTAATATGATCTTCTTACCTTTGTGCTTCAAAGTGATGCATAACTTGGATAAGTTGAAGAGAGCATCACCAAGATTCCTTAACCAATCTGCTCCCAAAACTATGTCACACCATACTAAGGGAAGTAGTCTCAAATCACCACAAAACTTGTGACCTTGCATAGTCCATTCCAATTGAGAACAAATACCAAAACTCACTGTTTTATCACCATTTGCTACTGTGACCAATAAACTACCAGTTTCAGCAATGGGACAATCTAAGCTAGCATCCAAAGCACAATCTATAAAACTATTTTCGTGACTCAATGTGCTACCAAAATTGAGTAAGGGGTGTAGTGTGGGTATCAATAAGAATGGAAATAGCTTTTTCTTGACAAAGCCAGAGAATTCTTATAGTATCTCTTGAGATATTACCGTTAAAGCATGTAAAGAGATTTCCATATCACTCTCAAGTGGAGGGTCTTCAAGATCGATTAGGGAAGAAAGAAGGAGAGTTTCATGTTCGGTCTCTTCTCCATGCTCAAAATTTCTTGAACAAATCTTAAGAGAATTGGCTGAAAAGGATTCTTCTTCTCCTATAAGTACACATAAATGAACACAATCACATCTTTTTACAAATATGTCATGTCTTGTAAGTTTCATCACAATTGAAGCATAACCATTGAGCTTTTCTGAAATCTTGGGGTCGTCAACATATCATCAAGCAACAATGCACATGCGAGAGATGAGAGAAAGGAAAAATTGATGGTGGATGCTATAGAAGTGAGGACTGAACATACCTCGAGGTGAATGCCTAGAGACAAAGCGGAATATTATGATAATAAAGAAGCAAAAGGATATGAGAACAAAAGGCATAAGAAGTGAATAATCAACAAAAACAGGAGAAAAGTAGCAATTGAAATAATGATGTGTGAGAATCTCGCAGCCAAGAGTATATGGGAATTCAGTTTAAAGAAAGAAAAATGAAAATACAACAAATGAAATGGAATTTTGCGAATACTTCGTAAACAAATATCGGCAAATAATGAAACATGAATGATTGAATGATTTAACAAAGATGAATGAGTAAAAGAATGGGACGAACCTTTATGGCGTACACCCTAGTTCGCGAATAACATTTTAAGAGGCAAATGTAAGACCTAAAGTCGACATGGCTCGGGGGAAGGTTACACCGCCTCCCGAAGCTCGAGTCATGAAAATTTGGGGCCCATGAAAGCCTATCTGGGGAGAGGTACCTTGGATTCCCAACTATATATATATAAGGTTATACTCGGTTGGGCGACCGAGGTCTCTTCCAAGGAAAAGTGTATGCTCAAGGCGCCGAGGTACACGGTTGAGCCGCAGTGCCCGGGATGGATGAACCTACCCTGGCCATTCTTGGCAAGTCTTGGCATATGTTGCACTCGCCCGAAGAAAACTCCACTTAGGGTGCGGTCTCGTAACCATAAACCCTATAGGTATAAGGGATAAGAGGCTGCGAAAACAAGCAGTTGTTGTTAAGACCGGATGGGAGGAGCTAGTCTTGTATGGCCGATGTTTCGCCTCCTTGAAGGGGAAACCGGGAGATGATAAGGGCGACGCTCTCCATTAGGGGGAGTGTCAAAGTACGCAAATGTCATAAGGCCGTGTTTTCGCAAGAGAATTTAGGCTTGTCACATTTGTGCAATGATCCCGCAGAGGCAATAATACTAACGCGAAGGTAAGGCGAGATCAATGGGTCTTTACACGAAAGTGTACGGACGCCCCCGATTTCGTCGCAAGACGGCTTAATGTCATGGGGCTTTATATTCGCAAGGATATCTAGGCTTGTCATATTGTCGCAACTAAAACATCCTAGAGGCAAAAATACTTGGAAAATGATAAGGCAAGATCAATGGGTCTTTACATGCAAGTGTAAAGAGGCGATTTTGCTCCAATAAAAGGTGGCAGGGAAAGACCTCTAATTAGGGAGGTCTGACTCGGAAGACCACACGAAAATGATAAGGCAAGGTCAATGGGTCATTGCATGAAAATGTAAAGGCAGCCTGCGACCTTGTCGCAACAAGAAGAGATAAAACAAAGACTACCGAAATGGTAAGGCGAGACAAGTAGGATTCTTGATTTATGAAGATACCGCGACCTCGCCGCAACGATACATTTCAATAACAATCTTCCAACAAAATACATGATGACGGCTAAAATCTTCCATCGAAGATAAATAACGAGAGGCAAGTATGGGAATGGAAAAGATGGAATATTGTTATTCATCTTCTGATGAAAGAATTATACATCATAATAAAGAAATACGAAAGGGGAGTGAAGATTGAATTTAGGGGGAACAATCCAAGAAGTACACTATAATAAAAGAGATACGTAAATACATGATATTACAAAATAAAGAAAACAAAAAGAATTATCTCTTTGGTGATTCTTCTCCTTCATCTCGATTCTTGATCCTATTATTCTCATCGCGTAATTTTCTTCTTCGCTAGCCTCACTATCGTAAACGTCCGAGACAGGGCAGATTCTCGGGAACCTTTTCAAGAAGCCAGGGATATGAATGCCAGAGGGATATTGTGGTCCTTACAAACATACTCCATGGCTCCATTGCGAAAACGGTAACAGCATCATTATTAAAATTCTCCACCGTCGTTAGAAATAGTCGGGAGACACTTAGTTAATGGAGCGAAGATTTATTTTTGCGAACGAGCGGTTTTACCCTTACTTTTAATCTTCGCGGCTACTCAACCTTCGCATACGGTTAAAGATAAGAAACAGAGGCAACAATATTGTTTCAAATAACAAAGGAAATGTTTCTTACTTCACCCCGATCGAAGTATCGTCGGAGTACTCTCCAACGGATTATCCTTGTAGCTTCTTCTCAATTTGGCGATCCGAAAAATTTCACAAACTCAAAGAAATATAAAAAAAGAAAAGTTGCAAAGGCAAGATTTGAAGAGGAAAACATACCTCTTTTGCCTTATCGTGCCATTTGAATTCCCAAGGATGATATCCTCGCGAGATTCGCAGAAGAATATGCGAGCCCCATGATGTAAGGGCCATTTAAAATCAAGGGTACAACCCACCACTTCTCATCTTTGGAGTGGCGAGGAGTAGTATTATTGCCGGTGCTAGTCAATATCTTGCATGAGTAATTTATCCTCGGGGACATTATCCTTCTTTTTCACAGTTAATGCCTCAATGAGATTTCGTGCATTCCTCATCTTTATCATCAATAATTTTCAAAAAAGTTCTCTACGTTGTACTTCTCAGCATATTTCAAGTTGCGAAATCGGGGTGTCTAACGGTATTAGGGTATAAAGATCCTTTGTCAAAGACTCCACGATTCGCGAACTCAAGCATTAGGCGAATGCTGTCGCCACTTAATTGATAAACGGCCAGAGAATTTTTCATGGGCCAAGATTTCATAAAATAAAGGCATCTCAGGATTATATAAGGGAATGGGAAGTCCTGCGAGGAGATGACCTAGCGAGACTATAATCTTTTGATCATCACATTGATGATCAGAAAACAGCTTTGCAGAAAGAATAGATGAAGATTCTTGATCGGGAATGGTTGATAGAGTAAAACCCTTCTCGAGCAACTTCTGTTGAACTTCATCAAAAGAAGATTTGTATGCACGACTAATGAAAGCCATTATCAGTATGGGAATGGATGGGAGGTTGGAGATTAGGATCGAGCGTTAGAAAGGATGAAGAAAAGAGTTCAGAAGGAGCGCAAATTGCGGAAGGAGAGAGTCAAGAAAAGTTGCGAGAGAAGTTAAAGGAAGAAAAGAGGAGGAAAAGAAAGCTATATAGAAAAATCAAAAAAAGATTCTTGAGAAAAACGAGGGCATTTAATGCGAGAAGAGACACGAACGGTCGAGAATAAACTTGGAAGAGACGTGTCAAGAAAAGACTTTAATGGTCAAAATCTGTGTAATAGTACGGAGCCGAAACAGATAAAGATAAGTAGTTCGGCAAATCAAAATATTGATTCTCATGACATTCTCCCCCTCGCAGAGGAGATGTAAGGAGAGACAGAGACCCGAACTTCATATATATACTACAAAGAAGCTTGAACTTCGCTAAAAGAATAGAGGCAAGTACGTACTTTTCAAGAAAAGTATTCTTTCGCTCGTTCCTTCACCAATTGAAACCAAGGATTATTACAACAATGAATTTTTCCTTCAAATCGCTCTTCAAGCAATATTCAAGGAAAAAGAGGCAAGATGTAGGATCATAATATCGCAACGAACAAGGTTTGCGGGATTAATAAACGGTGTCGCGAGGAGTCGCAGGAGCTAAAATAAACGAGCCCGCGATGAATAACGACAAACAAAACAATTGGAAGACATGAAACCCGGCGAGGGTTAAGAAGTGTCGCGAGAATGAATATTTGTGCATTTGCGACACTTCGCGAGACATTCTAGAAAATAAAGGGTAGCTTAGTGTCATCCACTATGTATTACCCTATATAAAGGGCTAAATGATGATCTTTTGGAATTGTTAAGCAAGTCATTAGGAGAGAGAAAGTTTAAGAGTGTTTTAACTTCTAAGTGTAATTCACCGTGTAAATATTTCATGGACTCAATCAATAAATATTCTTGATCTTACATTTTTCAAATGAATTAATTAAGCCAACTACATACAAATATGTCATGTCTTGTAAGTTTCATCACATTTGAAGCATAACCATTGAGCTTTTCTAGCCTGCACCTGCTCTGGAGTGAGTCTTTTTAGTGGCAAGGTTGGGCTAGTCTTGGGTGCAGGGAGTGTAGTAGATGAAGTGGATGGGACAAGAGAAGATTTATGGGGAAGGGTGTTGGGTGTAAATGGTCTAGAGTTGGAAAATGAGGGAGTAAAAAAATTGGGTGTAGGCTTGTTGGTTTTCTGTTGCAGGATAAGAGTTTTTTCTTGCATTCTTGCAAGTGAAAAAGCATGAAGTAGTGTTTTAGGATAAAGCATGAGAACTGAACTTCTGAGTTCTTCCTTTAAGCCACCAATAAATCTAGCAATAAAATAAGTCTTAGGAAAATCCTTATGAACACTTAAGAGTAATGCCTTGTAATACTCAAATTCTTCAAAATAAGCATCAACAGTGCTCTGCTGGGCCAGTATATTGAACAAGACAACTATATTATTATGAGCAAGATTTTCAAATCTGGAACAAACATTATCACAGAAATATGGCCATGGAATATCAATTTTATTAAGGAAAAATTTGTCATACCACTTATTTGCTTTACCATCTAGATGTATTGATGCCATCCTTGCCTTGTGTAACTCCTGTATATTGTTCATTTGGAAATAGTATTCACATTTATGGATCCAGTTTTTTGGGTTGTTGCCATCAAATCTAGGAAAATCGAGCTTAGGCATTCGATGAAATTGATTAGAATCTCGACCACCAGAATGAAAAATAGAATGAAATCAACCAGTATTAGAACCTGAAGCTCTATTTTGATCTTTGTTTAGATCTCGATTAGAAAAAAAGAAAAATTCCAAATGAGATTGAAAACTCTTTTCAATATCTGTCTTAAGAGACTGCATACTAGAATCAAGTTTTACCTTCATCGACTGTAAATCATCTTTAGTCGACGTTGTACTGAGTTGCAGAGCTAGATTGCTTACCTTCAAGTGTAAGGAATCGATCTCATTTTTTTGTCTGTTGTTGGTTTCTTGTAGCTCCTTGCAAGTCAGAGCCACCATGATGCTAGGACGGAACGGCTCTGATGCCAGTTGTACTGTTCTTAGTACGATGATGAAAGGAATCAACGGAAACGAACGGAAATTGGACGAAAATTAGTAACTCTACCGTAGCAGCCTCACAGTTTCATTAATTCATATTTACCCTAAAACAGGGTTTCATTACATCTTAAATACGTCAATGATTGGAAGATAAACCCTAATGAATAACTAATTTAAACCAAACACATGTTCAGAATCTAACTGGTAACAAATGCCAAATGTCCAATAACACGTCACAGAATGATAAAGGCAGACGTAAGTTTATTAAGGCAGGCAGAAAAGAATAGAATGCACATGACACCCTGATATGCTGATGAGGCAGTTGTATCTTGAGGTTGTAATATATTTTTCGGTTTTGGTAAAAACCATATTATCATATCTGGTTTGTTGTCTCGAGTAATGTGGATGTTAATGATTCGTTGCATTATGGGTGGGGGGAGTAAGTTCAATTTATCATGATCTCAATTCCTGGTTGATGGGTCGATAATGTCGGCGACTGATTATATGGGATAACAGAGTGATGGGTTAATGTTGTTATTGAATTATGGGATCCAGTTTTCTTGGATCGGGGTGTTTACTTCATTCCCAATTTGATTGAAGAGATATTGTTTGAATCTGGTGTAAGGGAAGCAAGTTGCCTCCATTGTGGGCTGGGTGAGGATGAAATGGGTGGGATGTTTTCAAATATGGGGTTTTGTTTAAGGTATTTAGCATTATATAAGGTGGCTAATATAGAGGTAAGTTTCTCGTGGAGGTTCCAAATTCTTTTCATGAGTAGCGGATTGTTGTGTTCGCTGCTGCTTCGGATGCACACTCCTCATTGAGCTTTTGGTTTGTGGAGCTTATCTCTTTCTAGGGTGTGGAGCTTCTTAACGGATGAGTCGTGTCCCCAGAAAAAAATTCGTGTGATACGGTTCATTTACCGGTGGATTATGTAGGAATATTTTGGGTTTGCATGATATGGTTGGCGGTAGGGGGTGAAGGAAGATTTTATGAGTGCGCATCTTCTGGACTGGGTTAAGCATTTAGTCATCCAACCTTTCACTTTGTGTGCTAGTCGTTAAATAATTGGGGAGAAAATATGATGAAAGGATCTGCCTTGTTTGAATTGTACTCCCAGATAAATGAGAGGGGTTGATGTTGTTGGCATGTCGAAAAATTGTCTTAAATAATCAAGTTGGTATTGTTTAATCCTCGGGTGATGGATGCTCGTGGATTTTGCAGCGTTGATATGTTGACCCGCCGAGGTGCCATAAGCTTGTGGGAGAATCTTAAGATGAGTGGTTCCATCCGGTGTTGCTTTATATGTTATTAAGAGGTCGTCCGCGTACATGACATGCAGAATTGGCGGTGCCTTTTGAGAAATACAGAGTCCCTCTATCTTTTTTTGGGTTTCTAGAATTCTCAGGTTCGTAGAAAGTATTTCCGCACAAATAATAAATATATAGGAGGAAAGGTGGTCTCCTTGTCGTATTCCCCTAGTGGGGGTGATGTAACCATGTGGTATATTGTTGATATTGACTAAGTAAGTTATTGTTGGGATGCACAACATAATATAGTCTATGAATGTTGGTGGAAATCCTAAGCTAGAGAAAGCATGTTTGATGGAACCCCAGTCCAAGGAGTCGTAGGCTTTTTGGATGTCTAATTTAATAGCTATTTTGGGGTCTTTAGTGAGGCTTGAAGTTTTGATGGTGTGAAAAAGTTCGGCAGCGATTGCTACATTGTCGTGAATGGATCTTTGCGGCACAAAGGCACTTTGATATGGGCTTATCAAGAAAGGTAGGAGAGTTCGTATGCAATTTACCAGAATCTTGGAGATGATTTTTTATGTGACATTACAATGTCCTATTGGTCTAAATTGGGAAGGTTTTGATGGGTGGTCAACTTTTGGGATTAAGGTGAGGTTAATATGATTCGTGAGAGGGTGGATGTGAAGGGAACCAAAAAAACTGCGTACCATATCTATTAGTTGTGGATGAGTTGTTTCCCAGAAAACTTTGAAAAATTTATTGGTGTATCCATCCGGTCCCGACGCACGATCTGATCCTATGGAGAATAACACTTGTTTGATTTCTTCAGAGGTCATTTCGGCTGTTAGGATATTGTATTCCTTGGTGTTATTTCCTAAAATAGTGTGTTAGCAATTATTGTATTTGGAGTTGTATGTTGTTCCGTGAAATACTCCAACATGAGATTGATAATTGCTTTTTTACCCTGAATCCAGCTATTTTGATGATCATGGAGTTGTTGTATGTTTGCAGGCTTCTATAAATTGTGGCTTTGGTATGAAAGAAGGTCGTGTTGCGGTCCCCGATTGAAGCTATTGGATTACGGATCGTCATTTGCCCGAAGAGGTTTCTGGCAGTCTATAAGATGCATATGTTCAGTTCGTAGTTTCTTTTCTTGTTGTGTCCAATAATCCAATTCAGTACCAATTTGCGTAGCACATTAATGTTGAGCCACTTTTATTTTTAAGGTCGATTTTTTAATCAATGTGGGCAGATGGCTGAAGTTGATCTTGTTCCATTCTGTTAGGGTTTCGCTGGTAGATATGAATTTAAGTTGGAGATTCAATGATGGGTCCGAGTCGTGTAGCTTATCCCATGCCGACTTAACTAGTTGATGAAATTGAGGATGAGAAAGCTATAAAATTTTGAATTTATGGTTCTTGTTACCTTTTTATTCCAGTGCTTTCATTTGGAGTAGGATAGGAGCATGGTCTGAGGGTATCCGTGGAAGATGTGTGATTCCAGCACGGGGGTTGCCTATTCTCCATTGCTGATTTGCTATGGCTCTAGCAAGTCGTTCTTGGATGTTATCCTGTCCTTGTTGGTTTGTTAGTCCAGGTATACGGGTCTCATCTGAAACCAAGATCAATGAAACCCATTTGATCCATTAAATTTATAAAAGGTTGAGCCTGTGCATATGTAACTTGTCTTCCACCTTTCTTTTCTGATTGGTCCATTACTTCATTAAAATCCCCCAGAAGCAGCCAAGGTGTTGTAATGTTGGAAAGAATAGTTGGAAACACATCCCATAGGATTTTCCTTGGATATGGGTGTGGTGGGCCACACATACCTGTGCAGAGACAATGCTGGGATGGAGGGGAGGAAGAGTGACGAGAGCATGAATGTAGTTTTGGGATTTCAAGATGATTTGGACAGTGATATCATCTTTCCACATTAGGGATAAGCCTCCTCTTCTACCTATTTTAGGAACTGAGCAGTGGTTCGAAAATTGAAGTGTTTGGTTATGAAATTGAAGTGTATGCGTGTAGATGGTGGATTTTCGACAAAGGCTAAAATCGTAAACCCATACTCCAGATCCAGCAATCAGATGAATACTGAGGCTCATGTCTCTTATTGAAAGAATGAAGGATCATGCTATGAGAATCTCTGACTGAGAATACTGTCTCTCAGAGTATATATAGATATGTAGTCTCTCAGCTGAGGCAACGACATATCTCACGAATACTGAGCAATTTCAGTAATTACTTCTATATAGAATCGAAAGATTAGACGCCTCCTAGACAACGTCTTCAGGATGTAACAATGTTTTCCCTGACTATATGAAAGAAATATGACGCTTCAACAAGCTCATATCACTCAATTCCTGAATAATTAACACTCCTAGACGATCGTACTAGTATAGAGCCATTAATTAATTATTCTCAAAATCAATAGATTCAAATCCCTGGAAAATATTCAATACTTTCATAATATTTCGTTACTTCAATTTATGGTTCTTCCCAGCAGAATTCCATGGGTTAGTAATAAATATTCAACACACGGGCATCTGAATTACCTTCGAGTAAGCTCCGACCAAAATGGTGTAAATATATTCGACAAATAATGCATTAACAAACACCTGAATGAACAAACAAGTATTTCAAAATACGACGAGACGATGAACCTATGCAAATAGGAAAGAAAATAATAAAATAATAGTCAAGGCGCTAGGGAACTGGCTCACCGGCCGGCCAGTCATGACGTGACCAGTCCCACGCCAAAATTCTATATTTTACCATATTTTATTATTTTCCTTGATCTCATGAAAATCCTTTCATTTGAACAAATATCCTTCGTTTTGAGGAAACTCCTCAGTTTCATGGTGTTTCCTTCACACTGAGGAAATAATATAAAATTAGGGAAAATATTGTGGGGCCGTCATTATTGGCCAACCGGCCATGCCTTGATCCCGGCCGGCCCCACACCTCATGGTTCCTCATTATTTTATTATTATTTTCCTAATCTTGAAAACTCCTAATCTCATGATATTTCCTTGATCCCGTGAAAAATAATATAAAATTAGGGAAACCCGTGGGAATATGGGCCATAGCCACGGCCATGTCATGCCCTAAGCTGGCCCCACACGCCCTATTTTATTATAATTACATTTTCATGTTTCCTTAATCCCATGAAATTCCTTGATTTCATGATGTTTCCTTCAAATTATGAAGTTCCTTTGGGAAAATACACAAAAATACATAAAATTAAGGAAACTTGTGGGACCGGGCCCAAGCTAGCCGGTAATGCCCTAGCCGGTCCCACAAACCCCTTATTTTATTATTTTTATTTTTATATTTCCTTAATTTTATGAAATTCCTTGATTTCATGATATTTCCTTCAAATTATGAAAATTCTTTCAAAATTATGAAAATCCCTTCAAATCATGAAATAATACATAAAATAAGGAAAACTCACTTTAACCGGGCCCTAGCCAGGCCAACCATGCTCAAGCCGGTCCCACACGCCCTTATTTTATTATTATTAATATTTTTTTTTCCTTCATCTCATGGAAACTCTTTGATTTCAACAAAACTCCTTGGTTTCAACAAACTCTTTGGTTTTATCATATTTCCCTAAAATCATGAATATATTATAAAAAATTAGGGAAAACACCGTGGGACCAGGATCCTTGGCCGGCCGGCCATTCCTTGGCCATAGCCGGTCCCACACTTCATGATTCCCTCATTTTCTATTATTTTCCTTCATCTCATGAAGGTTTTGTGATTTCAAGCAAAAACCCCGATTTCTTCATATTTTCTCAAAATGTTGCTCAAACGCACACCAGAAAATATCAAAATTCTCAGAATTGAGATACGGACACTTTGGTGATGTGATCATGTTACCTTGACCGACCAAGGTTGGCTCTTTGGCTTGCAAGAAGCCGGTCCCATGTATTCTCATGATTTGACCTAATTTGCACAATTGCACGTATTAGGTCCAAAACTCTTCCAAACAACTTGGATTTTCATAGAATGATCGTCAGTCAATCCCGTGACCACCTAGGGCCGATTTCATGACCCCTTGGTCGGTCCCTCACCTCTTCATAATTAATTAGGTTTTATTACCTAAGGTTCGGACGAGCATTATTTTAACAAATGATTAAACCAGCATTTAATCATCCTTTCGTCAAATCAACCTGGTCTTCAGGAGACCTTGATATTTGCTCACGTGAGCATCTGGGTGCTACATGGTTGATCCATAATCCCATGTAGCCGGTCCCTCCTTCGCTCCGTGGTTAATTTTCAATAAACCATCAGTTAATCATCAATTGATCAAATTAGGGTTTTGAGTCCAAGGCTCATAATTCCAGATTCAAACGCGAATAATTTTACGCTGATCTCGTGATCAACATTTTATTTATCATACTCGGTCCAATTGCCAGTATCTTATTTGGTCATGCTACCAATAATTCATAGAACGAGGAACATTTGCTCAAACCAAGGTTCAACTATCAATATTCAACAATTCATCGAATGAGCAATATTTTCTCATGTTAGCTTATTCACGCATTATATCTCTGTCTCAGCAGACATATTCAATTCATGAGTCTCAGAACATTTTCCAAACCACGTTCGACTCAATAATACAAGGACTCATCGTCCCATAAAAGTCATGAAGTCAGCAACTGACTAACTAAATACACGTATGCCTTGCAGACTCCACAATCACACGAGACATCAATCGTGTCACATGGGGGAATATTAACTAGGGTTTTGGTCTGGCGGTCTACGGCACGTGTGTTCAAACACACGATGGAATGTGAACAAGTCGTGCAATCAGTTGAAGGAGTTAACAAAGTAGTGGATGGAAAATCGACCAAGTCTCCGCACGATGAGCAACTGGTTTCAAACACGATTTTCATTTCCCCACTGTAGGATCAGAATATCGCGACATCAATACTTCGCGGGATTAATAAACAACAACATTGCGAGGGTGTCGCAGAAGAGTAATATAAATGACGCAATGAATGACGACAGCCAAAACATGAGAAAAGTGTGAAGATCTAGCGAAGTTTAGGAGAGTTGCGAGATTGTATACTTGTACACTTGCGATATTTCGCAAGTCGTTTCCGAAAATAAAGGACAACTTAGCTGTCATCCATTGTATACTACCCTATATAAAGAGTCGAATAAGTCCATTTGTAAGGGGGATTCTTTTCGAGTGTTAGACAAGTCATTAGGAGAGAGAAAGTTGGTGGTGATTGTAATTTCTTTAACTCTTTTCTATTTTATCTTGTGAATCTTCAAGGAAATAATCAATAAAATCATTGTTATTCATCTTAAAAATGTCTTAGTTGTGTGGAATATTGTGAGGGGTGTAGTGTAGGATTTCCTGCAACTACATATTGGCGCTAGAAACAGGGATATTTGAGTAAGGATTGACATCGTGATTTGAAAGAATTTGGAGTAGTAGAGAAGGAATTTGATATAATTTTCAACAGTTTACCAAAATTAAGAAATGGTTAGAAGGAGAAATGCATCGAGCAACCAACAACTGTTAGGAGAAGTAGGAGACTTGTTGGAGAAGAGAGAAATGAAATGGGAGAATCCTCAAGAAGGAACATAAGGAATGATGAAGAAAATCAAATTCAATCACCAATTCAACCAGCGGCGGATAGAACTGTGGATTATGATAGAGTAAGCGTGCATACTTGGAGATCAGACTCTGTAGACGAAGGGGAAGAAGAACAACAATTGGTAAACAATGGACAAGAGGGGAGAGACCGAGAAGAGATTGGAGAGATAATTCATGGAAATGAAGAGATCGCAGCATTAGAGGCGTTGAGACAAACAATACATGAAGAAAGATGGTTAGAGGCAGAGGAACGTGCGAATTTAACAAGACAGAATCATGAATTGAGGATGGAAAACATGAGATTACAAAACAGAAGGTCGAGAAGCACTACAAGATCAAGCTCAAGATCAGTTAGAGAGGAAAGAATGAGAAATTTACCTACAAAAGCTGTTGATGAAGGAAACCAAGGAGAAGCGCAAAATCCAGGCAGGGAACATTGCGAGAGAGGAGAAATGATGGAAGATCGTTATATTCCACTTCCCGAGACTCTTCAAAATGGGCAGAATGATGAAAATCAAGGAAATAGGCAGCGTCAGAGGCAAAATAATCAAGTTGATGAAGAAAATCAAGAAGAAGGAAGAAGAATATTGCATGGGAGAGAAGCACAGAGGAGGCAAAAAGAGATTGAGGATGAAATTGAAAGACATTACGTTGAACAAGCACGTCTAGCTCGCGAGAGAGAAAGATTGAGAGCAGAAATGGAAGAACAAGAGTTAGAAGAGGCAATTCGCCAGAAAAATCATGATAATCGAGAAAGAAGAGGCAATTCGCCAGAATAATCATGATAATCATGCCACCACTAAACGCTAGTGTGGAGAAGATATGGGAAGCTATAATCCTGATGGAAAACATACATGCACCATGGAACATGGGGAATGAACCACCTCCAGGTGACAGAAGTCATGAATTCTGTTCCTATCACCATTTTCATGGACACTTAACGAATGATTGTAGGAATATAAAAAGAATCATCCTCAGAATGATAGATCAAGGGAAGCTAAACCAATTCTTAAAATGTGAAGAGAAGACTCAACCATTACCAACACCTCCGGAAAATCACGAGAGTAAATACGACAAAAGGGAAATAGACATTTGTAGTAGAAGTTGGAACGAAGGCCAAAAACTTGTTCGCAATTCTATCGTACATTAAATACAGACAATTGAAGATTTTCATGATAGTGTTCTTAGTAGAGTTTTCGCAAGAGATGTTGACAATAGAGAAGTAATGAATATCGCGAAGTCATCGCCACTGAAAGAATGGCAAGCGCAGATTATTTCTTTTACTGCAGAAGAAGTACCTGAAGGTGGCGAGTTGCATGACAGTCCGTTAGTAGTGAGATTAGAAATTAATCCAAAACCTGTTGATGATGAAAGTGATGGTGCAGAAAATTCATGGGCAATAAATAGAATCTTAATTGATACCAGGAGCTCTGTAAACATCCTTTTTTACCACACCTACAAGACTATGGGGGCAAAGATGAAGATTTGATACCTTCAACATATAAGATATATGGTTTTAATGGTACTGCTAATAAACCTAAAGGAGAAGCTCGCATGGGAATACCATTGAATGGATTATCAACTGAAATCTTGTTTTGCATAGTCGATGTGGAATCCCCTTATAATGCATTAATTGGGCGACCCTGGTTACATGAGATCTTGGGTGTAGCGTCAACTTACCACCAGTGCATCAAATTTCCACATCCCAGTGGTGTTGGAGTCATAAAAGGGGATTGGGCTGAGGGACAAAAGTGCTATGAAGTCGATGTGGAGTCTTGCGAGGAAAGGGCTGTTCAACAGAAGAATTGGAAAAGGAATATCAAAGAAGAACAAAGAAGAGAAAGGCTGATGGTGGATACAATAGAAGTGAGAGATGAAGATATATTGCGAAATCAGTGCTTGAAGACAATTGAAAATTGCGATGGTATCGCAAAAGGGAAGGAAATATTTGGAAACATGAATGAAGAAACAGAAAGCAACAGGAGTAAGAGGTGTAAGAAATAAATAATTGATTTTAGAGTCATGTTAAAAAAAAAAAAAAAAAAATGTGTGTCTGGATGATCGAAGAAGGGGCGCGCGAAAAACTCGCGATATATGAATATGACGAAAGTTTGATTAATAATTACAGCGAGATCTCAGAAAATAAAGCAAGACTATGTGATAATTTCGCAAGATGAGAAGAAATAATCAAAAAGAAATGAATGATTACAAAAATTGACAGAAATGAATGAGTGAGTGAATGGGACGAACCTTTATGGCGTACACCCTAGTTCGCGAATGATATTTCGTAAGAGGCAAATGTAAGACCTAAAGTGCATCATATAAGGGGGTATCTCTTGACATGGCTCAGGGAAAAGGTTACACCGCCCCTGGAACCCGAGTCATGAAAATTTGGGGCCCATGAAAGCCTATCCGGGGGAGATACCTTGTATTTCCAACTATATATATATGGTTATACTGGTTGGACGACCGAGGGTCTCTTCCAAGGAGTCGAGTGTATGACCAAGGCGCCGAGGTACACGGTTGAGCCAAGAGTGCCAGGGCATTTGAAGTGTCTCGACCATTCTTGGCAAGTCTTGGTACATGCCGCACTCGGCCCGAAGAAAACTCCACTTAGGGTGCGGTCTCGTAACCATAAACCCTATAGGTATAAGGGATAAGAGGCTGCGAAAACAAGCGGTTGTTGTTAAGACCCGGATGGGAGGAGCTAGTCTTGTATGGCCGATGTACGCCTCCTTGAAGGGGCAACCAGGGAGATGATAAGGGCGGCACCCTCCATTAGGGAGCTGATAAGTGTCAAAAGACGCAAATGTCATGAGGCTCTATTTTCGTAAGAAAATTTAGGCTTGTCATATTTGTGCGATGATCCTGAAGAGGCAATAATACTAACGCGAGGGTAAGACGAGATCAATGCGTCTTTACATGAAAGTGTAAAGACGTCCTGCGATTTCGTCGCAAGACGGCAATATCATGGGGCTTTAAGTTCGCAAGAATTTTTAGGCCTGTCATATTGTCGCAACAAAAACATCCTGCAGAGGCAAAAATACTAAGAAAATGATAAGACAAGATCAATGGGTCGTTACATGAAAGTGTAACGACGTCCTGCAATTTTGTCGCAAGACGGCAATGTCATGGGGCTTCAAGTTCATAAGAATTTTTAGGCCTGTCATATTGTCGCAAAATGAGGGGTGGCAAAATAAGACCTTTAACTAGGAAGGCAAAATAAGACCACACATAACTATGGTAAGGCAAGATCAATGGGTCATTACATGAAAATGTAAAGACGTCCTGCGATCTTGTCGCGATGATGAATTTCAACATAAGTAAAGGTAAGATAACACAAAAAATCGAGTAAGCAAATAAGCTTGCGAATACAACTATATTTCTTCATTTATTTGTGAAGGGTTAACAACAGCAGTTGCAGAAATAAGGAATATTATTACTTGAAAATTATCGACATAATCTCTCATATGAAAATAAATAACAGAGGCAAGTATGGGAATGATTAGAGTAAAAACTTGTTATTTATTTTCATATGATAGATTTATAGTAAGAGATTACAAAAATGGAAGGATTAGAAGGATAAATGTACAAGTATCACAAGAAGAGAAAAAGGAAAATGGAACAATCTTTCAACTTATTCTTCTCCTTCATCAGATTCTTTATCAGATTCCTCTTCTTCGCTTGCATCACTATCAGAGACATCTGAGGAAGGCATATTTTCAGAAATTTCATCGAGAAGGCAAGGATATGAAGAAAGAGGAATGTTGTGATTATTGCAAACTGTTTCAATAGTTTGATTGCGAAAACGGACAGCATCATTATTGAAATTCGCTACAGTAGTTTGTAGTTGCTTCTTCAGCTTAGAATATTTGTCATTGCGAAGAGAGAAGTCTTTTGCAAGTTGTGCTTTCTCGGACTCAAGTTGCTTGATTCTAGTTTGAAACCTCTTCTCGAGATTCTCACGAGCAAATGACAATGAGTTAGCAACTTAATAACAGTTTCATAAAAAGAGGCGGAAAAATAATGAAGAACAATTAAACAACCTTCTCCGTCGAAATCATATCTTTAACCAAGGTAGTATGCTCAGCATGAAGAATGACGCTAACACCTAAGTTATTTCTGGCATTATCTAGAACCTTCGCAGCCCAAGCGAATTCATCATCATTATTTATGACAAGAAGTGAACGAATTTGATTTTCTCGCTCATTAATTATGGCATTTTGGCGAAGAGATTCATCTCGTTCAATTTGGACTTCAAGAAGAGTTTTTTGGAATTTCGCTAATGCTTGTGCACCTTGATTAGCAATGCGATCCTTATCATCTATAAGGCTGCTAATTTTCTTCCTTAGAATATTATTATTCTCCTGAGAACTAAGATATAAATGTTTAAATCGGTTGGCTAAACCTAAACTAGATCTATGTTCAATTTCTAAGAGATGAAATTTGGTTCGAAGTTCATTTAATGAGAGAGAATTAATCTTGTTTGAAGAACTACTTAAAGATTCATTGAGATGAGCGAGAAGAGCATCATCATCCATAGGTTCAGGGAATGAATGGAGAAGGATGGCTTCGTCAGAAAGATTATAAATGTCTGCGAAAATGATAAGTCAGGCAAAGAAAAATAAATGACAAAGTAGAAATGAAGAAAAAAGAAGGGTGTTATACCATAAAGTTGCTGATTAGCACTTTGAAGAGTAGATATTTTGTCCTTCTGGGAAGAAGACTCAACTTCCAACTGTTGAATTTTTTCATCCTTCTTGCGAGATGTCGCAACTTCAACTTCTAATTCTTTGTTCTTCTCCTTAAGTTGAAGATTTTTCTTTTCAAGATTGTTACGCCTCTTCTCAAGATCTGAGGCAACGACGAAAGAAGCTCTCCCAGACTATAAAGGAAAATAAAGGAATTGTTAAGATAAGGTTTATAATCGAAATCACAAAGAAATAAAGAAATATGAACATACCAAGGCACTGAGTGCATTTAAGAAACTGGGAGTCATTGTCCGAGAAACTCCACGAAAAGAATCATTATCCACTAGCAGAGGGGCATCGCAGATATTTGCGAGAGCTTCGCAAGTAGCAGAAAAACGATCATCTCCCATTCCTTGCATAGAATCAGAGAAAACACTAGACAATTGCGCCATAGCAGACTCAACTAAATGATTCTCCTTCGCAAAAGAAGTATCAACCTCATTATTATCTTCATCAGAGTTCTCGCTGGTTTGGGAATTAGAGTGAGAAGTGGGATGGACTTTCCGTTTTTTAGAAGATGGAGCACAAGATTTATCCTTGCGAAGAGTGATTTTATTCTTGCCTTTAACCTTCGCATCTTCAGAAATATCATTCTCTTCAACGCCAACCTTTGCACACGAATGAAGATAAGAAACAGAGGCAACAATATTGTTAAAAAATAATAAGGAAGAATATTTCTTACTTCATCCGTGATTGAACGAAGTGTCGCTAGAGTACTCGCCTTTGGATTTCTTTTGTAGCTCCTTCTCAATTTAATAATCTGAAAAATTTACAAGATTAGGTATAAGAGGAAATACAGATTGTAAAATAGATAAAAGTTAGGAAGTATACCTCTTTTGCTTTCTCGGGCCAATTAAATTCCCAGGGATGGTAGTTTGCGAGATTCGCAGGGAGTACATGGGAGCCTGAAATGTAAGGTCCACTCAAAAATAGTGGAAAGACAGACCATCTCTCATCTTTAGAGTAGCGAGGAACATTGTTCTTGCCAGAATGCCAGTCAATATCTAGCATGAGTATCTTATCGTCGGGAACGTTCTCTTTTCTTTTCAATCGGGCACCCCAGCGAGATTTATCATTTTTCATGTTTATTACTTGATAATTTTCAAAAAAGTTTTCTACAGTGTACTTTTCAGCGACTATCTTTAAGCTTGCGAAGTTAGGATCTTTAACACTATTAGGATATATAGACCCCTTACCAGCGCCGCGGTTGGCGAATTCAAGCATTAGACGGATGCAATCACCACTTAATTGATAAATAGCTCGCGAGAATTTCTCATGAGCAAGAATTTCATAGAACAAGGGCAGTTCGGGATCGTACAGAGGAATGGGAAGACCTACGAGGATTTGACCTAGCGAGATTATGATTTTCTGATCATCACACCGATGATCAGTAAAAAACTTTGCAGAAAGAATAGATGAAGATTCTTGATTGGGAATAGTAGATAAGGTGAAACCCTTATCTTGTAATTTCTTTTGAGTTTCATCAAAAAGGGTTTCATATTTACGACCATAAGGAGCCATTCTTAGAGTATGGGAATGATTAGAGAATTGAAGATCAAGAGAAAGAATAAAAGGAAGATTTACAGTAGCAGAAACGCAAATTACGGAGGAAGAGAGTTGAAGAAAAGTTGCAGAGGGAAGGTAAAAGAGAAGAAGAGAAGGGTGAGAAAACTATATATAGAGAGAAGAATTCTCGAGAAAACAAATGCATTTAATGCGAGATGGGACGTGAATGGTCAAGAATAAACGGTTGAAAGAGACGTGTCAAGAAAAGAGTGGAAGAAGAAACATCTGTAATAAATTCCGTGTAAAAGTACGGGATTGAAACAGATAAAGATGAACAGTTGCGGCATTTCAAAATATTGGTTCTCATGACATTCTCTTCTTCGTAGAGAAGACATGAGAAGAGGCAAGATGTAGGATCAGAATATCGCGACATCAATACTTCGCGGGATTAATAAACAACAACAACATTACGAGGGTGTCGCAGAAGAGTAATATAAATGACGCAATGAATGACGACAGCCAAAACATGAGAAAAGTGTGAAGATCTAGCGAAGTTTAGGAGAGTTGCGAGATTGTATACTTGTACACTTGCGATATTTCGCAAGTCGTTTCCAAAAATAAAGGACAGCTTAGCTGTCATCCATTGTATACTACCCTATATAAAGAGTCGAATAAGTCTGTTGTAAGGGGGATTCTTTTCAGAGTGTTAGACAAGTCATTAGGAGAGAGAAAGTTGGTGGTGATTGTAATTTCTTTAACTCTTTTCTATTTTATCTTGTGAATCTTCAAGGAAATAATCAATAAAATCATTGTTATTCATCTTAAAAATGTCTTAGTTGTGTGGAATATTGTGAGGGGTGTAGTGTAGGATTTCCTGCAACTACACCCACTCTTTGACTCCATCAACTGTCACATTTCAAGGGATCATGGTGTCTACAATTTCAACAATATAAATAAGTCTTTGAATCATGATTGAAAGGACAACGAGAATCTCACGTCTTATAGACAACACGAGGTTAACAACTCATCAATTGAGCAATTTAAATCATTCATAACTTATCATATTCATAATTCACAACACACCTACAATCTTCGATTACCATTGATTCCACACATTTCTCAGCTTCCCTCCTATAGATCCTCTCTTGTGACCGAATTTACTCTGGAACGGCCATTGTCTTGGTTTAGGTCGGAGTACTACAGATTGACCTCTCGAATTCAAAGTACTCCCTTCTTGCAGTGCATATGTGTGAGGCTGAACATTTCGCTCGGTTCAAGGAGTCTCCTCCGTACGGTCGTCTCCTCAATTCTGTAAAAACCAACAAATCGTTTTGCCCCATCTACAATGTGCGATGCACATAATTTGATTCTCATCATGTAATGTTTCCGAGAGGAATAAGGAATAAAATGGTTAGTTTATACGTCGAAAGAAGTCCACGAAGGTGTTGTATTGTTGTAGGTTGGTTTAAGCCCTGGAAATTCCATGCAAGGAAAGCCATGTGATACGGTTGTTTGGATAGAGTGTTGGGATTAAGGTTAAAGAGATATCGGTTTAATTGGTGGTAAATCAGAAGATTATAATGATAATGGTCTTGAATAGTTAAGTGTGTTTGTTGGGTTTGGGATTGAGCTGGTTAATTTATTTGAGGATTTGAGTGGGCTTATGGGCTAGTTCAATTTGGTAGTTGAGGTGGTATTGAGGGTTAAGAGTCTTGGATGTGTAAAGATGGGCTAAATTTATTAAGATGGAGGTCAAGTTGAGAGTAATGGGGATTTATATTATGACTAAGGTATTATTTATCGTCAATACAACAGATGAGAGGGTGTGAGTTGGCCTAAGCAAGTTCCGACAAACAAGATGCAACGAAGTACAAAAAGGTAGACAAGTATGAGCTGACCATATGATGAAAATGAAACTATGCAGCATGAAGTAAGTAAAAATGTAACAATCAATGAGCTGATTATGCCTAAATTAAGCTATATAGTGCTATAAAAACTAATGTTGTTTAAAAAAAGCAGTTTAAAAGCCAAAAGCAAGATATGATTTTAACAAGCATAAAAGTAATTAAAAACTTTTAAGTACTACAAATGGTACAAGACTAACAACAAAAACTTGGGTAGCTATATATATGGAGTTAACTCTAGTTCTAATGCAAACCTACTAGAAAGGGAAAAGCATATTAAAATGCATCAAACCAATAAAGCTAGATACAGGGACTTAATAACATATTGAAAGAAAAGAGGGCTGAAAACCAGAAAGTGATGGAGTTCCACCGGCCCCAAATGTAGTATCATTCTTAATCTTGAGTGAGTATACGTATCTTGTGTTAATGCGCCATTCTGGCTTGATGGGTGCTGGCTGGTAGTTACTACTGGTTGTTGTTGTTGTTACTATTGTTATTTCTTTTGCAATTGCTCAGAAGGTTATTACTAGATGACTTTGTTGCTACAGTTTTCATTCTTTTAGATGGTTTATAGTGAGACATGTTCAATCAGCATCAATGTCTGCGGTGATGAAATTGATTGGACTTTATGGCTGGTGTTGAGCGGTTTCATCTGAGTCTTGAGTAGGATCTTTAATTCAAAAGAGTTGTCAAAAGTGTTGGCATTTTTCAAATTTCATCCATGGAAACCATTTGATTCAGTTCTTTCCGAGTCAGTGGAGATATTTGGATTTAATCTTTTATGATTGTATCCACTATATGCATGTTCCCCTTCTGAGCAAGAAAATACAGATTAATCTTGAGAAGATGAAGCATGGAATGGGTGCACCTTTAGACTCCATTCACTCCAATCTGAGTTTGGTCCATCAATATCCACATTGTATCTTTCTTCTTTTATATAGTTATCTTCAGGAATGGGCATAATCTCATGAGGGACAAGCTGGTATTGATATAGAGACTGCATTCTTGGATTGTTGAGGAGGAAGATATCTATGCATTATTCAACAATATGTCCTAATCTATTGCAGTAATTACAAAGCAATCTTGGTAATTCTGAAATCTGGAATGCAATCTAGTTATCTTCATGATAGTTATTTAGATTTAATATGCCAAAAACTAGAGGCTGAGACAGGTTGATTCTTAGCCTAATAAGCATGCCGTCGTAACCATTACGGGAAGGGTTGGGTCATTGTATGCAATAATCTCTTCTAGGTCTGAAGAGTTGGCTTTGACATTGATAAAAAGTATTTGCTCATCTAAAAGATAGTGTAAATTGATATCAAAAATCCTCTCGGTTGAATGAAAAGGTTTGTGGATTTAAGCATGAGTGTCGGGATGCAACATAAACCATATATAACTCTAGTCCACTGCCTGAGAACATTAATCATTTCATGAAGAAATTCAAATTACACCATCTAAACTTACTAAACTTAAATAAAATTACACCATATATAAACTACACCATCGAAATACTTACTAAACTTGCTACAAATATCCCTTCACCAACACACCATCTATATCTTAAAGCATTTCTAAGTTTTTTTATTTTTTTAATCTTTTCTTTTCTTGCGAACCCTAGAAACCAATTTCAGAAAACCCACCATGATTCCTTCCAATCCCATTAGCTAAAACCTTAATCCGCCGGCCCCAGGCATGATGTAGTCATCACATTTTTACTGAGTGCAGATCTGATGTAGTCATGGCTAAAATCGATTTGTTGCTGCTGCTATTTTCTGTTTTGATTAAATCAACGGATCTCCTCATGACCCACTGTTGGTTTCCTCTCAATCCAAAAGATTTTAATTTGCTGGAGTTTTTCTCATCCTACCAAAGTTGGACTATTCAATTGAATCTCAAATCTTTCTTCATGGGTTTACGCAAGTTCTTCATCATGATGTATCTTAACCTAGCCATCTATTGATGCCGATTTGGTATGCCATAAGAATGCATATTTTAATTAATAAACATGTTTTAGACTTCAGACGACATCTCTAACCAATAAGAAAGAATTATTTTATCATGGATTTCTTAAAATACACAGAGAAAATAATGAAATGATAGAAAATCAAACCCTAGATTGTAGAAAAATATCCACTCTAAAGCTATTTGTTTTCTTTTTATATCGATTGGTTTCTATGATTGCAGCAACATATAAGGTCACATATTTTCTTGTTGCTTTAAAAAAAAATTATTGTTAGAGCACTGCTCGGTCGAACTCGCATGCGTTGCTATCTCAAGCATGTTTGTCAATAATAGTGATCAAAACTATAATTCTTGATTTCTAGTCTACTTATAGCTAAGTCTCGGACTAGGATAGAAAGTGTAGTTGAGCTCTAGACTCCATGGCGATCATCATATAAAGACGAAGAACTACTCAAGGAACTTGTGGAACTTCATCGACTAAAAGGTATGTGTAGACTTGAACTTATCTATCACTCAAAAGTCTATCTACTCTATCTCCTATCTCGAGACAAAAGTCGTATTGCTATATAGACTATGATTATACACATTTGCTATTTCGAGCCGAGTTTATCTCGCTTATCTATTTCTCGAAATATGTGTTGGCAAGCTTTCGCTTTGGCCAAGTTCATCTTAACTAGTGACGAAAGTCATATTAAGTTTCAATTACTTGAAAAATTGCTTTGACAAAAAATGGTTTGTGAATAACAACTATATAACGTCCTCTAAGAATGTTTCAATGATTGAAATGAGAGTTTAGAATATATAACCATTGTTGGGAGTTTAAAATATATAACCATTGTTGGATATAAACATTGTGTGATAACTCATACTTTAGTTTCGGTTTTCCTGATCAGCAAAGTACGCGTACTTAGGTTGGTTATTTTCTAAAAACGGTTATTCGTGAACTTAAACTTATATAACCTAAGGAATGCATATTTGCAAACCGTGGCTATAAAGTTCATGAATCGATTCGAGTGAATCAAATCGTTTTTGCTTCGATTGTGTCTTGTATACTTCTATAAGATCTAAGCAATTGAACAACTCTCTAACTAGTTCATTTGAGTCATTTGAACTAGTTATGGGAAAGAAGAATATGGTTGATATGAAAGTGCTCATATGGCTACCCATTTGGTTAACTATTGTTGAACCAACTAAATGTACATGTTTGGGTACGGTTACACAAACCTAAAACGTGCATTTCATTTGTGTATAACAAGCTAAGTTTTGATCTAACGGTTTAAAGATATTAGCTTGAATCTAATCAGGTTTTCATCTAACAGTGAATTTTGAATGCTTTGTTACCAAGGTAACTTAGATTGCAAACCCTGATTTGAAAGACTATATAAAGGAGAACTCTAGCAACTGGGAAACCTAATCCCCACACCTCCTATGTGATACTAGTTGTATAAGCTAGAGTCGATTCTCCTTTAACCTTAGGTTTCTACCGAGACCCTGTAGGTTAACGACATGAAGACTTCATTGGGATTGTGAAGCTAGACCCAACTATTTTCTTTGTAGTTGCGTGATCTGATCTTGCTATTTTTATCGTACTAAGTACAATCGTAAGATTGGCTTGAGATTGATTTCTCCGATAGGCAAGATTAAAAGAAGTCACAAACATCTTCGTCTCATTGTTTGTGATTCTGCAATATTTTCTTTCACTAGTCGATTAAGATTATTGTGAGGTGATTGATAATTCTAGGTTGTTCTTCGGGAATATAAGTCCGGGTTATCAATTGGTTCCCCCGCTTTTTCAATTGGGTGTGGTTTTAGTACCCCCGCCTTTTCAATTGGTATCAGAGCAGGAAAACACGTTAAAGACCTTACAAGTCTGTGTTTGTAGCAATCTGAGTCTGTGGACAAAATCTCATTGTTTGCATATACGCATACCAAGATGTCTTCCAAAGCTTTTGGTTGTGCCAAATTTCTTGGGATCACCTCAAAGGGTTACTCCTGTTTATGGGTGAAAACTATTTCTGCCGGTTTTGGTAATTTGGGGTGTGTGGATGAGAAATAAGTCTAAACCTTAAACAAATGCACTGCACGGGAGTGCTTGTAGATTCGAGAAATCAATATGTGCAAATCCGTCCTAAACCAAGAAATGGCCGTTCCATACTTGTTTCGGTCACAAAGTGAAGGAGATGGGGTTGATCTTAGGGAGGGAAGCAAAGAAGGTGTTGAGATTGTGAAGGTGTTGGCTATGTATGACTTGTATCGAAAGCCGAGGACGGCTTGCGGGATGTAAGCTATCGATTCCGGTGTTTGAATACGATGGTATCAACACTTGCCTTTGTTGTCTGGACTTATTCTGTTGTTTTTGGAAATAGGGAGGAGAACCTATTTATACAAGTCATTTGAGCCTTATTCACGTCTCTCGTGGGAAGTGGAGTTGTGGAGTTGTGTGTTGGTGTTACACGACCAGTCTTGCCCACTTCTCCTGTCATCTCTAACCGTCCATGACTTCCGACACGTTCTTGTGATGGCGCGTTAGACGCACGCCGCACGATGTAAACCGCCAGACCAATACCCCGTATGTATCCCCAGTTTGTGACATGATTGATGTCTCAAGTGTGTAGATCGTGGGACCCACAGAAAGTAGCATGTAATGCTCGATTAAATAACTAAGTTATTTAGGAAGTCGATACCTATGAAGTACCGTGTGTATTCTATGCAGGTACTGCATTATGGTGTGGTAAAGTGACGGGTGGTGATCACCATGACGCCTCACTGACCAATTAACTCCTGACTAGGGTTGTATAACCAAGCCGGTGAAGTTGGAAGGACGAGATGATCTTTGAGACATTCATCTGCGACCGTTGATGGAATTAGGGTTTTTGAAGAGGTGCGCAAGCATCACTCTTAAGCTTGGTCGAATCCAAGCTTGGGATACAATTTTGACAGGGCCGATCGTGCATGTGTGTAGACGACATGACGGTGTAGGCGCCCATATCTCATTGTCTCGTGAAAGTGTGATCTGGGCCACTCAATTTGTCCGGCAAAGTTGAGTGATCGAGATCAATTTGCAACAGAAATTTGGTGCCGCAAAAGCCGCGCATCATGTCAATTTTGGGCGCACGTTCCATGACGACCAAGCTTGGTCGGCCTTGGCCGATCAGCCCGGCGTGCATACGGTGGGATGGTGTATATACCTGTACTTCATCGTCCCATAGAAACGTGATCTAAGCCACTCAATTTGTCCGGTAAACTTGAGCGGTCGAGATAAGTTTGTGGTTGGGAAGTGTGATCACGCCTATCTTGGGCGCGCGAATCAAGGTGTACAACCAAGTTTGGTCTAGGCCGATCGGGTGTGGAGATAGGTGGGCCCGCAGTGATCATGTTGATACTTACCGGACCTGCTTAGTCTATTCCTGGACCCTTCATCCGAGCAGGAGAAAAGGGACGCTCGTGATCGCGACACAAACCCTAATCAGGTTTTACCGGCCGTGTGTCATACCCAGTTTGGGGCGCACGAATCAAGACGACCAATTATAGTTGGTCCTGACCGATCAGTCAGGTATGTAGGAGGGTCCACGGTGTTTGTGTTGACATGCTCTGGGCCCTTTGAATCTACATCTACACCCTCCATCTATGCCTGCGAAGATGGATGGTTGAGACTGTTTTGCGATATATGTAATGTGTTGCAAACCCTAATTTAGGGTTTTCCGTCCATACTGCTTTGGTTTGGACGGTTTGGCAAACTATGCCACCATTTTGGGGAGGCCGACCATGCGGGGCCCGCGTTGGGTCGGTGGTGAATATTCCAATACCTGCTTGGGGTCATGGATTTAATCTAAGCCATCCAATCATGCTGGTGAAGTTGGATGGTCGTGATCGTTTCTGAGACCGATATGGTCAGTTCAGGTTCAAATACGCTCAATCGGGCTAGTATAACACACCGAGAGTTGTATGATCAATCGGGCTAACACGCCGAGAGTTGTAGCATGTACGAGTATTTCGTACATGCTTCATTATTAATGCTTGGAGGTTCGTGTTGCTCTGCTGAGAACAACACTCAGTCGTCATGCCGCACTGATGCAATGAGTACAGGAAATACAACGCTGGTCATGCATTAATTAATAATGTTGTAAATTCAGAGGGTATATGGGATTGTTGCCATATGCTCCATTCTAGGTGAATTTCGTGTATTTAATTCACAGAATACTGGGATTGTTGCCACATGCTCAATTCTAGGTGAATTAGTAAAGTGAAGAAGTATTCATCACTTATTAATGGCTTTATCTTTTGCAAGATGTTAGCGCATAATTTTGGCTTTTACAATTTCATCCCTTAAATGAAAATCCACCATCAACAACTCCTTAGATGATTCTTCTGAATACCAAGGTAGAAATGTTATTGTATCAAATATTGATATCAGTCCCTCTATTGAGACATTTGACACTATCACGAAAGCTGAAATGGAACTCACCAAAATCTCAAAAAATTCTACTGAGGTTATTGATTTCCAGAATCATGCTCAGCTTATTGATGAATTTGGAAAGTCTCTTGGTCGAGAATGGGAACTCTATAATATCACCGAGTCTTTCTCTAACAATATCGAAAAACTCTTTCAAGAAATTTCTCTACAGCGTGAAAAGATTAGCGTTCTTGAGGATATTGTGAAGGAAGATTCAATTATAGAAAAACGTTTGATCGAGGCGCATTCATCAGAATTAAACAGACTTCCTGTCAAAAAATAGGAACTAGATGCATCCCTTATTCTCGCCCATGAACAGTGCAAATCCTTGGAAAAGGAAAACTCTGTTTTAAGGAGAAATTCTTCTAGACCGCCTAATTCTCAGTCTGAATTACACAACATGAAGAGATGTTCTCCAAAAGAAGTTTTTGTCAAGAAAATTTTACATGACTTGCAAACTTATGATACGGCTATGAATTTAAAACAGGTTCCAGTTATTGTTTCTCATCCACAAACCTGTTCTTTCTGTGGGAAAAAGAATCACTTTGCTATTCATTGTTTTGCTAGGAGGAAACAAATCTCTAATCTCCATAATTTGCTTCTTTCTACCATCAATGGTGCAAATCGTCTGACGACATCTACAGTGAATCATGTGCCCACATAATACCAGAACTCTTATAAAAATGATCTCTTATCTAGAAATCGTCACAGGTTACAAGTTCATCTCAATGGTGCAAATTCTTGTGCCACAAATGAATACACTCCCCGTGTTTATAAGAACTAGTCTGGTAAATCTAAGTCTAGAAAATGGATCTCTCCGTATCCTGATCCTCTTGAACCAATTTCAAGAGGTCCTAGACTTTGTCCTCGGAAAAATCCTTCTGAAGGGGATGTAGGTTGGCTCCTACTCATCTGGAATGAAAGTCAACCGAAGAAAAGCAAAGAATACAAAGGTCAATCTTTTAGATGATGTGTACAACTTCTTCCTCAATGATCACAGTGGGATTACTTCTCACTCTACCACCTGATTCCAGGTATTCCCATCCTTGTTTTCGAACTTAGAGATGCAAGGATGATGATTGGGAAATGATCAAGTGTTTTGTATTATATCTTAAGTACTGTTTGTGTTTTTATTTCTGCCAGTCCACAAACGTTCACGTCCTCCTCTTGTGAGTTCATAGGGTTTCATAACAAGAGTTTCCTTCTGTTGTTCACAAACACGTATATATATATATACTCTATTGTGTTGCCCCATACCTAACAAAAAAAATTATATGGAGAACTCTACAAGATCTCAAGAGATTGTGCATCTTGATATGGAAGAAGATACTCAAGGACGTGATTTAGTTCAAGAGATTGTTCTGAAAAAGATGCTTGCAAGAACTCGTTTTCAGAACGATTCAAAGGTCGAGTTTGCAAATCTTCAATTACAAATAAACCAACTCTTAGATGGTCAGGCCAGAATCCTTGTTAATCAAAATATTCTGATACGGAATCAAAAGAATCTCATCATGGACTGTGTCAAGTCTAGACATCTTGCTCGGGTTTTTGATCGTAAGGCTAGTGTTATAACTCACGAACATGGAGTTTCTACGGTCAAGAGAGTAAAGGAAATCAGTGATACCTTCTTTGATGGATTCATTGAAAGGTATGAGGTTCTTAATGAACTCTGATTTTATATTTTTCTAGTAAATCTTTTGTTTAAAAGAATAACTAGAGTTTGGAATAGCAATTATTGTGATTACACATAGCTATGTCCAACGTTTTCATCTTCATTGTTTTAGGTTTATTTGTTTAAATTCTAAAATTGTCTGGAAGATGATTTTTGCAGTATTAATCTTTATGATTTTACATATTGCAATTTTTTATGGGATATGTGTGTTTGCGTCCGTGAACTATGATTGTCCCATATATTGTCAAAAGTTAAGTCTTTCATATGTCGATATGCATGTATTGATAAAAGAATGAATGAACTTTTGACATTACAAAAGTTTTAAGCCTATTGTATGTCATTATCCAAATATTGATGGAAGATAGGATGAACTTTTGTTTGCGAGGATTATGTCTATTGTATGTCATTGTGCAAATGGTGATGGAAAATAGAACGAATCCTTGTCTATTTCGCAGTATTGATCTTCCCTGATCCATATTTTTATGTATATATTGTGTGGCTTCGTAAGTTCTCTTATGTTGAGCATTTCCGATTAAATTAATCATGGGTTTTCTTGTGGTTAATTTGATTGAGTATTGTTAGATTCAAATTCATATTCGTATGTGATTTGTTATGTCCAAAGAAATCCTTCTTTTCTTGTGAAAGTAAGGTCGCTCTTGTTGTTCTTTCAGGAATGACATTTTATGGGTGAAAGTTCTTAATTGAACTTGTGCTTAATTGTCAAATATTTGTGGGGGAGTGCGGCTGTGGAATATTATAGTGGTTATCTTGTATCTTTATAAACTCCTTGATGAAAGCATTTAGCTTCGGCTGGCCTTCCCATTCCCAATCAAGGAGCTAAATCCATTCTTTCTACTAAACTGTTTTCTGATCATCATTGTGATGATAAAGAGATCATAGTTTCGCTTGGTCATATTCTCGCTGGCCTTCCCATTCCTCTCTATGATCCTAATCTTCCTTTGTTTTGCGAAATTCTTGCTCATGCGAAGTTCTCGCGAGCCATCTACCAATTGAGTGGGGACTGCATTCGTTTAATTCTTGAATTCGCTAACCATGGTGCTGGTAAAGGGTCTCTTTACCAAAAAGAATCTAGGGATCCAAATTTTAAGGATTTGGAAATACTCGCTGAAAAATATACAGTAGAGGGCTTCTTTGAAAATTATGAATTAATACCCATGAAGAAAGATAGTACTCGCTGGGGAGTCCGCTTGAAGAGAAAAGATAACATTGCTGATGATAAAGTACTTATGCAAGATATTGATTGGCATTCCGGCAAGAATAATACTCCTCGTCACTCTAAAGATGACAGGTGGTGTGTTTTTCCCCTGGTTTTGAAGGGACCTTATATTTCAGGTTCAAATGTGCTTCCTGCGAATCTCGCTACTTATCAGCCTTGGGAATTTAATTGGCCCGAGAAACAGAAAGAGGTATGTCTTCAAATCTTACTCACTTCATAATATTTCGTTTGTTGTTACTTTCTTGTTCTTTAATTCTTGCGAAAATTTTAGATTGAAAAGCTGAGATCAAGCTATAACAGGACTGGGAAAGCTAGCACTTTAGCTGCTCTACGCTCCATCACAGATGAAGTAAGAAACATTTTTTATACTTTTAACAATATTGTTGCCTCTGTTTCTTATCTTCATTTGTGTGCAAAGATTGGTGTTGTAGTTGTTTAAGAAGAAGGATCTAAGGTTGCGAAGACCAAAGGCAAAGGTAAAGGTTCTCTTCGCAAGGAGAAATCTGCTGCCCCACCTTCAAAGAAACGAAAAGTTCATTCTCCTTCTCCTTCAAATCTTCAGTCTGGCGAAAGTTCTGATGATGACGATAATAATGATATTGATAGTTCTTTCGCGAGGGAAGATTTTCCACCTGAATCTTCAATGGCACAATTGTCTAGTATCTTCTCTGACTCCATGCAAGGGATTGGGGATGATCATCTCAGTAGCACATGCAAAGCTCTTGCGAATATCTGTGATGCCCCTTTACTGGATGGTGATGATTCTCTTCATGAAGTCTCCAGATCAGTGACTCCCAGCTTTCTGAATTCACTTGGTATCTTGGTATGCCTTCGTTTCTCTATTTATTCATAATTATGATTTAAAATTATACTATATATTGACAATTTCTTAATTTTCCTTCGCAGACTGGGAAGGCTTCTTTCGCTGTTGCCTCATATTTGAAAAAAAAGACGTGGAATTCTTGAAAAGAAGAATCTTCAACTTCGCAAGAGAAACAAAGAACTGGAAGCTGAAGCTGTTGATATTCGCGAAAAGAACAAACAATTAGAAGCTGATTCTTCCACTCAACAGAACAAAATATCTAGTCTTCAAGATGCCAATAAGCAACTTTATGGTATGAAATTTTTCTCTTTTCCTTTATTTTATTTTCTCATTATCCTCCCTCATCTGATTTATCATTTTCGCAGACGTCTATGATCTTTCTGATAAAGCCATTCTCCTTCACTCATTCCCCAATTCTATGGATAATAATACCCTTCTTGAACACCTTAATAATTCTTTGAATAGTTTTTCAAATGACAAGATTAAATCTCTTCCCATAAATGAACTCAGATCCAAACTTCGCCTTTTAGAAATTAACCATAGATCCAGCTTGGGCTTAGCCAACAAATTTAAGTGTTTCTATCTC
Source organism: Papaver armeniacum (assembly GCA_023531295.1). NCBI lineage: Eukaryota > Viridiplantae > Streptophyta > Magnoliopsida > Ranunculales > Papaveraceae > Papaver > Papaver armeniacum. The sequence goes on from JAJJWW010004940.1 coordinate 275,601, forward strand.
AACTCTAAAGAGGAAATTAATATTTTAAGAACCAAGATCAGTGACCTCATAGATGATAAAGATCGCCTCGCTAGACAAGGTGCTCAAACATTAGCGAAATTCTAAGGAACTCTTCTTGAAGTTCAAATTGAACGAGATGAATCTAACCGCAAAAATGCTATACTTAGCGAAAGAGAGAATCAAATTCGCTCCCTTCTTCTCATAAATAATGACGATGAATTCGCTTGGGCTGCGAAAGTTCTAGATTACGCCAGAAATAATCTAGGTGTAAATGTTAGTCTTCAAGCTGAGCACACGGCCTTGGTTAGGGATATGATTTCTGACAGAGAAGGTTGTTAATTGTTTTTCTTTATTAATTGTTTGTCTTTCATAAATTACCATCAAGTTACTGATTCATTATTATCTGTTCGCAGGAGTTGAAGAGAGATTTCGCAAAAGAATAGAACTTGAGTATGAAAAGGAGCAGCTCGCAAAGAATCTTTCTTCTCGCAATGATAAATGTTATAGACTAAAGAATCAATTAAAGATTACTGTTGCGAGAATTTAAGAATGACGTTATTCTTTTTCGCAATCAAACTATTAAGCAAGTCTGTGATGACAATAACATCCTTCATTCCACATACCCATGCCTCTTAGAAGAAATTCCAAAGAATGTACCTCCTTTGGATATCTCTGATAGTGATGCTAGTGAAGAAGAAAAATCTGATGAAGGTGAAGAAGAAGAAGAAGAATCAAACAAGAAATAGTTTTGTTTCCTTCTCTCTCTTTTTTTGTAATATCTGTACATTCATTCTTTAATCTTTTATCCTTGTAATCTTTTGCTGTAAATTTCTTAAACCTTCAAATGCAAGTTCTACTTTTTTGTTTCTTCCTGCACATATTAAAAAAAAACAACTCTTTTTTGAAATATGGTTAATCAATTATTAATCTTTCATTTCGTGCGTGCGTAAATCTATCATATGGAGACAAATAACATGTTCTTATTCTATTCATTCCCATACTTGCCTCTGTTATTTGTATCCAAATGAAAGATTAAGCAAGTTACTTTTTAATAGAAACATGTATTTATGCCTCAGTTTCGCAGCTGTTTCTCTGAGAATCTTCGCAATTAGGTATTTCTTGGTTTTTCCCAAGATTTCATTCTTTCCTAGTTAAAGGTCTTATTTTGCGATAAAATCGCAGGATGTCTTTGCACTTGCATGCAAAAACCCATTGATCTTGCCTTAACTTTTTTCTTTTGTCGTTTTTGTTGCGACAATATGACAGGCCTAAATATTCTTGCGAAAATAAAGCCCCATGACATTGCCGTCTTGCGACGAAATCGCAGGACGTCTTTACACTTTCATGTATTGACCCATTGATCTCGCCTTATCTTTATCTTTTGTATTATTGCCTCTTCAGGATTGTCGCACAAATATGAAAAGCCTAAATATTCTTGTGAAAATAAAGCCTCGTGACATTTGCGTCATAAGACACTTATCGGCTCCCTAATGGAGGGTGTCGCCCTTATCTTCCCCAAGGTTGCCCCTTCAAGGAGACGTACCTCTACCATACAAGGTTGGATCCTCCCATCCGGTCTTAACAACAACTAGTTGTTTTCGCAGCCTCTTATCCCTTTTTCCTATATGGCTTATGGTTACAAGACTGCACCCTAAGTGGGGTTTTCTTAGGGCCAAGTGCAGCATAAGTCAAGACTTGCCAAGAATGGGTGAGACGCTTCAAACGCCCCAGGCACTCTTGGCTCAACCGTGTACCTCGGCGCCTTGATCAGATGCCGCACTCCTTAGAAGAGACCCTCAGTCGTCCAACCTAAGTCATAAGTTTAGGTTGAAAATCTAAGGTACCTCTCCTGGATGGGCTTTATTGACCCCAAATCTCCATGACTCAGGTTCCAGGGGCGGTGTAACCTTTTCGATGAGCCATGCAATAGGTACCCCCTTTTATGACGCACTTTAGGTCTTACATTTGCCTCTTGCGAAATTTTGATTTCGCGAACTAGGGTGTACGCCATAGTAGGTTCGCCTCTTTCTAGTTGTTTTGTTTCTTCTTCTGCATATCAGCTCTTTTGTAATTTCGCAATCTCATCTTTGTCATTCATAATTCGCAATCTCATATTTTGTAATTTCTCAATCTCATCTTTTGTAATTTCACAATCTCATCTTTCTTTTTTTTTTTTTTTTTTTTGCAACAAATCAGTCATACATCTTTCTTTCTTCTCTCGATTTTACTTTTGCAGTCATAAAATCAACAAATACATTCACGCTTTAAGTCTCTTACCTATGCTACTTTCTGCCTCTGTATTTTTGAAATTTTATGTGATTTTCTTACCTTTTGCGAAATTTTCGTCACTTCTTACTTTCAGCATGCATTGGTTTCGCAGCATTTTTTCTTCTCTCTGTTTTATTGCATCTACCATCAATCTTTCACTTTTTTTGTGTTTCTCTGATGTTATGTTTCCAATTCTTCTTCTTTGTAGCTCTTTCTTCATAAGATTCTATATCAATTTAATAACACTTTTTTCATTCAATCCAATCTCCTTTTATGATGCCAATACCATTGGGATGAGGGAACTTGATGCATTGATGGAAAGTCGATGCTACACCTAGAATCCCATGTAACCAAGGTCGTCCAATCAATGCGTTGTATGGTGATTCCACATCGACTACACAGAACATTATTTCAGAAGACAATCCTTTCAGTGGAATTCGCATAGTGATTTCCCCTTTAGGCTTATTGGCGGCAGTACCATTAAAACCATAGATTTTGTAAGTTGAAGGTATTAGGTCTTCGTCTTTTCCTCCCATAGTTTTATAAGTATGATAAAAAAAGGATATCCATGGAACTTCCAGTATCGATTAAAACTCTGTTGATTGCCCATGAATTCTCAGCTTCATCATCTTCATCATCACTAGGTTTTGGGTTAATCTCCAATCTTACCACTAATGGGTTATCGTGCATTTCTCCACCCTCAGGTACTTCTTCCGAGGTGAAGGAAATAGTCTGCTTTTGTCATTCTTTCAGTGGTGATGCCTTCGCAATGTTCATTATTCTCTATCATCGGCATTTCTTGCGAAAACCCTACTGAGAATGTTATCGTGAAAGTCTTCAATCGTTTTGTACGAATGTACAATAGAGTGACAAAACAGATTCTTTGCCTTTGCTCCAACTTCTATTATAAATGTTTCTCCTCCTTTTGTTGTATTTACTCTGCGAGTTTCTGGCGGTGGTGGTAATGGTTGAGACAGAGGTTGGTCTTTTAGAAAATGATTTAATTTTCCTTGATCTATCATTATGAGAATGATTCTTTTTATATTTCTGCAGTCATTTGTTGAATGTCCATGAAAATGGTGATAAGAACAAAATTCACGACTTTTGTGGTTTGGAGGTGGTTCATTTCCCATGTTCCATGGTGTTGGTATATTTTCCATCAAGATTATAGCTCCCATATTTTTTCCAAACTAGCATTCAGAGGTGGCATCTTGATTTCTTCCCATATTGTCTTGTGACTTCCCTGTCCTCTATGATAATTTTATCTTTGACCTCCATAAAATTCTTGTGGCTGATCAAGTCTTTGAATCTTATTGTTCCCACCACGGTTATAGAAATTTCTCTCCCTTTCGAATTCTTCTTGATCACAACTTCCCATAGCTACTGGCTTTTGCTGATTATCACCCATTATCTTCTCTTGTTATACTTGCGAAGTGCTCGCCACTGTGCTTATCAGTTTGGTAATAGGCTTGCATTCGATGCTTTTGAACTTGCGTTCGCAACTGGGTATGATTCCATGTCATTTTGTTTTTCCTCAAGAGCAATATACTCCTCTTGATGTTCTCGCAGCTCAGTCATTGTGATTGTATTCTTGATTCTAAAAATTTGAATATACAGCAGATTGGTTGCGAACATTGCGTTAATGAATGATAGAATGAGGTATCTCTCATCCACACGGCCAGCCATTTCACTACACATTGTCTTCCACCTCTTGATTAAATGCTTCAAACTTTCGCCAATTCTTTGCTTTGGCCCAAATACATCTTCAATGCCAGGTCGTGAAGAATTGTTACTTATATACGCCCCTAAGAATGTAGCCTACAAATGGTTGAAAGATGTTATAGTATTCTTTGGCAAACCTTCAAACCATTTTAAGGCCTCTCATGTTAAACTTGATGCAAAATATTTGCACAACATAGCATCATGGTTTTCCCATTGTAGCATACATCTCACATAAGCTTTGATGTGTTGTACTTCACAAGTCATTCCGTCAAAAATGCTGGTTAACGCATGTTGGTTGCACTTTGGGGGTATTCCTCCTAATTGTACTTCTTATGTGAATGGAGTTTTCGCAGCTTCTTCTATGGCTTCGTCCAATTGTCTCCTACCTCCTTCTCTTTTATTATTTAACATTCCTCTCATTTCCGCTAGCTCTCTCAAAATTTGTTCATTTATACCAGATTTTGGATCGATTGGTCTTTTTAACTCCGCTTCTCTTCTTCTACGTTCATATATGTTTTGATTTTCTTGTTCATCATTTTCTTCTCGTCTTTCCCTGCGATCTTCTCTTTCATTTCTTTCATGAGTTCACACATGGTTATACTTCTCATTTTCTTCTCTCTGCCTCCTTTCAGCTCTCATTTGTACTCTATCATATTCTTCATTGATATTACCATTATTGCGATTTTGTTCACGCTTTCTTTCTCGATTATCATGATTATTCTGGCGAATTGCCTCTTGGAGCTCTTGTTCTTCCACTTCTGCTCTCATTCTTTCCCTTTCGCAAGCTAGGCGTGCTTGTTCAGTATAATGTCTCTCCCATGTAATATTCTCCTACCTTCTTCCTGATTTTCTTCGCCATCTTGATTATTTCGTTCTTGACGTTGCCTATTTCCCTGATTTCTGTTGTTTTGTCCATTTTGAAGAATTTCACCATGTTGAATATAACGATCTTCCATTATTTCTCTTCTTTCACGACGTTCTTCGTCTGGATTTTGTAGTTCCTCTCGAGTATTTTCATTAACATTTTCTACAGGAGAATTTCGTCTTATTCACTTCTAATTGATCTTGTAGTGCTTCTTGACCTTCTACTTTGTAATCTCATGTTTTCCATCCTCAACTCATGATTTTGCCTTGTCAGATTTGCACGTTCTTCTGCTTCTAGTCTCCTTTCTTCGTATATTCTTTGTCTCAATGCCTCTAACGCTTCAATCTCTTCATTCCCATGAATTATTCCTCCAATTGCTTCTTGGTCTCTCTCCTCTCGTCCATTGTTCCCTAATTTCTGCTCTTCTTCCACTTCATCTACGGAGTCTGATCGCCAAGTGTGTACACTCACTCTGTCATAATCCACAGTTCTATTTTGTATTGGTGTACGTTGAATTGGCTGTTGAACTTGATTTTCTCCATTGTTTCTTGTGTTCACTCTTGAAGATTCCTCCATTCCATCTCTCCCTTTTCCAGCAAGCCTCCTACTCCTTCTAATAGTTGTTGGTTGTTTTGATGTATTTCTTCTTCTAGCCATTATTCAACCTTAATGAGTTGTTGAAATTTATATGAAATTCTTTACCTATTACTCCAAATTCTTTCAAATCACAATATCAATCTTCAATCCCTGTTTCTAGTGCCATTATGTAGTTGCATGAAATCCCACAATACATCCCTCACAAGAATTCATAATAATCAACACATCTTTAAGATCAACAATCACACTTTTTATTAATTGAGTTTGAGAATTTTACAAGAAGGAAATGAAATCAAGAATACAACTACTGTTCTAGACTTTTTCTCTCCTCAAAACTTTCTCCCCGCTCTCAAAAGATCTCTCTCTTCACCTTAAGCCTGTTCAGCACTTTATATAGGATATTACATAGTGGGTGAAAGCTAAGTTGTCCTTTATTTTCGGACCTGGCTTGCGATATTCTCGCAAGTATATAAATGTTAAGTTGTTGTTTATGGGTGAAAACTATTCCTGCCGGATTTGGTAATTTGGGGTGTGTGGATGAGGAATGAATCTAAACCCTAAACAAATGCACTGCGCGGTGAGTGCTTGTGATTCGAGAAGTCAATCTGTACAACTCTGGCCTAAACCAAGAAATGGCCGTTCCGGACTTGCTTCGGTCACAAAGTGAAGGAGATGGGGTTGATCTTAGGGAGGAAGCGAAGAAGGTGTTGAGATTGTGAAGGTGTAGGCTTGTTTATGACTTGTAAATGAAAGGTGAGCGGGCTTACAATTGATGCAAGCGAGGCTTTGAGTGTTTGAATACGTTTTTTGTATTAACACTTGGTTTCTGTCTTATCTTGACTTGTTCTGTTGTTTTTGGAAATAGGGAGGAGAACCTATTTATACAAGTCATTTGAGCCTTATTCACGTCTCTCGAGGGAAGTGGAGGAAGTGGAGTGATGTAGTAGTGGAGTTGTGTGTTGGTGTTACACGACCAGTCTTGCCCACTTCTCCTGTATCTCTAACCGTCCATGACTTCCGACACGTTCTTGTGATGGCGCTTTGCACGCCGCACGCCGTAAACCACGAGACCAATACCCCAAGTATGTATCCCCAGTTTGTGACATGATTGATGTCTCGAGTGTGTGGATCGTGGGACCCACATAAAGTAGCATGTAATGCTAGACTAAATAACTGACTTATTTAGGAAGTCGATACTTGTGAAGTATCGTGTGTATTCTATGCAGTACCGCATCGAGTATATTCAACATGTATGAAGCATTCTTTGTTTTAAGGCTTACCTAGGAGTAAGTCACGAATTTAAGCGTCTTAAAATAGCATCATGTCCGACCATCTTCGAGTGATCGTTTGGAGGCTATACGGGTAAGCCCCGACTTGAACGATCATTCCATGTGGAAGAGTGGTGGACGGTGATTGTGGTGATGCCTTGCTGGTCTCTTAACTCCTAACCAGGGCTGCTTGACCAAGCTGGTAGAGTTGGACGGACGAGATGATTCTGTGACACTCATCTGCGATCGTTGATGAAGTTTTAGGGCTTTTGAAGAGGTGCGCAGGCATCACTCTTTAGCTTGGTCGAAACCAAGTATGGGAGGTGTTTTGGAAAGGAACGACCACGCATGCGTGTAGACGGCATGCCGGTGTACACGTCCGTACCTCATTGTCTCATGAAGGTGCGATCTAGGCCAGTCAATTTGACCAGCAAATAGGAGCGGTTGAGATCGATTTGCAACAGTAAACTGTGCCGCAAAATCCGCGCATCATGCCCACTTCGAGGCGCGCGTTTCAAGACGACCAAGCCTGGTCGATCCCTACCGATTGATTCGGCGTGTGGGTGGTGGGTGGTAGGTCATTGGTGTTCACGCTGAGTGGTACTTCATTGCCTCATAAAAACGTGATCTAAGCCACTCAATTTGTCTGGAGAAGTTGAGTGGTCGAGCGGACCTTCAAATTCTTAGGAGGTGCGACATTTATTCACAATTATTGGACCAATTTTGGGCGTAACTCTAATGATTTCCAACCACTCGAGGTGTAAATACGATTGCCACTCCTAATATTCAAGTGGCGATTTGCCTTAGATATTCAGTGGCGATTTACCACTCTAACAAGTTTGGTCTTGGACGCCGTTTGCCCTCAAAAATTTAAGAAGTGGCGATTTCGGGTGTGAGTGGCGATTTACCCTCCTAATAGATAGGTGGTCCTTTCGAGATGATATGAACAACCTTACTGAGTTTGTCTTTGCATAGTGGTGCCCCTGATCATGTTGAGCAGTAAAAACTATTCCATTGATGACAAGATATCAGCATATATCCATACATGTACCACTAAAGGTCAACAACAAACTCCAACTATGTTGTATATCTAATCTATACCTAATTGAGGTATTTACCATTTACTTAATAATCCAAAGTACATACATTTAGAAGTAAAATTAATCAAGCAATTCACTATACTAGACTAATGTATAAGAACAATAGACAGTACATAATTTTCATCTCAAATTTTACTACTTTTTGCATCATAAATGATACCGCCACCTCAATATCAACTATTTGCTTCACATATACTATCTTCGCTTTCCAAAACTCCCCTTATGAGAATTCCATGTTAATTCTTGAACACAATTCATAAGGACCACATATATATTCATTTGAGAACCCTGGCATCCTAAAGCCTAATGTAAATTTGTTCCCCATTAAAAGAACAAGCACCATTTAAAGATATTTTCACTGCATACAAGCATCACTTTCTGCATACACAAATGCTAATTACCATCGTGGTCATAGTCAACTAACTACCTGATAACCAATAGCATTTAAACGTTAAGCACCGAAATTCAAAATATCCACATCATATAACCATGGAGAATGATTATCAGTACAACAATATCAATAAACATTCTTTGTGTATGTCGTGACTGCACACATCGTCCTTGTATAGTAACAGGATGATAAGTACCGACCCTTCGACCTCAGCATAATCAATTATGGATATAACTATATTCAAGGGGATAGGATTTCCATGACAAACATAATTGAAACATGTGTTTCATATAAAGGTGAAAACAGAATTTACCCACCAGACTAAGGTCCACTAATGAACACTATTATAAACACATAAAACAAACTATGAAAGTTTTATCTCAATCCAATGATAACCTAAATAGATAATGGCGGTGGGGCTGCAGAAGATTTTCGTTGTATAGAAAGCAGTCCCAGTATATTCAACATTTTCAGTAGCTAATGTTATCGGATCGTTCTGAAATTTTTAAGTGGCCTTATAATTGGCACATTCGGTTGATCAAAAGATAAACGCAATACAACATGGCTGCCTTCAGTATCAGCACATAGGAATTCAGTCACAGTTCTGACACACTTTGGGGTACCTAAAGTGGTCAGATTTATGAAAATTTTACAGTAAGTTATATACATAGTACTAAATAACATATCAAAAATTCAGCTTTATCCGATATACGGATTATGAGAAACACTAAGATCAGTCAGCTGTTCAATATTCAAAATCTGTGTTAGATTATATAATAACCAGAACCTGATCTTCATGAAATTTTTATGGTATCTCTATGACATAATGAATCACAACATACTAAAATTTTATCATATTCCAACGGCTGAATGTTAAGATATAATTAAAACTAAAACAGAGTTTCCCTAAAGGTTGAATCAAATCCCGAAATTTCTCACCAAGAAGCATAAAACACCAAGAAATTAAAGGATTTGCAGAAGAACATGATTTGAGAAAACCCAATTTCAAATGAATCAAAACATCTCGTGATACCCAAAGTTCTAGATCAAGTAAAACACAAGTATTCAATTTCCTATATCATTTGGATGAAAATCAGTTTTGCTCAATAATTCAAAGGACCAAATTGAGTGAACAATTTTCTAATGTTCTTCATGAAAACCAAAAAAAAACCCTCCTCTAAAAGAGAAATCGTCTCCTGCTTAAATTAAGTTAGGACGACTAAAATGAATCAAGACTAAGGACCAACCGGGTTTAGTTAAACTTGAGAAAATGGTTAAATCTTGTTACATGTAGTCCTGGACCCTTCATCCGATCGATCGTGATCGCGTATGTAGGCGAGTTTGGGGCATGAATCCGACCAACCATAGTTAGTTGGCCGTTTGTGTTGTTTGTTTTGATAGTTCGGACCCTTTGAATCTACATTTACACCCTCCATCTATGCCTGCGAAGATAGATGGTTGAGACCGATTTGAGACACATGTAATTTGCCGTAACCCTAGTTTAGGGCTTCACGTCCATGTTGTTTTGGCTGGACAAACTGGTAAGCGTTGCTTCCCTCTTGGGGAGGCCGACCATGCGGGGCCCTCATTGAGTCGGTGGTAAATACTCCAATACCGCTTGAGGGTTATGGATTGATCCGGGCCATCCAATCATCCGGTGAAGTTGGATGGTTATGATCGTTTCGAGACCGATATGGTCGGTTAGTTCAAACATGCTCAATCGGGCTAGTATAACACACCGAGAGTTGTAGCTTTGTATGGGTATTTCGTACATATTTTATTATTAATGCTTGGAGATTCGTGTTGCTCACGAGAACAACAATCAGTCGTCATGCCACACCGGTAATGAGTACAGGAAATACGAGGCTGGTTTTGCATTAATTAATAATGTTGTAAATTCACAGGGTATATGGGATTGTTGCTATATGCTCCAACCTGGATGAATTTCGTGTATTTAATTCACAGAATGTTGGGATTGTTGTCACATGCTCCATTCTAGGTGAATTAGTAAAGTGAAGAAGTATTCATCACTCATTAATGGCTTTATCTTTTGCAAGATGTTAGCGCATAATTTTGGCTTTTACAATTTTAGCCTTAAATGAAAATCCACCACCAACAGTTGCGCAACACTACTAAATCTCGCTAGGTTTCCACATATTTCTCGTGTTTAGGCTGTCGTCATCTGTCCCGTCATTTCTGTAACCAATCTGCGATGTCTTCGCAGTATGTTGTATAAAGATTTCGCAAAGGTATTGATGTTGCGATATTCTAATCCTATACCTAAACAAATGCACTGCACGGGAGTACTTTAGATTCGAGAGATCAATCTATACAATTCTGGCCTAAACCAAGAAATGGCCGTTCCAGACTTGCTTCGGTCATAAAGTGAAGGAGATGGGGTTGATCTTAGGGAGGGAAGCGAAGAAGGTGCTGATATTGTGAAGGTGTTGGCTGTTTATGACTTGTATCAGAATGTTGAACTGGCTTGTATAATGTAAGCTATCTGTTCTGGGTGTTTCTGGATACGGTGTTAACAACAACTTGGTTTCTCATGTTATTTGGAAATAAGTTAGAGAACCTATTTATACAAGTCATTTTGAGCGCAAACTTCATCTCGTAGGAAGTGGAGGAAGTTGAGTGATAGAGTAGTGGGGTCGTGTAGGTGATTGTCACGCGATCACGCCTTTTCCCACTTCCCTCATTACCATTAACCGTCCAACTTTCCTGACACGTTCTCGTAATGAGCGCGTTGCACGCCGCACGCTGTAAACCGCCAGACCAATACCCCATAAGTATCCATCAGTTTGTGACATGCTTGATGTCTCGAATGAGTGAGTCAAGTCGTGGGACCTACCGCAAGGAATAGCATATGGTGCTATTAGGTTAAATAACTAAGTTATTTATGGAATTGATATTCATGAATTATCGTGCATTCTCGATGCATGTAATGCATTGCTCTTAAGCAAGCAGCTCAAAACAATCGACATGCATGAAACATTGTTGTTTTAAAGCTTAATTGAGTAAGTGGCGGACTAAGCGTCTTAAAATGGCAGCACGTCCAACCATCTTCGAGTGATCATTTGGAAGCCGCATGGTCGGGCCATCATCTGGTCGATCACTCCTTGTGGCAGAGTGGCGGACGATAATCATTGAGGCGCTTTATTGATCGTCTAATTTTTAATCCAAGCCGTCCGACCAAGCTGGCAAAGTTGGACGGACGAGGTGATTTACGGCACATATTTGCTATCGCTGATGGATTTTAGGGTTTATTAGAGGTACGCAAACATCCCCTCTTTGGCTGATCGAATCCAAGCATTGGTGCTAATTTTGGAAGGACCGACCAGGCATGCATGGAGACGGCCCGCTGGCGTGCATGTCTACACCTCTCGGTCCCACAAAGGTTCGATCTCAGCCACTCAATTTGACCGGCAAAGATGAGTGGTCGTGATCGATTTGCGACAAAAATATATTGCCATAAAGGGTTTAAAAGTCGTGTGGCATGCCACTTTTGGGGCGTGCGTTTTGAGGCACCGGGCCCTAGTATGCATAGGCCGGCCGGTCACACGCAAAGGTGGGTCCACGGTGATCACATTGACATCCTTGGGACCTTTTGAGTCTATATCTACACCGTCCATTTAGGCTGGTGAAGATGGATGGTCACGATCAATTTACGACATACGTGTATTGCCGCAAACCCTAATTAGGGTTTTGAAACAGCCACGTCCGCGCAACTTTGACCAAGCGGTTTGGCATGCCGTTGGCCTCCTTTGGGTAGATCAATCACGTGGGGACAATGTTGGGCTTACAGTGAACTTATGTGCACCTTTCTGATGGTCTAGAATACAATCTAAGCCATCCAAATAGGCTGGCTAAGTTGGGTGGTCGTGATCGATTTAAGACACTAGTGAATTTCCGCGACCCAATTTAGGGTTTGGAAGCATCAAGCCTGCCATGGTTTGGGCGAGCGTTTCACTACTCAATGGCCCCACCATGGGAAAGTCATTCGAGCAAGGGAAAAGTGGGGCCGCCCGTGCGCGTGCTAGCACTTCCCTAATCATTCGTGGAGCAATCTAAGTCGTCCAACAAGGCTGGTAAAGTTGGATGGTTGTGATGTGTTTAAGATTGTTTTGGACAGTCTAGCTCAATCGAGCTTCTTTCAACCAGCGCGACCACCCTACTTAGGGTTGGCGTTTGACGGCGGTGGGAGGTGAATGGGTAAAGTCCAATTAGTCGGAACATTAGTGGACCCGCCAATGGCCATCATGATGGTTTCCCATTCCTGATTGGGTTCGGCTAAGCTTGTTAATTTGTGCAGCCAAATTGTGTGGCCGTGATTATTTTTGAGACTGATGTGAACAGTCCAGATTTTCCTTAAGGAATTTAAACGCGTTCGGTCGCGCTAACTTTTAATTAAAAGGTGTGCGAACGCGCTGATCTATTTGTCATAGGGTGGTGTAGCCTATGTGAGTGTTTTTATGCAGGTCTCAATAATGACACTTCGGGGATTCATGCTACTCATGAGAGGAACATTTAATCGTCATGTCATGCCAATATTGAGAATTGCTGGGAACATTGCATAGGAAAACACTAGGCGATCATGCATTAGTGAATAATGCCGATAGAACTCACACAATATTTGGGATTGCCGTTGCACGCACCATTCTGAGTGAATTTCATGAATTATATTGAATTGCTTCAAATAAAGCAAAGAGGTTTTCTGCACTCGTCACTTCTTAAACCGCTTTTCCTTTTACAATTTTAACCTTGAACTAAAATCCACCATCAACAGAACCCAAATTATACAAATGGAGGAATGGGTTTTATTCTTAGAGATTCATACCATAAATTTGTTTACGCTCAGTCTACTTACTTGGTATGTTTCTCTGCAGAAAAAGCAGAGACTCGTGCAATCAGAGATTCTTTGATGGTGGTGTTGGAGAAGAGACTTGATCAAATCATAGTTGACAGTGACACCTTATCAATCTCGGAGCAAATAAATAAGAAGACCTTCATGGGAGATTAGAGAACTCATTGCATGTTACAAGACGTTAAAGCACTAGTTCCTAAGTTTAAATTTATCTCCTTTGTATTTGTTAACCGTGTTGCAAATGGAGTTCCTCATGACCTAGTTCAATGGGCTAAAACAAATGTCGCCATACGGCTGGTCTCGCACCTATTTGGCTCCTGCCATCTTTATCCAAGGAACATAAGACTGGTTCTTTGTAGTCCTAGTTCTGTTTTGCTTATTAAAAAGAAAAAGAAAAAGATTGCGTCCCATAATTTTATATATATTATAATAAAAACTTTACTATATATATATACTAGCCCTTAACCCGTGCCGTAACGGCACGGGCCATGATGTTGGTTCATTTTTAATATATCGTATAATTTGTGTCCCGAATACTTCTAACTCCTTATGATTTAATATGTGTTTGTCATAAAAATAGTTGGGATTTTCCTCTCTTTTTACTTTGTTTTTTCCTTTAATATTTTACCGCTGGAGATTTGCTCAAACGAAAGAAATATAATCTTAACTTCTAGACACTTTTTTATTTAGGTTCATTGCTTATAATGAGATAATGCTCTACATGAACATGGAAGTTTAAATATTTTTTGGAAATATGTCGTCAGCAGCGCTCATTTCAGTGAAATCAACTAATCAATATTGTCCATAAAAGTCTCCACATGCTCCTATTTCGCTCCCACTGACTCATGTATCATGGTCATGTTGTCGATCCTCCAAATAGGCAGAGAATAGTATTTTTTTGCATCGAACGAATGATACAAACTATCCAATGTGACATGATTTTCCCCGTAATTTTTCAACACCCATTAGATGACAATGTTTAAAATGTGTACCCATTACCTTTTCGAAGGGATTGTATATATGAGAACCTCTCGCCATTAAATCTTCAACAAAGTATTGTGCCCAACAATTGCCTTAACGAAGGCTTTGGTAACTTCAAAAGTCTTGGACATTTTGTCACTTCCGTATGTTCCTACCTTCACTTAAAATACAACTGCGGGAGACACATTACCTCATAAAGAACCTTGAACACATATTGTACTCCATGATCCTATTTCAAATTGATAGATTGTCAATAGATCCTTTACCAAAAGTTGACATATTCTACGTTGAATATTTATAAAAAAAAAAATTATGGTATTGTGGATCGTTGGTTTCTAAGACTGTAGTTTTCAAAATTGGCCTCTTCAAGTCCCACGACTTTCTAAGTTTATATATCTTGTTTGTTTTTAACATTTTAGTTATCCATATTATGTTTGTTACTAACTTTAAACTTGATGTCATCTTCTATCATGAACTTTATGTGATTTCAGAATCGAAATAGTTATACCTCTTTCATTCGTATCAAGTAATCCGTTGTATATCCCAACAATTCTTCTACAACAATTCCTTTCTTTTGCCGTTTCCGAACCATCAGTAGCCATTATTGTCAAACGCAATTTGTCTAATTTATGTTGATGTTATGTATTTACAATGTTCATTTTTCTTAAATAAATAGATTGTGGAAAAACTAAAAAAAAAACAAAAAACATAAGTATTACATCGAGTCTAAGTTACTATATCCAAAATACTCCGGACACTGCTTCTGATGCCTTGTTTCCTCAAATTCCTCGTTGCATTCTAGACAGTATAGGCAACACCAATCATTTACAAAGTGAGCTATTTGCGCAAGTGTGGTCAATGTATCCCTTGCCTGTAATAATAATAACAATACGTCAATTTTTTCAAGGCATCCAATTGTAAATGGTATCAATCTAATAGATTTGAATTATACCTCAATCTTAGATATCACCTTCTTTTCACATAACATAGCAATTGAGGAAGGACAAATCTTGACCACTCTTTACATAAGGCGAGTTAGCCAAACTATGTTTTGCAATTGTCTTACGTGAAAATTATTATTAATCCATATTTTAGTCGGCTCCTATCGGCTTCTGGTCTAATTAGTCCTATAGAAAGTTAATCTTAAATTTTTGACCTTATCTCCGACCAAATTATTGAAGTATTCTCAGTCATGTTCTGCGTGTGATCTACCCATATGTGTCTACTCTACCTTCTAACCCAGTGAATGAAACCTATACATATTGATCCGTAATTTGATATTGTTGATTTGTCATCAAGAGGTCGCATGATTTGAGAAAGTAAAATATAAAAAATATTCTATAAACATCGGAGGCGAAATTTAGAGTTTTTTATGATGATTTTGAAGAACAAACATAATTTTCAAACAAATATTTTAGAATGCAAATACATTTTCCTAGGTCAATAAGGTTTTATATCCGGGAATTGAGTGAAAGTTGTTGTCTTTGTAGGTAGTTGTCGTGAAACAACTCGACATTGATGGTCTTTCGGGAAAAGAATGTAATAGTACTTGAGAGAGCGATAATGTTCTCTTACACGGTACACCAATTGCCTTTATATAATACGGATGATCGAACAGTCATGATCATATTGTATTATACGTTCCGGTATCATCCTCGAAATATTTGGTTTTTGTCCTTATCAATCGTGCTAAAAACAACCAATTACATCTTTCACAATACAATAAAACTCACTAAAAGGCATTAACTATTGTTATACACTACTATTACCAACACCCGCACCACCATAAAAACCATCCACCGCCACTATTTCTTCCACCAATAGTAATATTACCGCCTCCACTATTCACAAACACCCGCCACCGCTTATACTAACCCTACTTCCACTACCACCATTAGAATTAATATAGTTTTTAGTAAATTTATGTATTTATGTTAGATTATTAAAGGGACATTTATAATAGAAATTTAATTAATCATTTATCTTTGCCAAGGACAAATCCTGACAACTATTTACATAAACAAATCGATAATGAATAATTTCATATGTTATGATCTTGATTCGTGTCGTTCGTTTAGTTATTACATAACATGGCAATTGATTGCACCAATTTTTTAAAATGGACATGTGTTTTATCGAGTTTATTTTAACATTAGAATGATCAACCATGTTTTATACTTTATAATATAACGTTACACATTTTGTATGCGTTACGAAATTAGCATAATATGTTTTTATTCACCAATACCCACCACCACCATAAAACCATATGAATCCACTTTTTTTATCCACCACCACCTAGTGGCGGAGCCAAGGGTTGACTAACCTGGCTCTAACCCCTTAAATTTTTAATAACTTCATAAATTTTTTAGTTTATTTTATAAATAGTACTTTGTCCATATATATTTATGGTTTAGTCCACCAAAGTTTACATGTTTCTTTTTTTTTTTTTTTAAAAAATAGGCCTCCTCAATGTCAATTTTTGACTCCACCACTGCCACCATCACTGTCGCCCATCCCATTAGGTTGTTGGACGCAATTCTAATTTTCAATCACAAATGCCATGTATGAGGTTTAGATTGAACAAAATTTCGTCAATTGATTAGTTTCATTATTTATTTTTTTCCGTTTATATATGCTTTTTTTTGTATTTCAATCAATTTTATTGCAATCATGAGGTTGGATACATGTGAAAAATGGACTTTGTATCCCATTTTACGAAAAAAGAACAAAAATAAATATAATTGTGCGTGGCTCATCTTAACCACCACTAATCTTTCGGCCTCCACCTCTTCTACTACTCATTGTCATGAGAAAATGTCCATTGATTCTATTTATCAAAATAACTTATTAATAGAAATAAAAATTATAATTAATTAAGAAAATTTATAATTAAAAAATGATTAGTCATTTATTATAAGCAATTAGTGATACACTAATTAATAAAACAAATTATAATGAATAAATTATTTATTATGTGCAATTAGTGAAACACTAATTAATAAAGCAATTATGGTATTTAAGTTGAACAAACCACCACTGTTGATTTATCTTTTCTATCAATTCCAACCAAGGTGGAACACCGGTTAGAGGCCACTCTTATGACACAATAGGTCACGAGTTCGAACCTCCCGTTATAATTTTTGAAATTCCATATCTTGACTTGAGTATTCATTTTTCATTCATAATATTGGAATTAATGCCACGTGTGCGAGTTGTAGGGGTGGTCGGGAGAACCACATCCCTTGATTTATCTTTCCCACGGACAAATCCCGACCACCACTCGCATGTGCAAACTTAGCCTAACTTTGTTTTGTATTCTTGATATATATATATATATATATATATATATATATATATATACTAGGATATGACCCGTGCCATAATGGCACGGGGCTATAAGTTGTTTTGGTATTAGTTGTATATTTCTTTTCTTGCGAGAATACCATGAGATGAGTGTGGGAAACTCGGAGAATGGTAATCTTTCTTAAATTGAATTCGAACCTTTGATCGATATTATTAACATCAACGGGATCGGTTTCTTGTTGGATGGTGATTAGGATGTCCATATATGAATGTACACAGACATATATACACCAGATCTAAATTTTTTGGTTGTAAAGATATCCAATGTAAGTGCGTATACTGGAATCAGCATCTAGTTTCATCTATGCTTATTGATAACTATCCATTCACAGTTGTTGCAAACAATACCAACATACTTGAAAACCTAAATTCCTAAGCTGGAACTCCTAGAAATTCCTTGTTTGAATAGAATCAACTTGTCGATTGCGCTCCAAATTACAAATGCAGTGCAACCATCATTTAATTAGATTGTTATTTTGTGCTAAAAAAATTAGTACAATTCTGATTACTTATATTATTGCGGATCATACTCCGATTCTACTATCAATTTGTATCATGTATATTACTTTATATCATTAGTTGTTAGTGTGATGGACCTGATGGTCGATCCATCAACAATGAAATTGGCATGAAACATTTTTCCACCATTGTTTTTATGTTTCTGAAGTTATAAAATGTGATGGTCCCATTGCTATACCGCCAAATTATCACTTACCGTTTGTCTACCCATTGCAATCATTCAATGATGCCCGTGAACTAGATTCAATTACTTCGATTTTTTGTAATTTTTTAGTATTCCTACTTATAATTAAAGTGAATCTCCAACATTATTATTATTAATTCGGTTAGAGTGCCAATTCGTATACATTAACCCAGAAAACTCAACTACATCTGTTCTCCCAGAAAAGAAATCCCGTGGTTGCTCATCTTTTCCCTGCATTCGATTTTAGGCTCCCTTTGTCATTGGTTGAATAGTTCTATCAGTTTTTCCATTTGGGGTTTCAGTGTAACCTTTGAAGAAAATTAGGGTTGTATGTTAGATTCTATTGGTCTTTGAACGGTTTGTTAAACCTAAAACGTGTTCCAATTATGATAGCCTTTTTAAATTCCTATCTCGTCTTCGGTCAACCTAGGAGGGATGTAATGTATCTCCATGGTAATTTTTTGGTTCTCTTTTATGTTCTTGGTGTATGGCAATTTTCAATAAACTTTCATTAACCATAAATTTTGCAAGCGATACGTGAAAATCTGATTGATATACCAACAGATTTCAACCAAAGATTGTGACGTAACACATGAGAGGGTGTTCTATGATCATTCTATTTTAAAATTCTACATGAAGGATGTGCCAATCAAATCCTCATACGGATATTAGTAGGCATAAGATGGTCAATCAATGGTTCTTGATGTTCTAATGCATTTTTTTCCATCGAATATAATTGAAAACCAATCACATACTCTTGGAGCCTTAGGCGATAGCAAGGGAAAATATGGATCTTAAAAACGGCTTCTCTTCAGATTTAGTGTTAGAATTTTTTTTTCTTATTGTCAGATAATAATGCTATATAAATATAATGCGAAGGCTTCTAACGATACACGCTATAAAAACTATACCAAAAACCAAAATGGTTGATTTTCAGAAATGTATTTTTGTCTGACATTTTCCCAATAAAGAAAGAAAAAAACATAAAATCTTTAATATATGCCTGCACCGTATGAAGATATGTAATTTCAAGGTCCATATTTGAATATCTTTTAACTGCAAACGAAGAAACAAAATCCAGATCACAAAATGCAACATATAGAAACAAAAAGAAATCAAATTTCATATATAACCAAAAAATTTAGGAAACCTAATATAAGAGTAAAAATGAATATAGTACAATCATATTTGAATATCTTTTAACTGCAAAAGTTAAATTGGACAACATAAAATAATAAAAGATTAAATGATATGGGTATTAGGAAACCTAATATAAGAGTAAAAATTAATATAGTACAATCATATTTGAATATCTTTTAACTGCAAACGAAGAAACAAAATCCATATCACAAAATACAACATATAGAAACAAAAAGAATATATGACCAAAAATTTAGGCATGAGGCACCACCATTCTTTATATGCTAAAAATGTTGATTTTGATTATGAAAGGGATTAAGTTAAAAGGGAATTTAATTTAGAATACAATAAATGGTTTCACATTAAATGGGAAAAGTAACTCCCAAATAAATAACATTAAGAGGGTGGAGAGGAAATGCAAAAACTTATTAAATATGTGGCACAATCTAGATCACTCTTTGTATGTAGATTGAAAATCTTAAACTGGGGCTCAATCTCAACCCTACTTTATATGATAAAAATGTAGATTGAAAAACTTAAATCTAAACTGTCCTTTATGTTTCCCAAATGTAGATAACCGTCCATATGGAAAAACACCATTGTCCCTTTAACCAAAAAATTTAGGAAACCTAATATAAGAGTAAAAATGAATATAGTACAATCATATTTGAATATCTTTTAACTGCAAAAGTTAAATTGGACAACATAAAATAATAAAAGATTAAATGATATGGGTATTAGGAAACCTAATATAAGAGTAAAAATTAATATAGTACAATCATATTTGAATATCTTTTAACTGCAAACGAAGAAACAAAATCCATATCACAAAATACAACATATAGAAACAAAAAGAATATATGACCAAAAATTTAGGCATGAGGCACCACCATTCTTTATATGCTAAAAATGTTGATTTTGATTATGAAAGGGATTAAGTTAAAAGGGAATTTAATTTAGAATACAATAAATGGTTTCACATTAAATGGGAAAAGTAACTCCCAAATAAATAACATTAAGAGGGTGGAGAGGAAATGCAAAAACTTATTAAATATGTGGCACAATCTAGATCACTCTTTGTATGTAGATTGAAAATCTTAAATCTGGGGCTCAATCTCAACCCTACTTTATATGATAAAAATGTAGATTGAAAAACTTAAATCTAAACCGTCCTTTATGTTTCCCAAATGTAGATAACCGTCCATATGGAAAAACACCATTGTCCCTTTAACCAAAAAATTTAGGAAACCTAATATAAGAGTAAAAATGAATATAGTACAATCATATTTGAATATCTTTTAACTGCAAAAGTTAAATTGGACAACATAAAATAATAAAAGATTAAATGATATGGGTATTAGGAAACCTAATATAAGAGTAAAAATTAATATAGTACAATCATATTTGAATATCTTTTAACTGCAAACGAAGAAACAAAATCCATATCACAAAATACAACATATAGAAACAAAAAGAATATATGACCAAAAATTTAGGCATGAGGCACCACCATTCTTTATATGCTAAAAATGTTGATTTTGATTATGAAAGGGATTAAGTTAAAGGGAATTTAATTTAGAATACAATAAATGGTTTCACATTAAATGGGAAAAGTAACTCCCAAATAAATAACATTAAGAGGGTGGAGAGGAAATGCAAAAACTTATTAAATATGTGGCACAATCTAGATCACTCTTTGTATGTAGATTGAAAATCTTAAATCTGGGGCTCAATCTCAACCCTACTTTATATGATAAAAATGTAGATTGAAAAACTTAAATCTAAACCGTCCTTTATGTTTCCCAAATGTAGATAACCGTCCATATGGAAAAACACCATTGTCCCTTATAATATAGATATATATAAACTTTACTGATCATGTTATATTATATTAACTTGCGTACATAAAGAGCCATGAACCACAAAGACATCCAATTTTTGTAGATGTAGTAGTGATGAATGATGGTGTGAACTGTAATCTCCAACCATTTAAAATGATTCTCTTCTTCAATAAGAGATGCTCCAAATAAAATGGAATTTTTTTCCCAAAATCTTGTATATCCAAACGAATCCGGTTGCCCTAAATCCCTTTTGTTGAAGATGAATCCAAAGCGACGCTAGCAGAATCGTTGATGTTCTTGATGAATCGAGAATAGCAAACCAAGAAACACCGTAGAGATTTGAAGGTTTCACTATTAGAGTGAAGAAAAATTCGTCATAAAACCGAAAAAAAAGATCGCCCAATAGCGAAGAAATGTGTCCATAGACACCCAAAACAACAAAAATAAAACCCCAAAATCATAAACTAATTTATTTCTATTCATAAAAAAAATACTAGATCTAGTCAAAAAGGACTAAATCTGAGCAAGATGAAGAAGGAAACTATAAAGTTTTTTTCCTTTTGGAGAGAGAAAAGAGAGAGAGGACTAAATCTATTTTGTATTTGGGTTTTGATTATCTTGTATTTTGGTGTTTTGGATAACCCTGTGAGCAATCATGTAATCACTTTTAATGAATTGAATTGTGGTTTCCAAAAAATATAATAAAAAAATTGCTTTTGTTTGTTCGTGTGTATCTAATAAATGCAATAGTGAGGCCCACCTAACAATTTTTTTGTTCATTTTGACCTCAGATTCCATAATGGAGAAACCGGTTTGGTCATCTTTGTGTTTTGACATTAACATACTACAATTGCGATGAGAGAATGGCCGAAAGAAATGAAGATGAGAAAGGATCTACAAGTGCGATGAGAGGTGGTTGCTTTTTGTTTAATCACTCTGGCTTTGGCCGTGTGTCCTTAATTGTCAGAAGAAATCGTTTTAATTGGGCTCTGAATTATTATTGATTCTGTTAACAACTAGGTTTTTATTTATTTATTTTTCCTGAAATGATTTTGATATAAATTTGTGAACCATACCAACGGAGAAAATCTAAGGTCGACGGAAATTTGACAAAACCAGCATATTATAATGCATATTATAATACGGTGTTTCGCATGTCATCTCCATCTGGCCTCATTTAATAAGAACAAAATGATTGTAGTTTATTAAATACATTGGCCTTGTTTGGTAAAATTTATGATTATCTATTTATGATTATAGATAATCATAAATCGATAAATGATTTTGATATAATCATTTTAAAAATAAATTTTTCCAAACACTTTTTTTAAATAATTGATTATCTTAGAATGATGATCTCAATGATCAGTCATGTGTTGGCCTCTTGATAGTTTAGAGAAAATAAGAACAAAAAAAATTTGAGTTGCTTAGAAAAAATAATTATTATAATAAATTTTAAACAACGGGTTTATGGAAATAATGGATTTTTTCAATTATGATTAAAATAAGCAATTATTATAATGTTTCGCATATAAAATCCATGTTGGATAATGGATTATAAGCTGATAATCCATTAAAATAATGGTTACCAAACAGCCCATTAAATACACGGGCGGGGTACGGTGTTTCGCATGTCTAATCAAATCATGTAACTATTAAATACATTATTTCTTTCTGATTGTAATTTATCACTCTTATCTGTATAACCCGTAGTCTTCATCCTACCTTAAACATGCATGCTAAATAGGAATTAAAAAAAAAATAACTAGATTACTGCAGCAGTGTAAGGCCGGACATGATGCAGTATTTAACATTTTGACCATGCGCGTGTCATGTTCTTTTGTGCTTTGGATTTCGAAGTCTTTTATACTTCCACGTATTTGTAAGAAATATGTGCATGAAACATGTGTAAATAAGAGTATGACATTGGACTAATGCGGTACTTCGGATAGTTTTTCGTATGAAAGTATTAAAACAAAATAAACCAGAGACGATACTTTCTCTCGGCCTCTTTCTCTTCTTCTTATCTCCAACACTTTTACCCAGCCTAGTTAGCTAAGCTGCCTAGCTTATGGCATTACAAAAATAGCCATACACATCAAATGCTTTAACAAAGGACCCATCTCCTCTTTATGCACGTGGTCACCGGATATAAAATGATCTACACGTGGTCACCATTCCTTCACTTCGTCCTCATTCCATTGAAATACAGACGTCATTGACAACCCAAGTTCCCAGCTCCAAAATTTAAACTTTTAAAACTATCCATAAATCCTAACATCTCCTATTTTTCCTCTAACTTGTCAAATTTTCATAATGGGGACTATGCTTTCTTTTACTTCTTCTTTGTATTTTTATTTTTCTTTTGAGCTTCATCTCTCAAAATCCCTAGAAATTTGAAAAAATTGATTGGCATTTCATGTTGTTCTTGTACGTATCTTCTCATTTTATCGGTTGTTCTTTGATTTGCAAGAGAAGTCAAACCCTTAAATCAATTAAATTCTACCGTGTAGTTTAGACAAGAGCTAGAGTTCCGCATGCATGGAGAGTAATGGGTCTAGAAAGTTTAGTGTGATGGGATGGAAATGAAGGTTAATGGAAAGTATTTATTGATGCCTGTTCTTATATATTAGCTCCTCTCTCATAAAAAGGTAGAATTGATTAGTGTGAAGTTTGCAGTGTGTTTGTCAATATCATGGATAGTGTCTTGACGGGGATGCATGTGCTTGAAGATTCATTCCAGGCGCACCACTTGATGGAGTCTCTGCAAGTCAATGACCGATACTTGACGAAAGAGAAGGTAATTAGAGAATTGATGATTCTGCTCCGATTGATTTGCAACTTCTTTGGTTCTGATAATAAGAATTTGGCTGCTTTTCATCGAATGCTCTGCATCTTTTTGACTGCTTTTTTTCTTCAAAAAATCGGAATGATTCAATGGAAGAATTTATGGGAATTTTGCAAAACGGGTGAACGGGAATAATTCATAAGATTAGTCCGAATGTGGCCCCGTTCATCTGTTTTTTTTTAATGTGGGTCGAATATGGGCCATTGGTCGTATTCAAATAGATCATCTTCATTACCCGTTTCTCTGCTACTGTAGAAACCGAATCATTTGCTCAATCTAGTTACTTATTTTAATAACTTTGAATTGGAAATATGTTTGTTTGGTCGTATATGCAGTAATTTCGTGATCAATCTGGTTGATTATGTCGATTTAGATCTCGATTTCATGAGATTGTAAACTAATTTTTTTTCTTGGGACAAACTTTGTGACTGACAGAAATACATCGAGTCATCATATAAAAGGCCTCCCTATGGTCGGCCAAAAATACTTAAACCTGAATAGTAGAAAGTAAGTTTTCTTCCACCTCTGCTTGTTGTTGTCCATTCCTGATCTTACATTCATAATAAAACACAGTATAGACCAGAAACATGAAAATTTTCACAAAACAAACGTATCCTAGTATCCCAATCTCGGTCCGAAGTCCATCAGTTCCGGATACTTGGTTAATATGATTCCTCGAAAAACCATATCCCATAAAAATCATAAGGCTAAGGATCGAACAAATTAATGATAAACATAATCCTTGAAGTCTTGTTCCTCTAATATGATCCTCCATTCTTGCTATGGTTCCAAGGCCTTCCAAGTTTTCCTCTATTACGGATATCACTAAACTTAGTATCCAAACCGAGATGATGTACACATAACATAATGTACATAAAATTGTAATCACAAGGATCAAAATTGTCGAAACAATATCAGTTACCAAGATAATCGAGAAAACACTAATTAAGATTAAGATCAAAGCAACCAGAACCGAAAAGCTGAAAGAAATGTAGAACCATTTAATGACGCGTCTCTTCCACGATATATCGATCTTTGAGAATAACTCCTTAGAGTTCATTTGCTTACCAAAGTAACTCATATAAAATGTAGCTAGCAATGAAAAAAGTGGAACAAAGAAAAATGCAATTAGGAAGAGCAATTCTATACCCAAAAAGACTTGAAAATCATTAACAATCCCTTCGATTTGTTCTCTATTTGGCTCATCCAGATAGTGTATTTCTTCTATCCTCGAAATCATATCAACTATCGGTGGTGTTAGTACTAAATCCATCGATAATATTAATATACAGAACGGTAGAAGTACAAGGAGCTTGTTTAAGACCATACATTTTCCATTTCTGAATAAAATTCCCGAAACTTGACTTAAAACTTGTAGGACACCTAATGGGAACGGCGATTCTTTGATGATCAAAGATCTATTCATTTCTTCCTCCATTAATCTTTTATTATGGCTGTACTTACCAATTAATCGTAATATTTATTTATATAGAACTTATATTAATGATAAAAAGGTTACATAGTTTGACGTAAAAGTTATACCTAACTTGACTTAGAAGTATGATGCTATTATTGTGATGGACGGATTGGGATATGTTTGTCGTCATAACAGATGAGGCTCAATCTTATCTTATACTAATATAAAAAAAAATAGCTCTTTTTGGTAGGAGACCCTTTAAATTACTTAGTTGTCCCTATTTTTTACATATTTATATAAATGCTATTGTTTTAAAAATATATCAAAATTTTTAAAAACTCAATATATTTCAAACTATATACTGGATTTTTTAAAAATTAATATATTTGAAAAGCTCTTTCAATTATGAGAAAATGGGTCATTTGTCCAAAAAAATTTAAAACACGGTTCAAATGGACAAGTAAAAAAAGTACGGGTGAAATAGCCAAAAAAAAATAGCAAGGATGAAACTGGATTCATCCTGGCTTATACTTAAAAAATAGCAAGGATGAAACTGGATGCATCCTGTGTAAAATAAAAATAAGAAAAAAATATTTGAAAATGGACAGGATGTAACCAGTTTCATCCTGTCCATTTTCAAATTTTGTCCATTTAAACTATGATATCTTTTTAATTTTAATTTATTTAAACAGGTATCAAAAGCTAAATGTCTTTTTCACCCAGGAATTGTTGATTTTGGTCTTTTTGACCAATTTTGTGTTCAATTATCTACGTAACGAGTATAAATAAGAATAATAAATTTTTGTGTTAGGAAAAAAATTTCATTACTTTCAAATTTAATATTGTTGGATAAATAAAAATTCAAGCATGTGCATCGCACATACTTACTAGTATATATAATATTATGACCTTAATTTTCCTTTCTTAGTGACCGACTAATGACTGTTTTTTTTTTGTTTTTTTTTTTCATGCTTACTGATGACTATGTTCTGATTTGTAAACTCCTTAACAGCACCACTGGTCGTCACTATTGGAATGGAACTCTGCGTCCACGGTCCACTTTAATATGGCATTTTTATTAACAATGAATTTAAAAAAAAAAATTAAAAAAAAAAAAATTTATGGAAACTCAAACTGTTGACCAGATATCACTGAAACTTGCGAGACAATGTAGCGGCACAAATAAACCATCACAATGTAGCGTCACAATCGTGTAAGCCGATGGCTACGCTGCTAGGGCAGGACGGCCCTATACCTAGTTAAAAAAAAAAAAAAAAAAAAAAACCAAAATGGAGTTGTGCTCAAATCTCCTATGGACGATCATAATATACTGTATATATGAACGTCAATATAATCATCAAAATTAAAAAAAAATAGATGTCCACTTTATACATGACCAAGAGATACTGATCATATTAGATTCCACAAATAAGTAATCTGATATTTTCAATTGTTAAGAGCTTCTCCAATGGTTATTGTGTATGTATGTTTCTTATGTGGCAACACAAATAATACATCCCAATATCCTATATTTTTCCTTAAAATTAGGGAGAGAGAAAAATTCATCTCCAACAGTATTGCATGTAACCTCTTCTTTTAATTAATATAAATTTTATTTTCCATAATTAAGATTTATTAGAGCTAAAAATGGTTAGTTAATATATTACAATCAATTTAATTAAGTAAAAGCTGGCGTTTTAAATATTCCCCTTGACATTGTCTACTCAAAGTCATCTATATATTGGTTTAAGACATCAGGGTTGGATAATGATTTTAGAGAAAATGGATGTGTATCCTAGGTGGATTTTGACATTTATCTCCACACACATGCCATTGGAGAAGCTCTAAGCTCATCCCTTGCACATCAACTTTCTCCAGGGTGAAGATCTTCCCGCTGTAATTTAGTCCAACAACAACTAGTTTATCCTTCCAAAAGAACGCGCAATTGGGGATACAAAAGCTAATTGGGGATATAAATTAATATCTCCATCCAATAGTTATTGCTAAGGGGTGTTTTTTAGGGGCGGAAATACTAAAATACCCTTTAAAACAAATAAAATCTAAATCAAGCCTAAATATTCTCCATTCCATTTCGAATTTTCTTCTCCTTATTTTGTAGGCTCACTTTGAAAATGATTTTCTTTTTTACATTGCGGTATTGTATTAGTGATGAAGAGCGAAGTGATGAATACCATCTTAGGAAGTGATGAAGATTATCTTAGAAAAATGGTCCGACGTGCTCGATAAATAACTTATAATGCCGGCACTTTAAGTTGGGAGTACCCATTCTCTGTACATTTTGTAACATTTGTCGGCATGTTGAGATTATTAGTCCTACATTGTCTGGGCATCTAAGATCCTGCGGTTTATAATCTCTTAGGGCCTCTCCACTCATTGTCAATTGGTTTTGAGTTGGATGCCCATATTCTAACATGGTATCAGAGTAGACAATTTGCGACGAGTCTTTGACCGCGCCTTTACTCCGCGTCACCCGATTTAATTGTCTACGCGTTAGACCCAATGAGGCTACACGTGAGGGGGCGTGTTGAGATTATTAGTCCCACATTGTCTGGGCATCTAAGATCCTGCTATTTATAATCCCTTAGGATCTCTCCACTCATTGCCAATTGGTTTTGAGTTGGATGCCCGTATTCTAACATGGTATCGGAAGAGCGAGGCTATTTGTGTCTTTATAAGTGTCTTTGACCGCGCCTTTACTCCAAATTGTTATTACCTCTAAAAAGTTTCTTCTACTCTCATCCAAGTGAAGTGATAATGATTTATACTAATCATTATCAAACTAATCTATTAACTTAGCTAATTATAGTTAATCACTAAATATGATTAGTGAGAGATAAATTAGGAATTAATTAAAACACATGGACATGGGTACTCTAATTTACTATTTAAAATACCTATTTTAGAACCCACAATTGGGGGATATAGCTACATGACAAAAACTGGATCCATATATCAAATCTGGGTCACCCCTTATGTAATTATTTTTTAAATTCCTAATCTAGCCCTCACTAATCAGGTTTAGTGGTTAATAATAATTAGGAAAATCTTAAGTATTTGGGGGATAGATTAGTGTGTATTTTTATTTGAATTTGTGTGAGTGAGGTAAGAGTAGAAGGAGAGAAAAGTATTTTTGAGTGGAAATTTTCTTGTGAAAATGGAAGATGATTGTGAAGAGAGAATTGTTGCTAAGAGGTTGAAATTTTGATTTTTTTTTTCTTTGAATCCACCATTTTTGCAGCTGAAAAAGCTCTGTGCCGGCATGGTATTCAACCAAAAAACCATGACGGCATTTGTTGGAAATTTAAAAACACACAAGAAGCAATTCATAAATGTTTGGAAATTTGATACTTTACAAAATTTTCTGGTTTTGATCTTCAAAACCTTTTTTTTTGTTTTAATCAGTCCACTACCGGCACAGTCAATTAATTCTCGAGCATGCCGGTACCTATGCCGGCATAGTATGATGCTTAAATTTCTATGCCGACACATGATGTAAAGTATCCAGAAACTTTTTTTTTTTTTCACTTGAATACCGGCATTAATAGATTTCTATCGAGTATGCCGGCATTAAGTTACGGCGTTGAACGTTAGTTACCAAGCATGCCGGCACCAATTTTCGGCATGGTCTTCATCACTTCCGTCGATGTAAAAAAATTTATTTCCGGCATGGTATTCATCACTACTGGCATGGTCTTCATCATTTCCGTCATGGTATTCATCACTTCCGGCATGGTCTTCATCACTTCTGGCATGATCTTCATCACTTCCGACATGGTATTCATCACTTCCGACATGGTCTTCATCACTTCCGGCATGGTCTTCATCACTTCCGAATGTTAAAAAAAAAAATCGTTTTCAAAGTGAGGAGCCGGCAGAAAAGGAGAAGAGAATTTGAAAGGGAGTGGGGAATATTTAGGTTTCAAATCCCCCAATTCTGGGTTCAGTAATAAGAAGTGAAGATGGAAATGAGGGATATGTTTTTGTTTTTTGATTTTAAGTTTTTTAATTTTTATTTTGAGGGAATGGTGTTTTAGTATTTTCACCCCAAAAAATACCCCTTAGCAGACACCTTTGGCTGGGGGAAATAATTCATATCCCCAATTAATTTTGATATCCCCCAATTGTGGTTTCCTATTTTATCCTATTATGAGGATATCCCAACTATTTTTTCCGTTTCAAAATAATAAGTAGGTTTGTGCGTCATAGTTTTCATATCCTATTGCCCGTTCTTCCAAAAAAAAACATAGCATTGTTGATACATGCAATCAGGCCTCGACATTATGTAAGAAATCCCCATTATGAACTCAAAAGACAAACAACCAAGGATACATTGTAGGACCATGACAATTAATTTTGGGTGGAAATAATTGAGTTAGGTTGGATTGAACAACAATTCTTCCAAATCTATAATTATCTATAATCTTTTCTTGAACGGCTGTTTGTCATGCACTTTGGAGGGACTGCAAACTTCAGCTTTTGGATTAAGTTTGACGTTTTGTTGGTTTATTATAAAGTACGGGTAAATTTTTGTTAAGAATCTTCGGATGAAAGTGTAGATGTAGAAAATCCTACCTCTACATCCAAAGGTAATTAAACATGCACGCAAGGAAGCAAAACAAACAAAGGAAGTAGTAGAACACGAGATATACGTGGTTCGGCATGATTACCTATGTCCACGGGGGTTTAAAGGATGATCTTATTACTCGATTCAAGGTTACAAGACGGGTGTTTCTCTCTCAATGCTATGATTATGCTCTCTTTCCTCACTTCCTACTTAAGTTCTTCCTCTCTACATGGTCTCTATTTATAGCTACAAGTGATGATACATCGGTACTATGATGTTAGGCCTGGCGTAGCTTCTTCGATGTTCCTCTCGGGTGATCAGTCGATGTCTCAGCCGATGTTCTTATTTGTTCGGGTCGGGACGTCAAGCCGAGTGATGTCTTCTTCTGCTATCTCGTCACTCGATGTCGCCCACTTGGTGGGGATGATCGATATCGCCCTTTGGATCCTTGGCCGAGTCTTCCTTGACCGAGCTCTTCTTATCTTCTCACCAACTCTGTCAGCGCATTTATTGCTCCAGCACCCGATGCCCATCGCATCACAACTTTTCCCCCTTTTCGTCGACTTCTCGAGCTGTCTCTGCTCCTCTTTTCTTGCGCCTAGAGGTGATCCGGTACTCTAGATGCATACTTTCTTCAGTACGTCATGGCTTAGGATCATTCCACCTGTCCCTGTGGATTATTTACACCTACATTTATGCCCCTTCTTTCACTCGTGTGGTCAACACGTGGGGAAGAATAACCGCCTCGTCTTCCCACGTCCTCGGTCATGCCGGTTTTCACGCATGTTGTTCCCCACTCGCTTCAGTTACTGCAACCGGTTCACCTTCTCTGCCGGTCACCACAGGAGGGGTTTATAAGTCCGATGCCTAAACCTTGCTTCCCTTTTATTTCCTTCTCTGCAACTTCACTCTTTCTCTATCCTCTCTGCAACTTCATTCTTCCTCCATCCTCTCCACAACTTCGTTCTTTCTCCATCTTCTTTTCGTTGCTGCTGGCTATTTCTTCGACAAATCTCTTCCCTCTCTTCTCCGTTATCCGTCGTCTTCTCCGTCTCCGTTGCCGCTGCAACCTCAGGATTCGGTTGTTTTTCGCTTCTCCTGCCGTTTTTCTCATTAGTTTGTATGGCATCTTCAACTCCTCAAATGACAGAAAGAAGGTGTGTGAGTTATGTGTTTTCCGATGAAGACGGCGTACCGCTTGATTCCCTGTTCGTCGTAGAAAGTCCTTCCAAGTATGATTATCGCGCTCTAGATTCTATCTTTCCTGATAACCCATCTTCGTTTTCTTGTAGGGGTGACAAGAGGACTGCTAAGGACTTAACGGACGAGCAATATGTTCAACAATTTGAAAGATGAATTCGGTCTTCACGGGTATGATGTCGAGGCTCTTGTCAGGCCGGAGGGTGTTCGAAGAAGGAGGATGTTTTGAGGTTTCCCCATTCGGCCGAGGCGACTATTGTCACCGAGGGCCAGCTAGAGCTCGGGCTGCGTTTCCCTCTATATGATCCTAGTCGCCTGTTCTGTACGAGGCCCTTCTAAGATCCGTCCGTGTCGTGCCTTGGCTCAATGGAATGGTAATACTTTCCGTATCTGTCCGAGTGGGAAAGGCGTAGTCGAGGCGAGTGCGCTCCTACTACTTGGTCTACCTATAATTCTTCCCGGGCGCGAGTGACTATACCCCCGCCCGGCTTCGCCGATAACTATCGGAGCGGGACCACTACTAACGGCGATCTCGCTGGATTTTTGCCGACCCTCACCGTCATAAAACTCTTCCCGAGGGAGTCGGAGACTTCTTTTGGATGAAGACCCCGAGGGAAAGAGTTCCAACAAGCACGCCCGTCATACCAATGACACGGCTTGGGACCGGTTCCCTGGCTATTTCCGGCCCTCTTTTGAGTGGCAAGCTCCCTCCTCCGGCCGAATTTTATCCTTTCTGGGTAGTCAACGTTGATCGGGTCAGTGCATTTCTCTGTCTCTCTAGTTTGATTGATCGGCTCGGGCGACTTACGGGGTGGTGTTTTGTTTTGGTGTTTTTCAGACTAAGTCCCAGGGTACTCCTTCTGAGGTTTTCGTTCATCGGAAGAGGGATAGGATTGCCGGAGCCGAGGAGGATACAGGGAAGGTAACAAATATACTTATTGTTTTTTATTTAACGTACATGTACGTGCCCCTATTTGTTGCCTTGCATGGATCTGACGTCGGCTGATACACAGAAGTTGAAGGTTGACAAGGCTGCTGGTGCTTCGGCGAAGGATGGTGAGGATCCCGATGATCGATTACCTTTGTCACATTTCCTGGGGAGGTCGCCTCAGAAGTCGTCTGACGATTCGTCTGCCTTTGTAGGTGGGAAGCCTAAGGGAAGGGGTAAAGAACCTAAAGAGGATGTGCCCGCCCCGGAGAAGGACGTGCCCCGGGAAGTGACTGGTGAAGGGATTGTTCTTGCCGATGGCACTGTGTATGTTGTATCTGATGGTGATGATGAAGAAGGTCTTTTTGATGATGAGGACGATGTCCTTGGTAATGAGGGGGAGTCGGGTCAGACGGAGAAGTCGGGTGGTGGTGGGAGCGGTTTGATTGACTGTGATGTGGAGAACGTTGCTGTCGGGGGTCAACCGCTGAAGACTTTTCCTACCGTGGTCCCTAATTCCAGTAGCAGTACCTCCTTCACTATCTCGGGCCCTATGTGCAACTCGCTTGGGGCACTTATCTCTCCCGATTTCGCCTCTTTGTCCGATGAAGAGAAGGTCAATGCCGTCTCGTTGTACGAGGCGAGTGCGAAAAGTACCTTTGATCTCTGGTGAGTTGAACTGTTCGGGTGTTACGTTTTTGTTTTTGTTTAGGGCTGACTATGTTGGTGTTGTTTTTAGGATGTCAACCGCTCGTTGTTGAATGCTGCCATCCAACGCCGGGAGGCCGCCGAGAGGGAGGATCTTCGTCTCTTATTGCAGCAGGAGCGCGAACGGTCCCGAGGGTTGGAGAAGGAGTTGGCCAAAACCCAAGGTATTCGTTTTATTCGTAGCTAGTTGTGATTGATCTTGTAGTGCCAATATCCTAAGTTTAGTACTCCCTGCTTAGCCGAGTCTTCTATTGCGGAGGCCGATCTTTGCCACAAGGTGTCGTCATGTTGAAGAGGAGGCGAACATAGAACGAGATCATGTTTCGAACTTACAACGAGAGAATAGTCAATAAGGATGCTAAGATTGATCGTCTAGAAACCGATATTGAAGATCTTCAATCCAAACTTTATCGGTACGAGACGTTTGAGTATGTTCCCAGAAATAGATAATTTGAGGCGGAGACTTAGCTCACTTCCAAGGTATAGCGGCCGAGAAAACATTATTAGTGACAACTTAGAAGGTCAATGTGGTGGCTAAGACTTCAGTCCGAGATACGCATGCAGATCGCCTCCCGGATCTTGGGGGAGAGGGACGCTACCGAGAAGCGTGGCAAGAGAGGCCCTTGAGAAGCTTAAGGAGTTCGTAAAGGTTTCGAGGAGTTGGATTGGGTTCGTGCTCAATTGTCGGGTTTGCAGGCTGCCCACTCTCGACGAGAGGGAGGAATGGAGTGATCACAAGAAGTATTGCCCCACTAATGAGTTTAATGAACAGCGGTACCTAGAACTTTCTTCGAAGGTGTCTACCCTCGAGTGTAGCCTAACTGAGTCCGAGGAGTCGATTAGAATAATTGCCCCTTTGTTGGAAGGTGGTGTGCCTTGTGTCGTGCTTTCCATGTTGTTATCTTGTTGCTGTTGTTGTGTGACTGACTGTTCTTGTTGTCTTGGCAGCCGAAGCGGAAGAAAGTAGCCTCGTTGGAGGAGGAGAACGTTCGTTTGAAGGGAAAGGAGGCTCATTTGCTCGATCGAGTGGCCCGCTGCTTGAAGCGGCGTCGGAGCGACTAGCGCGGGATCTTGCTGCTGAGAAAGCGAAGTTCAGTGAGGAGCTCGTCTCGAAGGTCAAAGCCGGTGTGAAGGCAGTGCTTGATAAGAAGCGAGACGATGCTGCCGCCAAGAGGGCTGTCTTGGGTTTTACTTCCTCCAAAGAGTGATCATGTTTTTGTAGCGTTGCGTCATTTGTCTTGCCCTTTTCCTCGGGTTGTAATTCGTTTGAACACTTTGTTAACTTCTTGCATAACTTGTTATGGGGTGCTACGTCATAGGTTTGTTTGCTCTTCTTGCTACGATCTTTGTTATACTACGATGTCATTATCCTTATTTATGTTGGGTTGCCGTGTGTGGCTTTTACTCGTAGCCTCGTTATTATCCTTATTTATGCCACGCATGAATAGACGGGTTAGTCACAAATGCCGTTTCGTCGAACACACTCAACAAGGAGGGTCATCGGGCCCGATGCCATGTCCTGACTGAGGCATCTCATCACCGTCTTTCGAGATCTAGTGGAAGGGGAGTTGGTCTTGCCTAGTTTCTATGGGATCGACATCCCAAGAAGTTATCGATTAATCTTCTTGGGCAAGTGATTCGGCCACTTGCGAGGAGAGCAATGTTGATCGCTCGACTGTCGAGTACTCATGCCTCGACAATCGGCCACTTTGGTTTCCAACCGCCGGGGCCCCGAACTACCTCGGCACTTGCGCACTTGCCATCGCCCGGAGTTCGAATAGTCGTGTTAGTGTAAGTCGCCCCGGCACTTGCACAATGCCATCACCCCGGGTTCGAAACGACCATTCAGACGCACTTGTCCTATTTCCAACCCCACGCGGCCTTTCACGGAAATAGATAACAAGATATCTTACCTGATTTCATGGGTGGTAGAGCTTTAGTCGTGTCGCGTTCCATGGTCGTGGCTCGGGTGTTCCGTCCGGCCCGGTATCTTGTATGCCCCTTCTCCGGCTTTCTCAACTATCGTGTAGGGTCCTCCCCACCGCGGTGCAAGTTTACCGCCCTTCTTGTCACGCTCATAGCTAGGTAGGTGTTTTAGTACCAGCTGACCGGTTGGAATTCTCTTGGTTGGACCGTTTGTTGTATTCTCGTTGGATCCTTCGTTGCTAATTTTCCATCTTTTGCGGGGCCATCTCTCTCGTTTCTTCTAGATCGTCAAGTTTAGCCAAGATAAGGTCCGCCGAGATGTTTCGCCTCCACGCTTCGGTCCTCGTGGTAGGTATCATCGCCTCCGTAGGCGGGATGGCTTCGGTCCGTATGTTAGCATGAAGGGTGGCAGTCCGTTGCCTCCCTGCGAGTTGTCTTATATGCCCACAAGACGTTGTAGAGCTCTTCACACCATTCCCGTATTCCCCGTCGAGTTTCTTCTTCATGTTATCGGCGATGGTCTTGTTTGTGATCTCGGCCTGCCCATTGCTTTGGGGGTATAGGGGCATGGACTTGCTCTTTCGGATGTTGTAAGTGTTGAATAGCAGGTCGATGTTTTGCCTTGCAATTGCTTCCCATTGTCAGAGACGATTGCTGCCGGAACCCCAAAGCGGCATATGATGTGTTCCCAGATGAACCGAAAAACATCCTTATCCCGTATGTGCCTTAGCGGAGCGGCTTCAACCCACTTGGTGAAATAGTCGGTGGCCACAATTAAATACTTCCTTTGCCACGATCCGACGTGTAGTGGTCCTACGATGTCGATTCCCCATTTTGCGAAGGGCCGGGGACTAATGACGGAGTTCAATGTTACGGCGGCGCATGTATCTTCTTTCCAAATTTCGGCACTCGTCGCAAACGGTGGCCATATGCTTCGCGTCCTCATTCATGTACGGCCGAAGTATCCCATGGTTTTAGCTCGTGCCGCTAGGTGCGGCCCGAGCTGTGGTTTCATGACCCCATAGTGTAATTCGTTAAGGATCATCTGCCCCTCCTCCTTACTCAGGCACTTTAG
This sequence comes from Papaver armeniacum, assembly GCA_023531295.1. Lineage (NCBI taxonomy): Eukaryota > Viridiplantae > Streptophyta > Magnoliopsida > Ranunculales > Papaveraceae > Papaver > Papaver armeniacum. Next base: position 311,397 of record JAJJWW010004940.1, read on the forward strand.
CAATGGTCCTAGGTATGATTTTCGGTATAGGGTTCCATCCCTAAGTTCGTACGCGGCGGCTTTGCTCTTGATCTTGTTGATCTCGGGCCTCCCCTTGGGCAACCTTCCCGTTTCGAGGTATTCATGAATCGGCTTTCTCCAATCATCGGCCGGTATTGATCGGTAGTGGTTTCCGCGACTTGTGCTTGCGATATCCACGTTCTCGGATGCAGAAGGCATTAGGATCCTCATGATTCTAATACCCTCAATGCTTGAGTCCGTCAACATGGAAGCGATATATGCCGGGGGCATCCGAATGCCGATTGTCTTTTCTGCAGATGTGTCGAAATTTGATGCTTGGTATTTGCAGATGTAGAATTGGGCGAGCTCCCGATATTTTTGCAACAAAGGGTCATGTATGGCATATTGCCGGTGATTTGCCGCACAACTAGCTTTGGGAGTCGCTTGTCGGTCGTACCTCTGGATGCCCATCTCCACAATCAAGCGTAGGGCATGTATTGCGCCGTACTCAGTGACATTGTTGGTTGCTTTAAACTCAAGCCTAAAGGAGTGGACCATTTTCTTGCCCTTCGGTGTCGTGAAGACCAGTCCTAAACCCGATCCGTCCTTATTGGATGACCCGTCGACGAAGACCTCCCATCGTGTCGGGCTGCAGGTCTCGAGTAAATCGGGTGGGTCTTCTCGATCTTCCTCCATTAGGGGATGTCTTCTACTTCGTCCTCGTCCTTTGAGAGGAAGTACATAAAAAAATCGGCTCTTTTGCTGCGCTTTCACCGCCGTCCTCATTTCATAAAAGATATCGAATCGTTGCTTTATTTGTGCGCTCCATTTGGAGATCCGCCCCGACCTAGCTGCATTGTCAAGTACTGACTCTATGGAGGACTTGGTAAGCACTCGAATCTTATGAGTTTGGAAATACGTCCGGAGCTTCTGTGTTGCAAACACTAGCGCTAGTATGAGTTGCTCGCTTACGGTGTAGTTCTTTTCCATAGGGTTCATAGTCTTGCTTATGAAGTATACCGGCTTTTCCTCTGCTCCCTCGTTCTTGACCAACACGGCGATAGCATGGTGGTTGCCCGAGATACGGTGTTAGTATGTCTTCGGGCTCGGGTCTTTGCGGCTATTGCCAGTAGGCTCGCCAAGTGTTGCTTGATTTTCTGGAATGCTTCTTCACACTCCTCGGTCCATCTAAACTTCTCTCCCTTCCTTAACGTCCCGAAGAAATCCTTGCACTTGTCAGACGATCGAGAGATGAATCGTCCTAAAGCCGCCAAGTTCCCGTTCGGCCCATTGCACGTCCTTAACTGTTACAGGTGATGGCATTTCTGTTACAGCTTTGATTTTATCCGGATCTGCCTCGATCCCTTTATCGGTGATTATGTATCCTAGAAACTTGCTCGAGGTGACCCAGAAGGTGCACTTGGACGGATTCGCCCTCATCTTGTACTTCCTCATAGTGGAAGATGTCTCTAAGGTCGTCGATGTGAGTGTCGGCTACTTTACTCTTGACCAAACATGTCGTCCACGTATACTTCGATGGTGTCGTGTATTTTATCCTCAAACATGTCCTCCACCAGCCTCGGTATGTAGCGCCGCATTTCTCGGCCGAATGGCATTTTGGTGTAACAACACGGTCCTCTTGGCGTGAAAAAAGATGTATGCTCCGATCTTCGAGGGCCGGGGGGATTTGGTTATATCCGAGTACCCGTCCATGAGTGTTATCGCCTTATACCCGACGATGGATTCCACTAGTTGGTCGATCTTTGGGGAGAGGGAAGGCTGTCCTTTGGGCATGCCTTATTCAAATCGCTATAGTCGACGCAAACTCGGACGCCCCCATTCCTTTTGGGGACTATCACCATATTAGATATCCATTGCGGATATTGGGCCTTTCGGATGATTCTGCCGCGTACGGTTTCTTGACTCTGCCTCCACCGCCGGTTGTAGCTCGGGTGCGATTCTTCTCATCTTTTGCACGTCGGTTTGAACTTGGGGTCTATCCGCGAGATGGTGTGAGCAAACTTAAGGTCGATTCCTTCCATGTCGTGCATTTGCCAAGCGAATACATCCATGTGCTCCTTCGGGAGGGTTATCATTCTTTGGACCTATTCGTTCGTTAGCGTGACCCTATTCTCACTAACCTCGGCTCCTCCTCGGTGCCCAGATTGACTTATAGGGTTGATTCTAGGGCCGAAAAATTTTGCTTCGGCTCACCGAGCGGTTCCGGCTCTGTGATTGCTATAAGATTTCTGTCTACTTTGCTTCGTAGGTGGCGATGGCTTGCGACATTACCTTTTCCAATTCCTCTCCGCCTCCATTTCCTTAGACTTCTTCTTTTCTTGGTGTTTCCTCGACCGTCTTTCCTCGTTACATTTGGATGTCTATCTGCACGCACTGCCTTTGTCTTCTTGCTTTGGGGTCGCCTAGCACCTCTACTACTCCGCGATAGGAGGGAAGCATAATCTTTGATGGTAGGCGAGGCGACTCCCTTGATCCCTGCGATCCAAGGTCGTCCCAGGATCGCTTCATACGGTGATACGACATCGACTACGCAAAAGGTGGTCAATGTGTCAAGGAACCCTTCCCCGTCCGAGACTCGAGAGTGACTTCTCCCTTTGGCAGCCCATCACCGATACCGTTGAAGCGAAGTAAATTCGATAAGTCGACGGGATGAGGATGTCATCGAACAATTCCATCCTCTTGAAAGTGTCATAGAACAGAACTTATTGAACTACCACTTTGTCCATTAATATCCTGCGGACGCCCCATTCCTCGATCATCGGGGTTATTACTAAGGGATCCCCGTGTGCTTGCCGTTTAACGGGACATCTTTGCTAGAAAAAGTAATCGGCTGCATCATCCATGGCTCCATGGGGAGGGTCTTGGCCACGCTAAAGATTTCTCTGCCCGATCTGTCCCTCTTGTGTATCCTCGAGGTGATACCGGTCCCTAAATCGTATCCTTGTGTTGCCGAGTGTGATATGGTATTACAAGTGAATTGAGCGCCGCGATTGATTCTTATTTGGTGTATTGGGACCTCGGGCTGGGCCGGTGTCGACGGTGTTTTGACGAAATGCCGTAGGTACCCATCGCGGATCAGGTGCTGGACGATGTCTTTCACTTCTCTACAATCATTGGTTGAATGGCCGCGGGCCCGATGATAATGGCGGAACTCGGGTGGTTCCTTGTCCCGTCGAATTGGATTCCCCGAGTCTTGGGATAACGGATGTCATTCCTCTTTTCAACCTCCTTGAACACTTCCTCCAAGGGTGCATTGAGTGGAGTGTATGATCTTGGCTCGTGGCGAGGCTTCTTTCCCCTCTCGACCCAAACTTTCTTATTTTCACCCTGGGGCTGGGCACCGGGCCTTTTCTCGGATCGTTTCGTGGCTTCTCTCGGGGTAGCCTCTTCTGCGGTGCTCGCCTCTTGTATTCCCCAATCTTGCGCTCCTTCCTGGATCTCCTCCAAGGCGATATAGTGCTCCTGCATCTTCCGGATCTCCCTTAGTGTCTTGGGCTTCTCTGTGTACATTGCCACCCCAGATTGGATCCGACTTTCTTAGCGAGTTCTCGAAGCCGAATATCGGTTGGTCGGCCAAGGTGCTTTCCCCCATATCCGTGCATAACTTCCTCCATCTGTCTCAGTTAAGGACCGCAGCGCTCCACGGAGTCTTCGCGCCGGGTAAATAACTTGTCGACTACTGGGCCGAGCTATCTTGTTATGCATGTATGTCTCGAGAAAGGTTTCCACCAAAACCGCATAGCTCCCAACGGATTTATCGGGCAGGGTGTAGAACCAACTCTTCGCTTCTCCTTCTAGACTAGCGGGGAAGAATTTGCACATGACCACATCGTGATTCTTCCCACTGTAGTAAGGACATGCCGTACATCTTGATGTGTTCTCCGCGTCCTGTGCCATCGAACCTAGATGGGAAGATTGGCAACGTGCACTTTGGTGGAAATGGTGTTCGGTCCAATTCCACAGTAAACGGTGTCTTCTGGGCTTCATTGATTACTTCTGCTAACTTATCATCCTCGTTGTCTCCAGTCAGTTTCTTAACCATCCGCTCGAGTCGTTCGATCTTTTGTTTGGTGGACGCGTCCGTACTCTCGTTGGTTGCTTCCTCGTCGGCCGAAGAATCCTCGGATGGCCCATACCCTTCTCTTGGCCGATTAGGGTCGGGTACTCGTCCTCGGCTCGGTGAAGGGGGTGGGTCGTCCTTTGTGGACTGTGGTTGCTAGGCGCCTCGGCTTGATGATCCCTTCGACCCCCGTTCTCTATTGCGGAGTTGGTGATTCTCGTATTCTAGTGCCAAGTTTCTCCTCTACAATTCTCTCATTAGGTCCTCCTGTCTTCTTTGGCTTGCCAGTATGGCGAGTAACATCGGTGTCGGTGCTCTCGTGACTAGAGTGACCATTCACTTGGTGTCCCGTTGTGTTAGGGGGGTGCGGTTGGGGGTCTCGTAGTGGGAGCGATAGGAGGACGACCGGAGCCGTTGGGTGATCGATCCTCTTGGGGGAACAGAAGTTGTGGGGCGGTTGGCCGTTACTGGGGGGACGTCCCGATTGGGGTTCCCCCCTGCCAAGTGTACTTGCCTAAGCCTCTCGGCCTCTCGTTCTAAATCTCTTTGGTGCTACGTAGGTTGTCTTTCTCTTCTTCGCTCCTCGTGTATCGTTTGAACTTCCTCCTCCTCCTCGCATCCGTCTCGGTTCTCCCATCTTCCATCTGCCCTCGTTCCTTGGCCCCATCCGGCTCGGGTTAATCCTCAACCTCCCGGGTGGGAAGTCATCATCTCGGCCCGGATCGACTTCCTCGTCGGCCGTAGTCATGCCTTTGATCACCGCCCTGAGTCTCGCCCGGTTGTTAGGTCGACGATCTCCGTCTTTGGGAATCCGTGAGTCCCTTCTTGCCGCTAGATCCGTCGTGACTCGGTTCCTCGGATCTGCTCGTCCTGGAGGTACTCGTCATTGCCTTTGCTATCGTCCTCGTTCCTCGGCTCGCCTATCCGTTCGTTCCTACGTCAACAAAGTAGACAACGACACTTACTAACTGCTTTCGAAAAAGGTTAAGGATGGGGTACGTGATTCAATGTGATATGAAAAAGATTTTTATAGTACGCTTCCCTTTACGCTAGCGTGTCGGTCTCCCGTGATCAAGTCGTTTTTGCCGCAAAGGACAAATTTTGAAAAGCTGTCTTGACACATCGCTTTCGGTACTTTTCTATGCATTAATCATTATTTGTCCTAACATTCCTAGTACGAAATCATTAATCATTCGTGCGTTGAATGGGAAGATTTCTTTCATGGCGGTGATAGGCGCGACGACGACCCTTAACGGCCGTCGTGCGATGGCCGCGAGATTCCTACGGTTTTTCTACGATCTTTGTGAGGCTCTTAGCGTAGGATTACGGTGAGACTCGGACCGTTCACTATAATCCCGCCGGCCATGGTTTCCAAGGACTAGACTCAACGATCCCCGAGCTAGCCCCGTTTCCACCATTATCGTGCTTCGTTTACCTTGCTAAAAGTGAAGGCAGGTGTGAAATGGAGATAAATGCGACAATATCTTTCCCTAGAAGATAGTCTAGGAACCTACGCGTTGCGGTTGGTTAGAGTCTTTCGTTTAGCATCAACTATCTTCACTAGATGTCGATAGGAGGCTGTTGAATCTCTCTTACAACGGGGTTTGAAGCCACGAGATCACGGTCAGCGAGTTGGGGTCCCCTTCCAGCTTCTACCAACATCGAAAGATGCTATTTAGGGAGCTCATGGGTTATCCGATAACTCTCTGAGGCGTCTTAAGCAAACAGCCTATCGTGACGGAGCGGTCTCGACGACTTTGCTTAAGCGGAAAACTTGTTTTGCTTGGGAAATGGAGATTTCCAGTTAAAACACAAAAGCAATTTATATCAACTCGACAAGGTGTTGCTAAGAAAAACGAAGATAACAAGCAACATAAAGCTAACTTTTATCAATCTCGACAAGATGTTGCTAAAAAACGAAGATAACAAGCAAGAACGCAAAGCTAACTTTTATCAGTTCAACAAGACACTACTAAGAAAACAAAGACAATGAGGCCAGAAAGGGTTTCTCCCTTAGCATCAACCAGCACACAAGGTGGCTTAGGAGCTCGGATTTTCCCCTTTTAGCGTCCGATTTCAAGGTATTCGGAGATGTTATACGGTCCCCTTAGTCGGCGCCAGAATGTAGATGTAGAAAATCCTACCTCTACATCCAAAGGTAATTAAACATGCACGCAAGGAAGCAAAACAAACAAAGGAAGTAGTAGAACCACGAGATATACGTGGTTCGGCATGATTACCTACGTCCACGGGGGTTTAAAGGATGATCTTATTACTCGATTCAAGGTTACAAGACGGGTGTTTCTCTCTCAATGCTATGATTATGCTCTCTTTCCTCACTTCCTACTTAAGTTCTTCCTCTCTACATGGTCTCTATTTATAGCTACAAGTGATGATACATCGGTACTATGATGTTAGGCACTGGCGTAGCTTCTTCGATGTTCCTCTCGGGTGATCGGTCGATGTCTCGGCCGATGTTCTTATTTGTTCGGGTCGGGACGTCAAGCCGAGTGATGTCTTCTTACGCTATCTCGTCACTCGATGTCGCCCACTTGGTGGGGATGATCGATATCGCCCTTTGGATCCTTGGCGAGTCTTCCTTGACCGAGCTCTTCTTATCTTCTCACCAACTCTGTCGGGCGCATTTATTGCTCCAGCACCCGATGCCCATCGCATCACAACTTTTTCCCCCTTTTCGTCGACTTCTCGAGCTGTCTCTGCTCCTCTTTTCTTGCGCCTAGAGGTGATCCGGTACTCTAGATGCATACTTTCTTCAGTACGTCATGGCTTAGGATCATTCCACCTGTCCCTGTGGATTATTTACACCTACGAAAGGATGAAAATATCTTCTTTAGTGTTTTTTACTTAGAAATGTATATATAGATATAGTGGAGTGGTTTTTATCCAGATTTGATGGCGTAAATTGTACAATTGAAAATTGTCTCGATCAATATTTTGATTCTATTTTATATTTCTTCTGGACAAGAAGAAAGTGTATACAATGTTCAAAAAAAAAAAAAAAAGTGTATACACTTCAAACTCACATCATTTTTCTCACCACAAATATTTATAGAGAAAGTTAATCTTTTAATTTATCGGTGTTCAAAAGCTATAGGCAACCGTTTAATTCTAGCATTTTTCTCGACAAGGGAAGCCACCTTTCAAGTTTTTCTCCGGCAACTATTAATTACCCGAGGACTAATTTTTTTCTTTTTTCGAAGCATGATATTTATTAACGTACTAAGGAGTTATTACATAGGAGTACGAGATGTTCAGATATTTATCAATTACAATTGGATCAATATGTCATGAATCTTTAGATGGATAGAGGAGCGGTGTGAGTAGCAATCTGCAGATCCAAAGTGCACGGGGATAGTTGTTGGAGATGGTAAGGTGGAGTCGGTGAAGATTGTCGAGGATCCATAGGCCTTCGACGAATGGTTTCCACAAAAAAAAAGTTGTACATTTGATGGACATGGTAGTGTCCAGAGAAACATTGTTATTGGTGGTGGTTTTCAATGCAATTGATCTGATGTGCTAGCCATGAATATGAATTCAGTTGCTGAGATGTGAAGCCCGAACATTACCAATTTATCTTCTTGTTTTTCTGTTTCAATTTTTTGACTCGAGAACGGGATAACAAACAAAATTACAAAAGGAAAAGCTAAAAGTGAAGTTACAGGTCAAAGTGGGTTTACAAACTCTAACTTAAACAAACTAACACATTAATGCAGACTAATGCTTACTCTATGACTAGGACTCCATTATAGTTAACGAAAAAACACTTAAAGACGCACTATAACTAGCAAAAACAAATAAGGTCCTAAGACCAACTGCAGTGGTGCGAGTATAACCAAAGACCAAAGAGGGGGAAAAAGACCAAAATTTGGGTTTAGTCCGTGCCGTGACACAGCGGTAGAAGACTAAATTTGGTGGGGCGTAAGTTATAAGTTCGCCTGGTGTGGGGCGTAAACTTTATCCCCGCCCGACTTAAAAAAAAAAAAAAAAAAATGGGGCGTTGATATACGCCTCATAAAGATTAAAAAAAAAAAGGGCGTAAACTTTAAGTTCGCCTGGTTTTGGGGCGAACATTATATCAACGCTCGACTATATTTGGGTTTAGTCTTTGGTCCCAGACCAAATATAATATGCTTGTTCATTTAGTCTGGGATTTGGTCGATGGTCCGTCCCGCTACGCCTGGTTCAGAGACCAAATAATTGGGTTTAGTCGCCCACTGCAGTTGCTCTAAAGATTTTGTAACTACAAAATGGAAGATTATCCATTGACCCATATGCAAGCCGTGAGGCTAATAGACTATTATTTCTAATTTGTGATAAAGGAACTTGAAAAATCTTCAAGAGGTTCATAAAATAGGATTATGTATTTGAATTTGATGGTGATTCGACTTGGTGTTTTTTATGCCGAGCATTATTATCCTTGGGTGATAGAGATTAAATAATAATTTGAAAAATGATAATCCGGAGAAATCATAATTCCAAAACTCCACTTATGGTGTTCTTCATATAGTTCACTTGCTCCTCAACAAACTTAAATTTATCAGAAATATTGAGAACACCGGCTAGCATTAGGCTGAAAATATATTCCCATGTGATATGATTAAGCCTTCCCCGGGTATAGAGATACAATTTAAGCAAGATAACATCAAAGTCAAGTTGTAACTCATAGATAAAAAGATAGTTCTTGTAACACAAGCACGATAAATGACCCCAACAATAGCTCTCGATTCTTATCTAAGAACTCGACGAGTACTAAGTGTTGTGATCAAAAATACAAATACGTAGTTAGAAATCAAACTACAACATCTACACGGCAGGATGAAGAACAATTCTCACAAGGAGAAATAAAATAATAGATTCAATAATAGAGAAGAAAAAATATAGACTCTATTTAATAGGGCACAATTCAAAGGCATGTGCCACTCACACCAATAAAAATCACTTAATAATACCAAATCACCCTCTAATAGTACCCACCGACATGGACAAAACAATTGGGGTATGACAACAGAGATATGGTAATACCATCCCCTACGTTGAATCCTTGTCCTCAAGGATGAATTTTGGAAATGCCGATTTGATGAACGATGTGTCTTCCCAAGATAAGGCCCTTCAACAACATGAGACCATTGGACCCGGAAATGAGGAAGTTGTTGATGCTCTTTTACAATAACACGAGAGCCCACTAATTGTATATAACTAACTTCGAAGAATCCTTCCTTGTCAGTCGAAGGAAATATAGTCTACGGTAAAAGGTCTTGTTCTACATTCCTCTTCAATTGAGACACATAAAAGACATGATAGATTTTACAAGAATAACGTAATTGTAGTTTGTATGTTATTCCATTTATCCTCTCCAACACCTGGTAAGGACCAAAAAAAATTGCGGCGAGCTTCAAATTTTTCCATAAGGAGACAGATGTTTGTCGATATGGTTGCTAATGTAAATTAGTGTACTGAAACCCTCTCCATGAATGATATCTTTAGTCTCATTGTAATAAAACTACGCTTGATATTGTTAGAGCCTTTGCTCGGTCGAACTCGCAAGCGTTGCTATCTCAAGCTTGTTAGTCAATGTTAGTGATCAAAACTATAAGTCTTGATTTCTAGTCTACTTGTAGTGATGTCTCAGACTAGGATAGATTGTGTAGTTGAGCATTATACTTCACGGTGTTCATCAATTAAAGACGAAGAACTACTAAGTAGAGCTTGTGGAACTTCATCAACAAAAGATATGTGGAGACTAAAACTCATATGTCACTTGAAAAGTCTATTTCTACTCTATCTCTTATATTGAGACAAAAGTCGTATTACTATATAGTTGTCGATGATACACATTTGAGATTTCGATCTGAGATTACCTCGCTTACATATTTCTCGAAATATGTGTTGGTAAGCTTTCACTTCAACTAAGTTCATCTTATATTCTTGACAAAAGTCAAAAGATGATCATGTGAAAATTACTGAGTAACATCTTACATGGTTTGTGTGATACAATCATTTGGTGTAGACTTGGAATGTTTCGTTATGATTATTTCAATAACTTGGAAATCGCTTTGATGCTAATAGTGTGTGAATACGGCTATTGTCATCCTCTAAGAAAGTTTCAATGATTGAAATAGAGTTTAGAATACTTAACCATCATTGGATTATGAACATAGTGTGCATTCTTGCATGTATATGATCCATGACCACAACTAAAGTATGCATACCCGTATGTGTACGTGTAGTTGTGAAACTCCGTGTACCAAGTACACATACCATACGCATACTTGCGTAAGGTATAGGTCAGGAATTCTGTTTGGGTTTTGGAAGTGTACTAAGGTATGGGTACTCGTTCGCATACTAGCGAACCCCAAACTCGGACCGACCGGCTACTTAAGTGTGCGTACCCGTTTGCATACTTGAGTGGTTAAAGTTCTAAAATCGATTTGTTTATGAACTAATACATTTATATACTAAGGAATGCATTCTTTGCAAACCGTGGCTATAATGTTCATGAATTGATTTGAGTGAATCAAGCAGATTTAGCTTCAATTGTTTTCTTGTATACTTCTGTGAGAATATAACAATTGAAACAACTCTTTAACTAGTTTCATTTGAGTCATTTGAACTAGTTATGGTTAAGATGAATAAAGTTGATATGAGAGTGTTCATATAGCTAACCTCGTTCGACTACTGTTGAGCCAACATGGTGTACACGTTTAGGTACGGTTACTTAAACTTAAATGAAGGTACATTTCATTTATGTATAACAATCTAAGTTCGATCTAACGGTTGAAAGATATTAGCTTGAATATAATCAGGTTTTCATCTAATGGTGAATATTGAATGCTTTTTTACCAAGGTAACTTAGATTGAAAACCCTGATTTGAAAACTATATAAAGGAGAACTCTAGCAACTGGGAAACCTAATCCCCACACCTCCTGTGTAATACTAGTTGTATAAGCTAGAGTTGATTCTCCTTTAACCTTAGGTTTTTCACGAAACCCTGTTAACGACTTAAAGACTTCATTGGGATTGTGAATCCAAACCCAACTACTTTATCTATAGTTGCGTGTTCTGATCTTATTTCTACTATCGTATTGAGTATTATCTTCTTTAAGATTTGCTCGAGATTTTATCTCTGATAGGTAAAATTAAAAGTAGTCACAAACATCTTCGTCTCATCATTTGTGATTCCACAATATCTTGTTTCACTACCATACAATTAATATTATTGTGAGGTGATTGATAATACTTGAAAATACGGAGTCAAACAACCACACCCAACAATTCGTTTGCAATCTGAGAGGACTTACTCAATACACTTTCTAGAGAATCAACTAGACGAGTCGGACTCAATCTAGAATAAAGTGTGTCAAAGAGTTTTAATATCTCTAACTCTTAATTCAATCATAATAAACCAAATAGAAATCATGAGCACGATTGAATATAAGAGGAAGTAACTTGAGCAGTACCAAAGACCAATGTTCAAGTGTCAATCAATGTAAATCAACAACCAAAGGTTGGATATTCTAATTGATTGATCTTAACGCTTAACAACCTGTGATATTTCAATTATATAACAAAATATAATGCGGAAAAGAAATAACAGAGACACGAGAATTTTGTTAATGAGGAAAACAGCAAATGCATAAAAACCGGGACCTAGTCGAGATTAACACCACCTTGTATTAGCAGCTCTGGACACTAGCCTACTACCCGATTAACTTTGAATTTAGTTTGTATTTGACCCTAATCAATCTCACCTTGATTCAAGGTACAATTGCGCTCCTTATCTGATCTAGCGAGGATACTGTAGTGATTCCCTTAGTTGATCTCACCCACAACCAAGAGTTGCTACGACCCAAAGTCGAAGACTTGATAGACAAATCTGTCTCATACAGAAAAGTCTATAGGATTGAATAAATCTGTCTCCCACAGAAATACCCAAGAGTTTTTGTTCCTTCTTTTGATAAATCAAGGTGAACAGGAACCAATCGATAACCCAGAATTATATTCCCGAAGAACAACCTAGAATATCAATCACTTCACAATAATATTAATCGACTAGCGAAAGAAGAAATTGTGGAATCACAAACGATGAGACAAAGTGTTTGTGATTACTTTTCTATCTTGCCTATCGGAGATATAAAATCTCGGCGAATTATTCCAATTGTACTCAACACGATAGAAGCTGACCAAGATCGGATAGCGCAACTACAAAGATAATAGTTGGAGTGCAGCTTCACAATCCCAATGAAGTCTTTAAATCGTTAACCTACGGGGTCTCGAGAAGAAACCTAAGGTTAAAGGAGAATCAACTCTAGTTATGCAACTATTAACACACAAGAGGTGTGGGGATTAGGTTTCCCAGTTGCTAGAGTTCTCCTTTATATAGTTTTCAAATCAGGTTTTGCAATCTAAGTTACCTTGGTAACAAAGCATTCAATATTCACCGTTAGATGAAAAACTTTGATTCTCCCAAGCTAATATCTTTCAACGTTAGATCGAACTTAGCTTGTTACACACAAATGAAATGTACTCTCATTTAGGTTTATGTATGAGTACCTAAACGTATACACCATGTTGGTTCACAAATAGTTAACAGAGGTTAGCCATATGATTACTCTCATATCAACCTTATTCAACTTAACCATAACTAGTTCAAATGACTCAAATGAAACTAGTTAAAAGTTGTTCAATTGTTATATATTCTCATGGATTATACAAGAACACAATTGAAGAAAAATCGGTTTGATTCACTCGAATCAATACATGAACATTATAGCCACGGTTTGCAAAGATTGCATTCCTTATTGATAAATGTTTAGGTTCACGTATACAGATTTGAGAAAAATACACACTTAAGTATGCGTACAAGTATGCTTACTCAAGTAATTGATTTGAGTTTGTTATATTTTTCAAACTCGGTAGAAAATCACGGACATGAACTTTTCGCTGAAATGCATACGAGTTACGCGCACTTTAGAGTAACCGGATAAGTTTGGTTTTGGTTTTCAAACTCAGCGAGAAATTCACGGACGTGAACTTCCGCTAGTATATGCGTACATGTACGCATACTTGCCTGATCTCCTACAACCTTTTTGTATACACACAAGTATGCATACTTGGGCTCCAGGTTTTCGACTTATACACTAATAATAGAACACACTATGCTTATATCCAAATATGGTTACAAGATTATAAACTCTTTATTTCAATCATTGAAACATTCTTCTATAATGATAATAGCCGTTTTTCACACACTATTAGCATCAAAGCAATTTCAAGATATTGAAATAATCATTATCAAACATTCCAAAGCCTACATCAAATGATTGTATCACAAAAACCATGTAAGATGTTACTCGGAAATTTTCTCATGATATAAGATGAACTTGGTGAAGGAAAACTTTACGCATATTTCAAAAATATAAGCAGGATATACTCATTTCGAAATCTCAAATCTCAAATTTGGATAGAGAAAACTATATCTTAACACGACTTATGTCTCAATATAGGAGATAATAGAAATAGACTTTCCAAGTGATAGATGAGTTCAAGTCTCCACATAACTTTTGTCGAAGAAGTTCCACAAGCTCCCCTTAGTAGTTCTTCGTCTTGAATGATGAACTCTATGAAATCTAAGCTCAACTACACTATCTATGTCCTAGTCAGAATCTACAAATAGCCTAGAAATCAAGATTTATAGTTTTGATCACTAACATTGACAAACATGCTTGAGATAGCAACGCATGCAAGTTTAATGACGAGTGCCCTAATAATCTCCCCTTTGTCAATTTTAGTGACAAGACTATCAATACATATGGATTACAAAATAGATAGAAATTGTAGCTTCTCATCCAAATGCTTGATGTCCTTGGCATATTCAACGCGACTCGAAATCTTCGTCACTTCCAAGTACTCCATGATCTAAAGGTTTTAAGTTCACATCATAGTTGTTGAAGATCCGTGGCGATAACAATGAGAAAAGAAAATTGAAAAGCGAGGTACCCAAATATACCTCAAGCTAAAACTTTTCCTACCTATAAGTCCTTTATTCTATGGGTGAGTCGAGACAATGCAACTAATTGGTTCACACTTCGTGTGATCGTCTATGGATAAGCGAACGAGACAATACAACAACGAAGTATGTTTACTTGATTAGAGGTTCGGACTTAACCAAACACTATAGTATTGCTATCAAGTAAATAGGAATTAACGTTTGTGTAATTTACTTTAAATTATAATAACAACAATTATAATTGCGGAAAATAAATATAAATGACACAACAAGATTTTGTTAACGAGGAAACCTCAAATGGAGAAAAACCCGGGATCTTGTCGAAATTGAATACTCTCGAGATTAAGCCGCTACACAAAAATTAAACCAACTTCGTATAGTTGAGACCAAGCAACTAAACCTATAGTTCAACTAGTTTCATCTATATTCCCACGCCTCCAACTTATGAATAAGTGCATTTAGAGCATAGCTCGATTGAACCCACCAAGCATTGGTATGTCGAGTTTGGTTGTCATATTTTAGTGAATCAAAACTCATTTTAAGAGTCGCTTGGTTATGTACTAGAGTAAACTTCGTATAGGTTAGCTTGAAAGTATTAGGATATGAGGAGATTACAAGTATTGCGAAGACTTGAAGAAGTGAAGAAGTAGAAGCTACAATGAAAACATCATCCTTCCACTTGAGGTTAGTGATATTTGACTTGAGCTGTTTCATTCCCTAACGTATCTTTCAAGTCGTGCATATTGAAAACAGCTATGAAGCATGAACACTCTAGATAGACATAGTATTAAGGAATACAATATGAAGTTTATTGCTTAACCATTAAATTTTATAGATAAGACATCGACATAATCGTTTAAATGCTATTGTCATTATGTATGGGTATGAGGTGAGGATTTCATCTAGGAAACAATGTTTTACACGTGTTTTAAGGAAGTAAGTTCATAAACTTGTTTATGAATCGAAAAGAAATCGTTGGGCGTTATTGGGATTATTATTCATTGCATATCTTGTGAACATCCAATATGTGTGATTTAGTATAACTAGCTCACGACTTGTTTGTGTTAGGAAAAACTATTCACAAAGGCGTGACTTATGTATTGGTATGACTTTTATGAGTGGCCGATCTTAAGTAATAACACGAGATGGTATGATCGAGTTTGTGATTTTTGACCGAATCTGGGTAAAAGGGCCGATCCTATGAAGAGGTTCAACACATCACAAGGGAATCGATCCTTGTATGAGGTGCGGCAAGTTTGTAGCATAAAGAGGCGATCCTATGGACATGTGCAACACGTTTTTAGGCGAGGGAACCAATCCTATGGACATGTGAAACACATATAAGTAAGATACCATATATATGTGGGAACCCGATCCTAGTACCTAGTCACCGAATTTTGGAAAGCTAGTGTGACTATGCGCGGTACTCACATGGAGGTGAGCAAACTTGTTTTGGTAGAACCGTTGAACCCATGATTTGTGATTGATTGTTTCTTAATCAATCGCATAGTTCTTGAAAGTCAGATGAACCAATTCTAAACTTGCTTGGAAGTGTGGCAAATCGGTTTCAAGGTTGTGAGTATGAAAGAGGACTTACAAAGTAAGGATGTCGGCATACTTTGAACACGTGAAGTAATGTTAATCTTTTATTGTTCAAAGTTATTCCTTAATAACTCTGGGAAGGAAATCCCACGATCGAAACATAAA